>OU744725.1:53715574-54315574 GCA_916613615.1 Steromphala cineraria | reverse complement strand
AACCCCACATCAACTCACTTCAACTGAAATATCTACACCACTCACTCATTACATGAAACTATGACAAAATGGGACATTGTTTAGTGTATGATGGAATATTGCATTGATTCATGCGGTTTGTGTAGTTCTCAACTCTCCATCATTTAATTTATTGTAAACTTTTACGTCAAGTTTATTGTTTGTTTATATTCTCATTTCTGACACTGAACTCTGCTGGCATATTGCAGCGCCACCATGTTAGAGTCCCTACAGAGGATGAAGGATGTCGATGGATTGCCAAGGTGGGTTGAAGCTGCAGTAGCTAGGGAAAAATTATCAAAGCCATATATAGCTTTCAGCATTTTTTTACATATCAACTGATGACAGTTTAAACTACTTATGATTGGCTGTAATGTATGCCTTGTAAGGATTTCATTAATGACCTGTTATTTACAACATATAATTATCAATAAATAAGGCTATGCACATTAAGTGCCTAAGAATGGATTCATTTCTGTATATTTTTAGCTCATCAGGTCTGAAAGACCCGATGGGCTTATGGCATGGCATGGCGTCCGGCGTCCGTCCGTCCGTCCGTCCGTCCGTCCGTCCGTCCATCCGTAAACTTTTCACATTTTCGACTTCTTCTCCAGAACCAATGACTCTAGAGAGCTCAAATTTGATGTGGAGACTCCTTGGCAATTGGGGATTCTAAATTGTAGATTTCATGACCTCATGACCCCAAATGGGGTCACAGGGGTCAAAACCTTAAAAACCTATTTTCATCTTCTTCTCCAGTTCCAAAAGGTCTAGAGAGCTGAAAAGTTGTGTGTAGACTCCTTGGCCAATGAGGATTCTAAATTGTAGATTTCATGACCTCATGACCCCAATTGGGGTCACAGGGGTCAAAACCTTAAAAACCTATTTTCATCTTCTTCTCCAGTTCCAAAAGGTCTAAAGAGCTGAAAAGTTGTGTGTAGACTCCTTGGCCAATGAGGATTCTAAATTGTAGATTTCATGACCTCCTGACCCCAAATGGGTCACAGGGGTCAAAACCTTAAAAACCTATTTTCATCTTCTTCTCCAGTTCCAAAAGGTCTAAAGAGCTGAAAAGTTGTGTGTAGACTCCTTGGCCAATGAGGATTCTAAATTGTAGATTTCATGACCTCATGACCCCAATTGGGGTCACATGGGTCAAAACCTTAAAAACCTATTTTCATCTTCTTCTCCAGTTCCAAAAGGTCTAGAGAGCTGAAAAGTTGTGTGTAGACTCCTTGGCCAATGAGGATTCTAAATTGTAGATTTCATGACCTCCTGACCCCAAATGGGTCACAGGGGTCAAAACCTTAAAAACCTATTTTCATCTTCTTCTCCAGTTCCAAAAGGTCTAGAGAGCTGAAAAGTTGTGTGTAGACTCCTTGGCCAATGAGGATTCTAAATTGTAGATTTCATGACCTCATGACCCCAATTGGGGTCACAGGGGTCAAAACCTTAAAAACCTATTTTACTCCATCTTCTCCAGTTCCAAAAGGTCTAGAGAGCTGAAAAGTTGTGTGTATACTCCTTGGCCAATGAGGATTCTAAATTTTAGGTTTGGTTACCCCTTGACCCCAATTGGGGTCACAGGGGTCAAAACCTTAAAAACCTATTTTACTCCATCTTCTCCAGTTCCAAAAGGTCTAGAGAGCTAAAAAGTTGTGTGTAGACTCCTTGGCCAATGGGGATTCTAAATTGTAGATTTCATGACCTCATGACCCCAATTGGGGTCACAGGGGTCAAAACCTTAACAAACCTATTTTCATCTTCTTCTCCAGTTCCAAAAGGTCGAGAGAGCTAAAAAGTTGTGTGTAGACTCCTTGGTCAATGAGGATTCTAAATTTTAGGTTTGGTTACCCCTTGACCCCAATTGGGGTCACAGGGGTCAAAACCTTAAAAACCTATTTTACTCCTTCTTCTCCAGTTTCAAAAGGTCTAGAGAGCTGAAAAGTTGTGTGTAGACTCCTTGGCAAATGGGAATTCTAAATTTTAGGTTTGGTGACCCCATGACCCTAAATGGGGTCACAGGGGTCAAAACCTTCTAAACCTATTTTCATCTTCTCCAGTTCCAAATGGTTTAGAGAGCTAAAAAGTTGTGTGTAGACTCCTTGGCCAATGAGGATTCTAAATTGTAGATTTCATGACCTCATGACCCCAATTGGGGTCACAGGGGTTAAAACCTTAAAAACCTATTTTCATCTTCTTCTCCAGTTCCAAAAGGTCTAGAGAGCTGAAAAGTTGTGTGTAGACTCCTTGGCCAATGAGGATTCTAAATTGTAGATTTCATGACCTCCTGACCCCAAATGGGTCACAGGGGTCAAAACCTTAAAAACCTATTTTCATCTTCTTCTCCAGTTCCAAAAGGTCTAGAGAGCTGAAAAGTTGTGTGTAGACTCCTTGGCCAATGAGGATTCTAAATTGTAGATTTCATGACCTCATGACCCCAATTGGGGTCACAGGGGTCAAAACCTTAAAAACCTATTTTACTCCATCTTCTCCAGTTCCAAAAAGTCTAGAGAGCTGAAAAGTTGTGTGTAGACTCCTTGGCCAATGAGGATTCTAAATTTTAGGTTTGGTTACCCCTTGACCCCAATTGGGGTCACAGGGGTCAAAACCTTAAAAACCTATTTTACTCCATCTTCTCCAGTTCCAAAAGGTCTAGAGAGCTAAAAAGTTGTGTGTAGACTCCTTGGCCAATGGGGATTCTAAATTGTAGATTTCATGACCTCATGACCCCAATTGGGGTCACAGGGGTCAAAACCTTAACAAACCTATTTTCATCTTCTTCTCCAGTTCCAAAAGGTCGAGAGAGCTAAAAAGTTGTGTGTAGACTCCTTGGTCAATGAGGATTCTAAATTTTAGGTTTGGTTACCCCTTGACCCCAATTGGGGTCACAGGGGTCAAAACCTTAAAAACCTATTTTACTCCTTCTTCTCCAGTTTCAAAAGGTCTAGAGAGCTGAAAAGTTGTGTGTAGACTCCTTGGCAAATGGGAATTCTAAATTTTAGGTTTGGTGACCCCATGACCCTAAATGGGGTCACAGGGGTCAAAACCTTCTAAACCTATTTTCATCTTCTCCAGTTCCAAATGGTTTAGAGAGCTAAAAAGTTGTGTGTAGACTCCTTGGCCAATGGGGATTCAAACTTGTAGATTTTGTGACCCAATGACCCTAAATGGGGTCACAGGGGTCAAAACCTTTTTCCATCAAAAGTCTGATGAGCTACAGAGCCCATGGCTCTATTTTTCTATAAATTCTTTTCCAAATCATAAAATCTTTAGCAACAAAACTGTAACACTTATCAAAATATTTGAAATTATGCATTGTTAGATGATTTTATGATGCTGACATTTGCTGAATATTTGCTCTTTTTGATGTTAACCTTGTATTTCTCTTTCTAACATTTCTTTTCAAATCATAAAATCTTTAGCAACAAAACTGTAACACTTTTCAAAATGCTTGAAATTATGCATTGTTAGATGATTTTATGATGCTGACATTTGCTGAATATTTGCTCCTTTGATGTGAACCATGTATTTTCCTTCCTAACCAGGGTGGAGATGAGCACCCCAACCGAGTACTTTGAGCAGGTGGAGGCTGAGAATGGCGCTAACGAGCTGTGCACCTGGCGGGGGGAACTCTACCTGGAGCTACACAACGGAACGTACACCACACACGCTCAGGTGAGGGCAGATTGTCACTACAGTAGAACACGGATATAACAAACTCCAAGGGACCAAAGAATTAAGTTCGCAATATCCGGTGTTCCCTATACGCATATAATTTTAATGATTTTATATAGGGACGGGACTTGGAATTTTTTTTTGCTATATCCGATTGTTCGCTATATCCGAGTTCGCTATATCCGTGTTCTACTGTACTTGTATATGTATACCAAACAGGGGAGGAAAGGTAAATATACAGGGGAAAGTTGAAATAAGGAGCTTACATCTGACCTTTGATTCAGATCAACAAAAAAGTTTGTATCAGTATCAGTAGTAAGTCACTAATTTTTAACTGTCAGTTGAGTGTTAGTTTCTATAATGTATACTTTCATGACAGATGGGAACATTTATAAGAAGGAAAGATATCCAATATGTTGCTAGTTTGATACATACACACATAGTGCAACTAAACTGAGCGTCGGACTCTGGGATAAAATCAACAAAACATGTTTGATAAGATTGATGTGAAAGTAGTTTAGTATCATAAATAGTTTGGGAAGTTATTTAAGAACAAATAAGGATGGGTATCGTTCCTCATTTCTGTATTGCAATTTATTGTGATACAGAAAAGCGTATTGCAATACATATTGCAATATATTGTTATATTTCAAATTCAAGAATTGGTATACTATATCTTGTCAAAATATGAGCATAAAGACCGACAATTATATTGCTCACTTATCAGTCGTTTGAGAAAGAAAGATTTTTCAATTACTGTTTATGACTTGTATGCATATTTAAACTATTTTCACAATTCAAATGCACAGTTTGTTAAGAACTTTCCATAAATCATGTTTTATTTGGTTGTGTTTTATGTCATTTTGGATTGGAATTGTTCATTTTAAAACATTCGATATATTGTTAATTTGAAGAAGTTTGTACAGATTTGAATGATGTTGTTCCTGTATTGCAATATACCAATATATCGATAATACTGCGCATCCTTAGAGCAAATGTCTGAATAACTGTTATGGCAATTGCACATTTCAATGAATGATGTCCATTATGTCACTAGGTGAAGAGAAGTAACCGGCAGTGTGAGTTCCTGCTGCATGACATGGAGCTGCTCGGGACTCTCGCTCAGATCCTGGCAGGCAGCAGCAAGTCCGGGTATAAGTACCCACGTTGGGAGCTGGACCGGGTCTGGAAACTCTTCCTGCTAAACCAGTTCCATGATGTTCTTCCTGGCTCCTCCATCGGACTGGTGAGTGTTTTCTTAAAGGGACAGTAGCACTGTTAAAACAAACATCAAATACAGTAGAACACGGATATAACAAATTCCAAGGGACCAAAGAATTTAGTTCCCTATATCCGGTGTTTGCTATATGCATAAAATTTTAATGATAATGTATAGGGACGGGACTTGAAATTTGTTCACTATCTCCGATTGTTTGCTATATCCGAGTTCGTTATGTCCGTGTTCTCCTGTATTATAACACACCCAAAATCCTCCATCGGATTGGTGAGTGTTTTCTTAAAGGGACAGTAGCACTATTTAAACAAACATCAAATACAGTAGAACACGGATATAACGAACACCAAGTGACCAAAGAATTTAGTTCCCTATATCCTGTGTTCGCTATATGCATAAAATTTTATTGATAATGTATAGGGACGGGACTTGAAAATTTGTTCACTATAGGAGAAGGTCCATTTCCAAGCTATAGCTCAAAAACTGTTACATATTGTTTTACTTAACTTAGTATGTAGTAGAATCTAGAAGAGGAGTGGTGCCTTTTGCTACTTTGGATATTCTGAAGTTGTTGTTTTTTTTTGGGGGGGGGGGGGGGGGTGGGGTTCATGAAAACAATTTGACTTTAGTACACCTGGGGGTTAGGTCATTTTATGATTAAAAGTTGGTACGGGGGACATCACAGTGCATCACATGCACATATTTCTAGTTGATCATGTCTAACTGTATGTACATGAGCTGAAGCAAAGGTTAGTGATATATGTAATGTGAATATTTAGATCAAAATGAAGCGTCAGTGAACAATTAACTTATTGTTGGCATTCCCTGTTTCAGGTATACGAGGATGCTCATGCTTATTACAAAGGTAAGCCTTGCAGAACTAGTCTAAAGACTTCATATATATCCACAAGGAAATTGACAGTCTAAAGCACAAGTACAAGAATTGGTCTTTTTGCAGTTCTTGTCACTCAATATTTAAGAAGACAAAAGTCCTAAAAATGATTTAACAACCAGTGACAGTATAGAAGTTCAACCATTTTTGATAGCCAACCTTACCTTTTTGACATTGATGTTCTCTTTGTCAGTTTTGTTTATCATCTGTGAATAATGGAAGTGGTGTCAATGACTCTTTTCCAGATGTGGATACTACAACGAGGAAACTGCTAAACAACGCTGCATCTGCCCTTCAGCTACAACCTGTGAGTATCCACGAAGGGTCTTGGATTATCTTGTCATTCATGGTCTCTTGGCTTAGACCATATATACTGAAGAGTTTCTACGTGGGTATCTTGTTCTGCTATGCGTTGATAAAAGGCCTAGTAAAAAAAGAAGTTTGTTTCTGGTTTCCGCCCGCCGTCATTTTCAAACCCCTGCATCAAGCCTCGAGATGTTACAAGGGTGAAAATGGAAATGTAGTCCCCAGGCCAAATAAAATTAACTCGTTTCTGTTCGCCTAGGCTTTTAAAGAAACAATTATAAAGTGATCCAAAGTTTATATTCATTTATTTTTTTCAAATTCCGTTGAATAATTTTCATTTTCAATAATATTCTTATTTTACACCTTTGTTACGATTCAGAACATTAACTCTTTGGTAATATCTACTCATTATTAGCAAAGAGGCATTCAAACATTTGTTTGATAAGGGTTTAGTATCCACAGTAGAACACGAATGAACTCCAAGGGACCAACAAATTTATTTCGCTATATCCGGTGTTCGTTACTCGCGTTTAGCTATCATACATAGGGCTTTTGAGGGGACTTAAAAATGTGTTCACTATATCCGATTGTTTGCTATATCCGAGTTCGCTATATCCGAGTTCTATTGTATATCGAAACGTAGCATCTCATTGCAATGAAGAAGTTGTAAATCCATATAATCCATATTTCTTTTCTTCAATCATGCACATTTATGTCATAAAAACAGGATATCTATGAGTAACAGAGACATTATCATGTGCTCAAGGGAGAAGAAGGAATCCCGGTTGTCTTCAACACACAGGCCTGGGAGCGCTGTGAGGTCGTTACCTTGGCAACCACTCCAGGTGCCGCACCATCCAAGAAGAAGAAAACAAGTTCAGAGAGTGAACAGACAGATGAAAATGGAAACACTATTGGTAGGTAAATAATAATGATAAATAATAATAACAACACTTTATTGTCCTCAGTACATACATACATATTGGAAATTTGTCTTGTGCTGAAGCATCCGGCAGTCACAGTGCAGCGCCAGTTAATGCGTTGTGTCAAGCAAGACAGCAACAACTCCCATCTTTTAACGTCTTTTGGTATGACGCGATCGGGAATCGAACCCCATCCTCCTAGTGACGAGCGGACACTACAACTGAGCTACTCACAATTGAACTTTTCAAATACCTTAAAATTATCAATTAAACAAACAAAAATGTTTTTCTTAACTTCATGTTGTAAGATTCATAACCAACTATTTTTTTAAATTGAGAAATTGTGTTTTTAATTGGAGATCTGCTCAATGCTCCAGATAATTTTTGGACCTATTTAGGTATTTACTCTTTGATTTGGATGCCATTGCGTACAGTTTGATTTGACTGCATATTTTGTAAAATGAAACTCCTTAGAGTTTTGACAATTGGGTATTTTATTTGAAATTAAGACTGTTCCATCATAATTTTACATCCACATATGTGGCGCTCAGGTTAGGGACCATTCGATGCCTCACAGGGTACCCATTCACAGCTGGGTGAACTGAGACACATAGTCACAGCACTTTGTCCAACACTGCTGAACGCTGATAACCGACAGCTCGGCGTATGTACGAGTTATGTATCCACCATTCAGCCACTGACATGAATTCGTGGGATCTTTGAAGTGCACGGTTTTTGCTGCACTACACACTAAGGCTACAGGGTGACACTTGTAGGGTTCTAACAGAGGTGAACTTGGCCTGGATGGGATTCGAACTCTGGACCTCAGCAATGTGAGGCCGGCGCTCTTGCCGACTGAGCTATCTCGTACCCTGTACAATTAAATTCTTAGGCAAAGGACTGTGTTCAAATCATATAGATAATGGTTTAAAGCTAGTGTATCAGAGAGTTGGCTGCCTAGGCTGTCCTAGTAGGCTGTTCTTATAGGCTGTCCTAATAGGCTGTCCTAATAGGCTACAATAGAAACAAGAGTACAAGCAAGTACTACCAAATCTCATGTTGCGATATTCTTATATCTAGCTATAGAATGGCTGTTGTCTGTTCACTTTGACCTAAACACAAGGAAATTCTTTGGTTGATCAGTCTCAATAACTATTGATACTTTTAGATCTCAGAGGTAAGTATTTTCATGCTGAGTATAGATTTTCTCTTCAAATGCTGTCTCTATGACTAAACAGCCCTTGTGTCTTCTTTGATCTAAACACAAGGCAATATTTATACCCCCGCTACGACATAGTCGGGGGCATATAGTGCTTCGCGTGTCCGTGCGTCCGTGCGTCCGACATTGGTTCCAGAGCATAACATGAAAACTATTTGACTTACAAACTTCAAATTTGGTATGGATGTTACCTATGTGGTGCAGCCATGTGCCTTTTGGGGGTTTGAATTCCAGGGTACCAAAAGTTTTTTAAATTTTGGCCCTTCATCCATGACAGAAATAAATTATTCACATGACTGAAAGAATGTTTTTAATTTACCATTGTTATATAATGACAATAAATTATAGCACTTGTATGTGAGCTGTGCTCACTTTTGCCTTGTTTGGATGGCCAGTCTCAATATCTGTTGATGATATTATATCTCAGAGCTAACTATTCTCATGCTGAATATCAAATGTAACTCTGACTCCAGCACTAGTGAAGGCTGGAAGCTGTGGGATGTCCCCTGTACAACCCGTGTCCGGCTTCACTCCTGTCAAGGCTAGCAAGAAGGTGAGTTGCTAGTTTGTAGCACATGCTTCAGGTGACACCACATTGTCTTATGTATTGTTTAGTGACTTGTATCAGATGGGTGGGTTACCTGATTCATTGCTGGATAAGCTGAGAGTTTAAACAAGATTCAATAACTCATCCTCAGACTCCAATTGAACAAATTATGATGTCACCTTAGGCTAGAGAACTGGAGACTCCGGGGGTAGTAGTTTTTACCTTGTCTGTCTGTTAGTCTGTTTGTCTGTTTGTACCAAAAAACTTGAACCTTACTCATAACTTTTAATCGCTTGGGGGTAGACCTTTGATATTTCACATGTGCATCTATCATGATAAGATCTTTTCAGATGAGGTCAAATTTTTTTACCCCCTGACCTTGACCTTGGCGCAGCACGCATTTTCGAAAACTTTAGCCTTGGCCATTACTTGCAATTGAATAGATATAGACCATTGATATTTCACATGAGCATCTATCATGATATTACATTTCCGATGAGGTCATAATTTTTGACCTCATGACCTTAACCTTGGTGTAGCAAGTGTGTTAAAAAAACTTTAACCTTGGCCACAACTTGTGATTGGATAGAGATAGACCATTGATATTTCACATGAGCATTTATCATGATGAGACCTTTCAGATAAGGGCATAAATATTGACCTCGTGACCTTGACCTTGGCGCAGCATGCATTTTCGAAAACTTTAACCTTGGCCATTACTTGCGATAGGATAGAGAAAGACCATTGATTTTTCACAAGTGCATCTTAATAATGAGACCTTTCAGATAAGGGCATAAATTTTGACCTCGTGACCTTGACCTTGGCGCAGCAAAATTTTTTCGAAAATTTAAACCATGGCCATGTGTTTATGATAGATATATCCAATTTATCTTAACTATAACATAATCTGAGTCTCTGTTTTTGCAGGGTAAGCTGATTGAGCTAAGCAATGAGCACCTTACTGCAACCCTGGACAGTCTGGGTAGAGTTACCCGTCTCCGTCTGAGCGGAAGTGAGTGGAACGCGATGAGTGACTCATATCCTGGCAACCAGTTTGTGCTGTATGACGACATCCCGCTGTACTGGGATGCCTGGGACGTCATGGACTACCATCTGGGTACTAGGTACATGATATCCCCCTTGACGGCAGTCATGTGACCACCAAGTCTACAAAGTTAACATAGAAACAGCTAATTAGATATAAAACTAGACCAAACTCTTTAAAACTTAAGTCATTCTCCAGCCATAAGACACCAGGAGTATTGACATATTCTTGTTTTAAATTTTCTTCTGTCATGTCAGTTTCTTCTGACAAGAGTATAATTTAGCATTTCGGTACTTTATGCCATTTTCTCACCCATTGTTCTTACCGAAGACCAACTCTGTCTGCAGAAAGGCTGTTGAGACCGTGAAAAAGGAAGCTCAACTTGTAGACCAAGGACCAGTCCGTGCAACTGTTCAGGTCAGATAGCTTTGCCATAAAAATTGATTGGACAATAGGAAAAATTGCATCTATATGTTGCAGTGGCTTCCGGTCAAGGAGAGGAGCCAGTACAAAGTCCTTAATCTTACATATTCTGCTCTAAACGACAAGAACTCACCACGCTACCTCAAAGAACTGATCCAAGTCTAGCAACCCACTCGTGCTCTCACGTCTGCTCTCAGTCAAAGACTGGTTTTACCAAACACAAAATCAAAATTGGCAGAAAGATCATTTTCAATTGCTGCACCCAAACTATGGAACTCCTTGCCCCCTGAGCTAAAGTCTGCCACATCATTTAAGATATTTAGAGAAAATATGAATACACGTCTCTTCAGAAAAGCTTTCTAGACTGACTCTTATTAACTGACGCTATAGCGCCGCTGAGCAGCTTCAGCTGGAAGTTAGTCGCTCTATAAATGCATTATTATTATTATCTATATGCCATTTGCAAGACAACCTATCTCTGCTGTATTGTTGCAGGTGACCTTCACCCTTGGTACTGGAAGCTCCTTGGTTCAGAAGATCAGTCTGGATGCCGGCTGTCCCTACATTAAATTTGAGACCAAGGTATGTCCCTGTTAAAAACAAAATCTGCATTGTAGTCAAGAAGTCAAGTGTTGGATCCAAGGGATTATTTCATAGATATGTTGGATTCAAATAGGATGAACATCAATTCATAATACGTTCATAATATTATATCACTATAATTCAACAAGATATATATTTTTATCTACAGAAACTGAAGAAATGTTTTTTCAATATTGGTCAACCTTGCATTTATTATTTAGAAATTATCCTATTTAGTTAGTAAACTAGCCAATTGTGGATTACGTATTTGTATACATGTGATATTTTATAAGCATTTCAACTCATGTATTTGCTTGTATTAAAAATATGGAAAATAAAAAAAATAGAGCCATTAGCTCTGTAGCTCATCAGGCTTCATCATCAATCATGCTGTAGAGTGTGGCAATGTGATTCCCCCTTTGTAGAGGTCACAGGGTCAACAATCATTAAAATTAAGTATAAGGCGACAAGTTTCAGTTTTCTAGGCTTTATCCTTCAGGAGAAGAAGATGAAAATAGCCCTATTAGGGGCAACAGGGTCACAAAAGCCAGTGATTTTGAGCCTCAACTGTGAGCTACAATTCATAATCCTCACTAGTCAAGAAGTCTGTACACAAAGTTTCAGCTTTCTAGGCCTTATAATTCTGGAGAAAAAGATGAAAATAGGTTTTTAGCGCCTGGCCACTATGGCCCTTATTAGGGGCCACAGGGCCACCAAAGCTACAATTTATGATCCTCACTAGCCAAGGAGTCTGTACACAAAGTTTCAGCTTTCTAGGCCTTATGGTTCTGGAGAAGAAGTCGAAATTCCACAAAGTTTACGGACGGATGGACGGACGGACGCCGGACACCATGCCATAAGCCCATCCGGCCTTACAGGCCAGATGAGCTAAAAATTAAAAATAACCCCAAACCCAATGAAAATTCCTTTATATGCCTCTGTCATTTACAGGTGTAGAATGTTGATGAATGATAGCTACAGATCATACAGGAAATAGCAACATTAAACCATTATTTAGTGTATCACTTGTTCCATTTTGGATAAGAAGTAGTTTGTTTCACCCTGATTTCTTTAAGAATCTCAATAAAGGTGATGAGTAAAAAAATCTCTCAACTCCTTGATCATTGATTTCCCTGTTGAAACAGAACTAAAAGTTTTGGATCGAATGTACTGGTATGTTCTTTAGATGATGTTTAGTATTGTTTGTCTCCCCAGGTTCAGTGGCACGAGACCCACAAGTTCCTGAAGGTGGAGTTTCCAACTAGCATTACCTCCCCTTCTGCAAGCTACGAGATCCAATTTGGTCATCTGCAGCGACCAACTCACTACAATACGTCCTGGGATTCGGCCAGATATGAGGTGGAATTTTTTTTAAACAAAATTTATGGTTTAAGTGCTAAAATATTAGTATACTTCCATGGAAACAAATGATGTTGAAAATTTTTTTTTTTCACAAAGGGCTTTTTATAAAAAATTATAAAACTCAAAAGGATTACCCTGGTAAGTTGTAAACAGAATTATGAATTGTAGATCCATTATGCAGTATGTACAGCATGCAGTATATACTTCAGAACTGAGCCAATACAAAAAAGATTGCCCAATGAACAAAAATTGGGTATATATATGCAAAGAAGTGGCTCAATGTTACACTTTTTGAATGTGCTCAAACAAATATGGTGGGAGATCTTGCATCATAACTTGTTATTTAATGTCAGTATACCATTCTCAATTGTAATTCAAATTTTGATGAAAATCAAGTTTTTATTGGCGTGAAAGTAAGATGTTAGGAAGTTATTCAATACAATTGTCTTTAATCAAGTACATCTATTTTGACCAAGGTGTTCACTGTATTCACGCTCAACTTCATTCCATGCACATACAACAGACCACAGACTGATATACTACTCAAACAAGGAAACGCATAGCTGAAAACAGTTTTAATTATTTAGTATTTGGGATGGTTTGGAAAGAATTTGGAATATGTATTGTCAGGGACCTGTCAGAGTAAATGACGTGTGTCAAAAGGTCAAGGTCCCTTAGCAGTCAATAATTTGAACGAATAATTTGTACCTTGACATTTGCGCCCAAAAGAATGTACAAAAGTCTTGATAGATACTCTTTTCGTGTTCTAATATTCTTCCTTAAACCTCCCTAGCATTTTAACCAAGTAACCAAGACAGAAAGTCTTATCTCATCCAAAGTCGTCATTACCAAGGACAATCAAGTGTTATTCAATCCTGCTCGAACTAATTCCAACACCTTCTTAATGTACACAGAGACACTTTGGTTGTTGTTGCAATCCTTGGCTGTACTTACAGCCCTCGAACTGGTTCATGACATTGTTGTTTTCTACAGTTTGTGGAGCCATGACTTTACTTCGGAATTGACAAATGTCAGTTGATATCCAAATCACCAGAACCCCGGTTTTGATTGAAAATGTTGTGTTTAATGTGTATGCAACAGAAAGCACATTTATCTTTTCAATTTTGTGCTTTATTGACTTAATTATAAAAAGCAGACTTTATTGAATCCTTGAAACAAATTTTCAATAACAAGTATTTCAAGCTCGTAAAAAGTTGTAGAAAATGTTGATCACAGACATACTGCTAAGATGAAAGCGTCTGATTCATTTAACAAATGACAATGGTTATACGATTCTTTGTTTGAGCAGTATATTTGACCAATTAGGCTAAATCTATTCAGTTCCAATGTAGTTCAGTCATAAATGATTAAACAGTGTAGAACATAATTATATACCTCTAAAATGCAACTGAAAGAAGCGATTCAATAACTTTGCAGGACAAGTATGTATGAATTATAGACTATTTTTGTTGGGAGTCAGATGTGAGATACTCAGTTGCTTAAACTGTAATTCTTACGCTTTTGTTAAAAGCTAGCTTCAATAATGAGAACACTTACCTGTATCACTTGCTTGAAAACGGTGTTAGTACCTACACCGAAACGTCGCACTCTTGCAATAAAGAAGTTGTAAATCCATAGAACTTGTTCTCATTAATCTTACCAACTTTTAAATGCCTCTTAAAGTAGCTTCAATTAGCCTTATTCTACTATTCTATCTCACTGAACTGTTCTGCTGTTTGCCAGGTATGTAGCCACAAGTGGGCCGATCTGTCTGAGTACAACTATGGACTGGCCGTCCTCAATGACTGTAAATATGGATTCTCTACGGTGGACAATGTCATGAGACTCTCTCTGTGAGTGCATGTATTTTTGTTTTAGTGACACTCTGATTTCTATCTCACCGGTATGTAATAACGTGGGATTTACTCATCATCTCTGTCTGTCCGTCCGTCTGTCGGATGGATGGTCGGTCTGTCCGTTTATCATACATGTGTATCCATTTCGTTACCAGTGCAGAACTCAAAACACTGTAATACCTAGCTCACTGACATTTAGGGCATTAACGGTTACTCGAGTAATCGAGCCCGAGTTGGGTCCAGCTGGACTCGAGTCTATTTTTTTGTACTCGCAAAGTGAAAGTCCAAATATATGTTCTGATATTCAGGCTATACATCAGTTCAAGATATTTTAGGTAAGGCAAGGACTTTGAGCTATAAAAATTCGAAAATCCCAGAGTGAGGATAAAATTTTGGGTACTCGGGTCCGAGTCGAGTCTAAACCCCTCAAGTACTCAGGTCCAATTTTTTTGACCCGTGGAAGCCCTACTGACATTTGATATTTGTATCAATAAACATGTGTATTTGTGCTTTTGTATTTTAAACTCATCATCCTGTAAGGCCCTATGGCCTAATGGCATGGCATGGTGTCCAGCGTCCTGCCATCCATCTGTTAATCCATTCATCCGTCCGTCCGTAAACCATGTGCATTTTCGACTTCTTCTCATAGCATAAGGCCTAGAGAGCTGAAAAATTGTGCACAGACTCCTTGACTAGTGAGTATTGTACTTTGTGGCTTTGGTGACCCTGTGGCCCCTAAAAAGGGCCTTAGGGGTCACTCCCTTAAAACCTATTTTCATCTTCTTCTCCAGAAAGCTGAAACCTTGTGCACAGACTCATTGACTAGTGAGGATTGTAATTTATGGCTTTGGTGACCCTGTGGCCCCTAATTTGGGCTGCAGGGGCCACACCCTTAAAACCTACTTTCATCTTATTCTCCAGAAGCATAAAGCTTAGAAAGTTGAACTTGTATATAGAAAATTAAATATGAAACCTTATGAGCTACAATGCCAATGGCTCTATTTTCTTCTTCTACTTGGGATCTTTGATTTTGACAATTTTATTGAATTTCATATTTATTAGGAAACAGCTGGATTTGTCACCTTTTGATGACTCTAGTTAAAATTACATATTCCAAAAATTTAGTAATGATGACATTTTATTGAAAGTACTTAGACAAACTATCAATTAAAACTTATTGCTTCATTGTTTAAAGTAATGGTATGAAATTGCGTTTTTTGGCATAATTGAACAATCTCCCAGTGCTGTCACACATAATTGTTTGAAAGTACTTTTCGAACAATAAGACTATCCTTGACTAGTAAGGATTATAAATTGTAGCTTTGGTGGCCCTGTGACCCCTAATAAGGGCCACAGGGACCACTCCCTAAAAACCTAATTTCATCTTCTTCTCCAGAACCATGAGGCCTAGAAAGCTGAAATTGTGTGTACAGACTCCTTGACTAGTGAGGATTATAAATTGTAGCTTTGGTGGCCCTGTGACCCCTAATAAGGGCCACAGGGACCACTCCCTAAAAACCTATTTTCATCTTCTTCTCCAGAACCATGAGGCCTAGAAAGCTGAAATTGTGTGTACAGACTCCTTGACTAGTAAGGATTATATATTGTAGCTTTGGTGGCCCTGTGACCCCTAATAAGGGCCACAGGGACCACTCCCTAAAAACCTATTTTCATCTTCTTCTCCAGAACCATGAGGCCTAGAAAGCTGAAATTGTGTGTACAGACTCCTTGACTAGTGAGGATTATAAATTGTAGCTTTGGTGGCCCTGTGACCCCTAATAAGGGCCACAGGGACCACTCCCTAAAAACCTATTTTCATCTTCTTCTCCAGAACCATGAGGCCTAGAAAGCTGAAATTGTGTGTACAGACTCCTTGACTAGTAAGGATTATATATTGTAGCTTTGGTGGCCCTGTGACCCCTAATAAGGGCCACAGGGACCACTCCCTAAAAACCTATTTTCATCTTCTTCTCCAGAACCATGAGGCCTAGAAAGCTGAAATTGTGTGTACAGACTCCTTGACTAGTGAGGATTATAAATTGTAGATTTGGTGGTCCTGTGACCCCTAATAAGGGCCACAGGGGCCGCGCCCTAAAAACCTATTTTCATCTTCTTCTCCAGAACCACAAGGCCCAGAACGTCTTAACTTTGTGTACAGACTCCTTGACTAGTGAGGATTTTAAACTGAAGCTTTGGTAGCCCTGTGGTGCCTAATAAGGGCTCCAGGGACCACACCCTAAAAACCTATTTTCATCTTTGTTCTGTCGAAAACAGGTAATCCTGGCCATGGTATGGCTTCTTAAGGGGTAAAACACTGCAAAGTAAAGAAAATACCCAAATTAGGAAAATATTACACTTAAAATAGCATAATCAAAGATCAAAGAGTTAAAAACTACCAACAGAAGTCCCAAGTATCAATTTTAAGAGATATTTTATGTGTGCTTCTCTGGAAAATTTCTGACAAGGGAAGGTTTACTGTTGAAAGATTATATTTTAAGGCAGCTTCAATCAATGTCAAGTGTCTACACAAGTATGGCGAAATAAATCTTCACATAAAGAACACAATGGGCTTACATTGCAAACTAAGTTTACAGTTAAAATATAATCCCAATATCCTGATATGAAATATTTCCATTTCTGTATTGATTACAGGTATCTGAAATCACATCACATATAGTTTAGAATTTGAGACTTTGTGGCCCCTACAAATGGGAAACCACATTGGCCAGTGCAAAATTAAATATGAAGCCTGATGAGCTACAGAGCCAATGGCTCTATTTTTATACAGATTGGTTGAGTATTCAGTATATTATATTTGTTTCGATGAAAGTAATCTTTTATTATGTATGATCTGCAAAGCTTGCGGTCCCCGAAGGCTCCTGACGCAACAGCAGACATGGGGGAACATATCTTCACATACGCACTGATGCCTCACAAAGGTTAGTTCTCAAAACCATTTCTTAATCAGATTCATCCTGTCTCAGGGTGCGAACGTTACGCTAACTTCACTAATCTATACCCTGGGCTCAGAAGCTAGATTCGCTTGTGCGTCCCAACTTGGGATATAGCCAATCAAATTATTTTCTCGTTGAAATTTTATCGAGAAGGTTTCAAGAATATATTAATATTTTTACACTTTTTTCCTCAAATCACAGTCGATTTTAATCAGACTGAATGTATGCTGTTTGGGCCAGTGGCCTTGAAAACTTAATAAATTCTGTCTGTCTATTTCTTTTTCTTTGAGTAAATACCTTCTATATAATTGAATTGAGCATGTGTTTAAGCCTTACCAGCACAGACTCAGCTACGTCCAAAAAATGTACGGATATCCCTGTGAATGATAGTTTTTGTTGCATTCTTCAGGTAACCTCCAGTCAGCAGGTGTCATACAAGAAGCGTACAACCTGAACTCACCACTACTTAGGCTGTCCTCACCGGCCAAACCTGCAGTAGAGGGCACCGAGTACTTCACGCTCAGCTCTCCACAGGTCCTGCTGGAGACGGTCAAGATGGTCAGTCCTTCTTTACATTTGTCCATCTTAATATAATTTCCTTATATGCTATGGGCTATTTTGTTAATTTTTGTTAAGTTAGTTCTTGCCTTATATCATTATATCAGTACTTTCCCTCAGACCACATTCAATTTGTATAGCATGGTGCCCTGAGTGCAAAGTGGATTTGGTGCCTTGCTAAGGTTTACAACATTATAAAACTGACATGATGTAGCTCAGTTGGGAAAGGCTCTGCTTCTCAGCTGGGAGGAAGGGTTCCTTCCTGGCCACCTCATACAAAAATATGTTAAAAGATGAGAGATTTTGCATTCTTACTTGAAGCTCAGCAATGTCAGGATAAAAAATTGCTTGAACTTGAGTTGTGCTGGCACAGTGTAGTGCATCTGGCACATAACGAATTTCTGACACCACTTCAAACAAGGACACAATTGTTACTCTTAAAGTTATTATTATCATTTGTATGCTGACTTATCTTTGCAGGCAGAGGATGATGACAAAGCTGTAATTGTGAGATTGTACGAAGCATTTGGTGGCCGAGCTGATGTTACTCTCTCGACCTGTCTGCCAATAAAACAGGCCTTTCAGTAAGTAGCTTCAAACACATGTTGGCAGCTATTCTAGTCATAACATATTGGCTTAGTTTCAGTCTAAGTAAACCTAGCCTCAATATTAGAAATTTCCCTCCGATATTGAGTGTAGAAAGGTCAAATAGAGGGTCGCTTCAGCCGACCTTTCTGCGACCTATGACCCTCCACTGTTATAGGAGTGAAGGCAGACTATTGTCTTGGTAAGATGACTTCTGATTGGTCATATTCGTCACGTGGGCTGACGCAACCCTCTATTAGGCCTTTCTAGACTCAATATCGGCTAATATTGAGGCTAGGTTTACTTAGACTGGCTTTGTTTATGACATTTGTCTGTTGTTCATGCTTGACTAACATTTACTGCTATGACAATTCATTTTATACAACTCATTCTGCTGCTGTATGTTTCAATGGAAGCACCTCCTTAGGTAGTAATCTTTGTATGTTAACCTTGTAACAATATGTACAAAAATCTTTTCCTCACACAAATGAAGTTACTTTCTTTTCCAGTTGCGATGGTCTGGAGATTGTGGATGAAACAAGGGAGGTAACTGTGAGAGGAGCTCCGGCTTCTTTCAACCTCAGCTTTACACCTTTCCAGATTGTCTCCCTTTGTTTAAAATTCTAGCTCATTCAAAATGTCAGGACCACTGACTCTACTTAAGCAACAAGGCAACCAGAACATTCCATCATTCCTCCAGTTTTGCAGTTGGTTTAAAGGGGCAGTAGCACGTTTTTTGATAATTTTATATTTTGAATTTGTCACTGATAATTGATAGTTAATGTTAAATGTAACATTTTGACAGTGTCAAAAATCTCATTACACAAGCAAATCATCCATAGTCAGAGGACAAAGTATGAGGATTCACATAAACTCCATTGGCGGCCATTTTTTGTGAACACCTTTAATTCATTTTATGTAAGAAAAAGGAATCGCATGGCTAAACTTTACGTTATATGTTTGAATTATTACTGCTCCACTTAGTTTAAATACATTGTCTTTCAATTGGAACCATTAATTTTCATTTTCGTGACATCACCCTATATATGCTACTGCCCCTTTAATGGTTTTCATTATTAATTCCCTTTGCTGAATTACTTATATCTAGTTATATAGACCTTACAATATGTAGGAGGGATTACCCAACAGAACTTTTGAACATCAAGTGTTAAGATATCTTACTATCTCCTTAGTTTTATTAAGGTATTCAAGTTTCATACAAACTCTTGTACAGAATGCATTTGTGAAGGTTTTTAATTCCCTTTGGGTAAAATTCTTGTCAAGCATGTTCTTCACAACTAAGTGATCAGATGGCCATCTTCATATTTGCGTGCCGGTCGTGATGACATTAGAAGGACCGCATCACTCAGTAGAAAAATATTTCATTGAAAGTTTGATATCATATTTGCGTGTTTTAATCAACAATAAAATACTTATTTCATCGTCTAAAGTATAGTTCCCTCTGCAAAAGTGACAAAATATTTGGGTGACATCATCATTAAAGCACCATCGTCATACTTGCATCGGTTTGTGATGAATTTCCCTAAAAAGAAAAGAATTAAATCATTTGGTAGAAAAAATTTTCGATGAAGGTTTGATATATCATATTTACATGTTTTTATCAACAATAAAATACTTATATCATCGTCTAAAGTATAGTACCCTCTACAAAGGTGCTATAGCTTTTAACGAACCTGTTTCAGTGTCACCATCTTTATGAGTGTAGGATTTACACCACATCTCAGTTACAGTAATTGCGTCCAGAGGGTATTGAAGAGCAGCAACGAGTACCTGATTTGGAGAAAATGTTAAGAAAATCTAATTCTGCACGACAAAAATTACTTTCAAGCGTATGTTTAGGAATCAGAAGTTTTGAGAAGGCAACACTTGATTCACCTTCATGTTGACATACCAGGGTTGCCATTTCGGTCATTTTGGTATTAAATTAATATTGGTCCAGATCATCTCTAGTTAATGGTTGCAAAATTTTGCAAATTATTACCATGAACACATTAAAGATAATTTTAAAAATATTGAACTTAACTTCACTTTGATTGACATTTATCTTTAAGGAACTTATCTGTTTGAAGAAATATAAGTTTTTTTTGTGTAAGGACTGAAGCTGACATGTTTTCAATGAATATGTTTTGTATAGTCTGAATATATATTATTTTCATTAATCAACTATCATTGAAATATCTTGAGAATTGTCTTTTTGTTCAAGTTTTGTTATATCACTGTCTACTTTGTTTGATATATGCCAAATGATACTTGGGTACCTGGATCACTTATCTTCATATTTCATATATATTTATAACTTTTATTATACAGAGCATTTTTATTTGGAAGAATTTTTAAAATTAGTTATAGAAAAAAACCAACACTGCCAATTAATACTGTCTCAATGGAATGTTCCAGAGCTTGAAGAAACATTGTAGAATGGTATATATGCAATAAAACAATGTAATCCTCATGATGTTTGTTTAAATATTTGATAAGAATCTATTTGAATCATATCTACCTTGAAAAAAGTCAATTTCAAACCCCTGCACCAAGGCTTTTTTCAAGATTTTTTCAATGGGGAAAACATCCTGTCTCAGGGTACGAACGTTACGCTAACTCCACTATTCTGTACCCTGGGCTCAGAAGTTGGATTCGCTCTCGCGGTCCGACTTTGGATGTTGCCTATCAAGTCATTTTCTCGTTAAATTTTATCAAGAAGGTGGCGAGAAAATGATTTGATTGGCTATCTCCCAATTTCAGACCATGCAAGCGAATCTAGCTTCTGAGTAACGATCGTACCCTGAGACAGGATGGGGGTAAAATGGAAATGGCGCCATTGGATCAATTTAGCCTGTTTGCAAAGACATGTTTGCAGAATTTTTTTTTTTGGGAGGGGGGGGGGGGGGGGGGGGGGGGGGGAAGGTGGGGATCAATATAAACTGGGAATATGAAAATGAGAAAGCTTAAAGCAAGTTTAAACTTTTATAAATTTACCATAAAACAATGAAAAATACGAAATTACCGATGTGTTTGTCAACATTCGTCTCAAATGGCATCAAGGTATGTTTGTCTAAAAGAATTTTTTTTCCTGGTTGTCTATATGTTGATATGGTCCCTTTTTTCTTGAGATCAATACCGTTCCAATTCACAGTGATAAACTTGAGATCTAAAATAAAGATGTTTTATTGTTACTTACACCAGAAAATGCTGGTCAGAATGCAAAGCTGATTTAAAATCAATTCGAATCTATATATTGGAATCGAATTCCAATTAATTCGAATCTGTTGGTTAAAATATGATTTATGTCTTCTGACTGTGTGTTTTTTAGCTTTCTATGACAAGTGTGTATTATAAGATAAACAAACATGCATCTCTGACCAGTTGCATTTTTACGGTATTTCCTCTAATAAGCGCCTGGTGGCTTGTTTTCAAATATTAGTTTATCAAATGGTTAGAACCCGGCGTTTATTAGAGACCCGGTGCTTATAAGAGGCCCGGCGCTTATTTTCTCAACTACCCTTGACCCCCAGAGCTTATTAGAGGCCCGGCGCGTATTGGAGACCCGGCGCTTATTAGAGGAAATATGGTATGTTTAAAACATATTAATTTACCCTTATTCATAAACAGAGATCATTTTAAAGCTATTTATTAGAGATTTAACCAGTTAAATTTGCAATATTCATTTACCATAAAGGGATCACTTAGTCGTACTTAATTTGCGATTTTAATTAATTAATAATATGATATTTTAAGGATGATGATGATTCATGTTCGCTTTTCCTTGTAATTTTACAGATATATCAAAATTGAATTTTAATTGAATAATGGTTAATTTATTGGACTAGTGATTTTGTGGTAAACATTTATTTTGAGAAAACAAGGCACCTATCAAGTACCGGTCACTTAGAACACTGTTACGCGAAAAGGTTCAATAACTCACGCTCGCACTTTGTACTTATAATATTAGATCTATTTAGCAGCCCCGTCTAAGGACGGGGCTGCTATCAGTTTTTGTGAAGTTTCCATCGCCGCCGCCGCCGCCGCCGCCGCGTCCGCCGCCGCCGCCGCACTCGTACTACTAGCTATAACTTTTTTCCCCTAAGCTTTCCAGAACTCTTATTCATACCTTACTCCTCATACCTCGGGGGAACGATTTTGACACGTTCACTTTCAAGGTCAAAGGTCAAGGTCACGAGCTATGTATTCACACTAAGAATTCCTTGTAAACGCGATAACTTGAAAAGTTTTTGTGCTATGAAGCTCTAACTTGGTATATATCATCCTTGGAAAAGTAAAAAATTTTGAAAAGGTTTTGGCTACAATCCGTCAAAGGTCAAGGTCACAGCAAGGTCATGACGTAAGCATGTTTTAGCGAAAATGCTTTATTTTAACTATGAACACTTTTAATCAATACATGATTGTTATACTCAAAAAAAAGTGTTCAATGATTGTGTGACCTTGAAGGTCAAAGGTCAAGGTCATGAGATATGAGTTATTACAAAATGCACTAAATTGGGGTATAACTTTATCCCATTTAGCTTTTCAGAACTCATGAACATGTCTAAATGTTAATACTTCCAGGGAATCATTATGACATGTTCACTTTCAAGTTCAAAGGTCAAGGTCACGAGTTATAAAATCACCACAAAATTCTTTGTAAACACGGTAACTTGAAAAGTTTTTGTGCTATGAAGCTCTAACTTGGTATATATCATCCTTGGAAAATTAAAAAATTTTGGAAAGGTTTCGGCTACAATCTGTCAAAGGTCAAGGTCACAGCAAGGTCATGACTTAAGCATGGTTTAGCGAAAATGCTTAATTTTAACTATGATCACTTTTAATCAATACATGATTGTTATACTCAATAAAAAGTGTTCAATTATTGTGTGACCTTGAAGGTCAAAGGTCAAGGTCATGAGATATGAGTTATTGCAATTCCTTGTAAACACAATAACTTGAAAAGTTTTTGTGCTATGAAGTTTAGATTTTGTATATATTATCTCTTGAGAAGTACAACATTTTCAAAAAGTTTTGGGTACTAACTGTCGAAGGTCAAGGTCACAGCAAGGTCAACATACATGGAGAAAATGGATTAATTGTATTTTTAACACTTTATTTCATTACAATAATGTTATACTCAATGAAATGTGTTCATTGATTGTGTGACCTTGAGTGTCAAAGGTCAAGGTCACGAGAAAATTCCCAATTTGGTGAGGCCTGTAAAAGGCGGAACAGGGTAAGGCGAAACCCAAAGTTCCGGGGCTGCTCTGCTTTTGCGGTATCCCGCAAACGCTAATCTAGTTGTAAATCTTATTCTGTTCTTGAGGGTGTGTCAAGGTTAAAAACTAAACTGTTGTTCTCTATAACATCAATGCAGATAAGCCATTTGATAAAGTTAAATACTTGATAACTGACTCACAGGAACATGTAATGTCGAAAACAATTGAGTAAGAAGCTTTTTCAGTCGACGATCCAGCACATACAGTAGAACACGGTGTATAGCGAACAATCGGATATAGTGAAAAAACATTTAAAGTCCCGTCAAAAGCTCTATGCATGGTGTCCAACCGGAATATGTAGTAAATAATAACCCGGTACCGAGGGGTCATGGAAAATAACCTCGCGAGGTTTTCGGGTTATTATTTGACTTACACTCCCGCGGAAGACTTCTGCAATGGTGTAAACTTAATTTGTGTATATACAATCAATTTAAAAACGTTTTACTGATATCATTCGCGGGTTTATCATGTCTTTATACGAAAAGATATTTAAATACCCCCAGATTAGGGTTTTAGAAATATATGCTTGATTTATTACAATAAAAACTATTTTATAACGGTGTTTCAACTAAATTGGTTAACATACATATAATTGAAAAACGTTTTAGTGACCCATTTTGCGATTTTACACCTCTTGATAAGAATACTTTTTTACTTTTGAACTACTTACAATACCCCCTGCTTACGGTTTTAGAACTTAAAACTTGATTCCTTACATTAAAAACGTTTTTATTGCAATATTAATATACATTTATAGGGAAAAATACAAAAGAAACATGACACAATTTTTTTTACATCAACTGGCATGGATCCTCGGTAGCTCAACGGGTAAGAGCGCTGCGTGGCAACATAAATGTCACTGGTTAGAATCCCTCTTTCGATGTTCATAAATCTTAAATTTCTTATTTGATTAAAAATCCCAATTTTACAAGTCCAATTGTTTGCGATTGTTTACAATCTTATAACCAACCAAGGTGGTTATGAGATAACCAACCTACGAGGATAGAGCTCACGGCATATACGATTCAATTGAATAAAGACAATAACTTCTTAAGGGGTGTGAAGGGTAAACACCCATGAGAAGGTAGTTATGGTTGAGATAATGACCTACAGCCGAGTAGGTATCGGATATAACCTCCAAGCGAAGGTTATATCGGTAGTTACGAGGATGTGGTTATTATCTCACATACACCACATGTCTTTACCAAGTTCCCTTTTCACAAAAGTAGAACATCAACCAAATATTTAGTTACAATGTCTCTGATAGTTGTTATAGGGTAAAACTAAATACACTCAACTTAACATTCCATTTGCACAATACGCGAATTTCACGTGCAGATTGAGCATGTCATGGCGAAGTTGTCAATCAGACAAATCTGAGCAAGAAACAATCTGTTTTTAGTTGTTTAGAAAAACACCAAAATTCTACATGGAACTGAAATTAAATAATATGAATACAATTTTTAAAAACATCACCGAAATTGTGATTTATGGGAAATTATATTCTTATGTTTAATACACTATTCAGTCCATCAAAGATTCCCTCTTTATGAAGCAAAAGGTGTTGCTGCACGGACGTTGTCAATTTCATCTTGTGATGCACGGATGTTAAGTTAATATCATATCGCACGAGCTGTACACAATCGAAAGCACATGGTTTGAAGGTGGAGACGAAAATGAAGAGGTCTCATGTTTTGAACAAATTAATGGCCGCGTTTCAAGGTCTTTTCAGGAGGAAGTAATGTTGAGTTGAACTTTTAAGTATATTCATGTATTTGCTGTTGGACGTTATTTATGTGTGGATCTGATAACCACACCACGTGGTGTAAACAACAATAATATAGACAGGTTATGTGATATCAGCGGGTACATACCGGCAGCGTATATGTGTAATGGAAGCGACACTGCCAAAGGTTCTGGTGGTATATCCAGACTTCGCAATAGTCAATCCAAATGGAGTTCTTATCCTTTGAATTTGGTTTCCGTCTATACTTTGTATGTGTCAGATTAGCAGCTCGTGGTTATGATGGTGATTATGTCATTTGATGTATATTAACTTCTACCAATGTTTTTCACTCAGATTACATCAACGCAGATGATTTGATGGATATCTATGATATATTGAGTCAAGAAGGAGATACGTTTATATTAAGTGATTTAAACTTACATACCTGTAAACCCCTGCTATCTCCACGTGATAAAATCAAGTTCCAAAAAAGCTTCTATCACAGAGAAATCTAGAACATTTACTAGAAGGAACTGCATACTGATGGCCCAGACTTCGCGTGGAGAAGCAACGATTGTTGTAGCGCGAGTTCCCGTATATTTTCGCCTGTGACGTCATAACATCATTGTTCGTGACGTCACTGTAGCCGGCCGTCGCAAGGGAAGCGGCCCGTTTCTTAGATATTTCTGAGATGGTAAAATGGAATAGAAACGGTAATAAAGAAATTATTACCCTCGGAAGTGTGTCATATGACTTTTACGAAACTCGTGCAAATTTGTGTATAACCCTCGCTCTCGCTCGGGTAATACAAAACTTCGCACTCGTTTCGTAAAAATCATATGATACACTTCCTCCGGTAATAATCTCTATGTACAACTTGGTTATTTAAAGAACAGCTTGGTTATGTCCTCACAGGTAGCCATAAATGCAATCCATTTGGGTCGTTTTAACCCAACCTCAAACCTTACTGGAAGCGTGATGGACTAAATGATCTACATAATAATATGCGAGTTGTACGTCGAAACTGGCTAGCAGAGAACAAGCCCTGGGACAATAAAGATATATCTTTCAAATATAAGAAGGCTAAGTGCAAATTTCGACGACCTTGCATCCTCGTCAGAAACTGATATAAATTCTAAGTACGCAATAAATAAGTCATTACGCAAACTCCGACGTCCTAAATCAACTACAAGTGAACTAGTCTATAACAACGTGAATGGGCGAACGCCAGACGATATTAGTATTTTAAAGGGGCAGTAGCACGTTTTAGGGGGAATATAGGGTGATGTAAGGAAAAGGAAAATTAATGGTTTCAATTGAAAGACAATGTATTTAAACTAAATGGAGCAGTAATAATTCCAATATATAACC
This sequence comes from Steromphala cineraria, assembly GCA_916613615.1. Classification (NCBI taxonomy): domain Eukaryota; kingdom Metazoa; phylum Mollusca; class Gastropoda; order Trochida; family Trochidae; genus Steromphala; species Steromphala cineraria. Next base: position 54,289,013 of record OU744725.1, on the reverse strand, counting down.
TTAAGTTTAGCCATGCGATTCACTTTTCTTACAAAAAATGAATTAAAGGTGTTCACACAAAAATGGCTGCCAATGGATTTTATGTGAATCCTCATTCTTTGTCCTCTGACAATGGATGATTGGCTTGTGTAATGAGATTTTTGACACTGTCAAAATAATACATTTAGCATTCACTTGCAATTATCAGTGAGAAATTCAAATTATAAAATTATCAAAAAACGTGCTACTGCCCCTTTAAAGTGTGGGGCAATTACCACGTTGATCTTGCTAAACCTTGAAAGCTTTGACGACGATTTTAAATATTTTGTAGAGTCCAAGCTAGCAGATAACATTGCTCAATCAAGTGACTGTACAGCGGCTGATGATATTGTATATACACTAAAATAGAGCCGCAAGAGAATAAGCAACATATTGATAATCTCAAATGTAACAAGGCTCCTGGAACTGATCATGTAAATAATGAACATATTATTCATGCTGGTGATATGTTTGTCGATAAGTTGTGTATCTTATTTATCATTTAAACAGAGTATTTTCAACGAGTATACAGGCTAGGTATGACTGTTCCAATTTACAAGGGCAAAGGTGCTAAAAGTGATCCAAGAAACTACAGAGGTATGACATTAACATCTTGCGTGGGGAAACTCATTGTAAAAATAATACTTTCACGTTTAGAAAGTTTTGTTTCTACTGATAACAATATTCCAGATCCACTAAATTTGGTTTTCGGAGGGTACATGTCGTGATAATGGCAGTGTTCGTGCTTCTTGATTCTATAGCATTTTATATTGAACGAGGATCATCGGTGTTTACTGCCTTCCTAGACAACGAACAGGCTTTTGATCGTATCTGGCACGGCGGCCTTTTTGTTAAACTACATAATCATGGTATATCAGGTAAAATTTGGAACTTACTCTACCATAATTATACACGCAGTTCAGCCTTTGAACGATATGACATCTTATGAATTTCCTATCAAGCAAGGATTTTGGCAAGGCAGACTATTATCCTAATTTTTCTTCTTAAATATGCTAAATCATACTTGCAAGCGGTTCAGGATGAAACTTAGCTATTGAGAAATGAAATACATCACTTTGTAGAAAAATCTTACGTCGAAATTTTGATATCATATTTAGATTGTTTAATCAACAATAACATACTTATTTCGACGCTTCAAACACAGTACCCCTCCTGGAAAGGGCATGTCATTTTGCGAACCCGCTTTCGGTGACGTAATCATTATGCTTGTAGGATGTACACCGTGTCTCAACTACGTTCAATTGCGTTCGATGGGTATCAACTTTGACAACAACGAATACCTAATTTGGAGAAAAAGAATATAAAATCTAGTAGAGCGCGACAAAGACGGTTTTCAAGCGTACACTTAGAAACAGGAAGTTGTGAAATGGCTACACTTGATTCGCCCTTATGTCGACTGCCGTTTTGGTATTGTTTGGTAAATTATCTCCTATTTGATGAATTTTGGTCCGATTTCATCAAGGTTGGTCGCTAAATTTTGCTCAAAATACAACGTATACATTAAAAATACTTTACAAAATATTGCAAGTATGATTTAGCATCTTTAATATTTATCAACAATCTTTTAACTGAACTAAGATTGGCTAATAATGGTACTCGCGTGTATGGTCTTGATGTAACCTCTCTTTTACTAGCTGACGACACTACCCTTATCAGTACCACACCACATGCTCTTCAAGATTATCTCAATATCGTTTCTGACGATGCTTCCAAGAGCACTGTAATAATATTTCGTAAAGGCAGACCACCCTTTCCAGATACAGAACTTTCCTTTGACCAAAATACTGTTACCAATACTAAAACTGTGAATTATGGCGGTGTCCTTATCTCTTCAGATATATCATGTAGAAATAGAATATTCTCTAGTTGTCAAAAGGCTAAACAAACTGTTAAATCATTAAGAACACTTGGCTTAAATAGCAACGATCTACATCTACTTACATCACTCAATATATGGAAGCGGATGATATTACCAACCAGTTTTTATGGGTGTGAAATTTTGCCTGAATTACATGGTAAGGATATTGATTCAATTGAAGCAACTCAAACATGTTTTGCACGTCGTGTTGAAGGTTTCAATAAAATAATTACTACAGTTTCTACGATAGCAAATTTGGGTCTCTGGACAATGACAGGCTACACTGTTTGATTGATAAAATTTAAAGAGACACTCCGCGAGTTCTTGGGGGTCATATATGACAGACTCTACAAATAGTGTATTCTGATCGAGAAATATCCATTCTTACAGGAAATAATCATTTTAAAGCTAATCGATGTCGTCTAGTGACAAGAGGAAGGTTTGAAGTCCCGATTATGATCGAAAACCGGACAATGATGCGCGCTAATCAGTCAAACGTATTTTTGGAAACGTATGTAAAGCAGTCAGAATTACAGCTACGAGTTGGATTTGTTTCATGGGTTATATAACAAGTATTCGTGGAAATTATACCTGTAATTTTGATTTCCACGAACTTATATTACTGTTTTAAGATTTTCGTTGAAAACAAGTATTTGTCATATATTTGTCATTTGGGAATGAATACATGAGATGTTTTGAATTTATATAACAAATTTTACCATTTAGGTTCGTATCAAGGCCAAACACTACGTGATGAAACTCACGGAGTGTCTCTTTAATGAAGACTACTGTTTCTTGGGTGGTTGTTTAATAATCAATGCCACTCATCAACAAAGTTTTTATTTTGTGCATTTCTGTCATTCTGGTTCGGTATTGTTACATTTTACTCTAGTAATAGTGTCAAAACTATCATTACACAAACCAATCATCCACATTACATGTTACTTTACTAAAATTATAAAGATTCACATAAAGTCCATTGGTGGCCATTTTATGTGTGAACACCATTCATTCATTTTGTGTTAGAAAAAGGAAACGCATGGCTGATTTATTACTGCTTCGTTTAGTTTAAATACATTGTCTTTAAATTGGAACCATTTATTTTGATTTTCCTAATATCACCTTTTATTATATAATTAGCAATGAAATATAGGGTTATACAGTGAAAATATAATCCATATTTTAAGAAAAGCAGTAGAAAGTCATATTTTCACTGCAGTGAAAATATAATCCATATTTTCACTGCGGTGAGAAAAGTAGGACCGAACCTATTACCTCCCTTTGAAACACGATTATCTCCCTTTGAGGAAATCGAACGCTTGCCTCGCGTCACGGCGTTGGTTAGGATCGAAGAAAAACGACTCTTTAGGATGTTTTCGATATGTAACTGTTTTCAGTTTACAGTGCCAATGTATCCTTCGATATCCAAAAGCCACCCGAAGTTCATATCTTGTTGCTGTAGTTAATAATTGTTCATTTTATTGCAAAATAAATTTACGAAGCGAGTGATCTGTCACACCGACATAGCGCTTCACTCATTGTATCCGTTCGCGTCAAAACTGACTTTCCAAAATAGATAAGGAGCCTTTGTTTCACCTAGTAATAACCAAACACATGTTGTGGATCTGATATCATTTAACATTCCCTCATCATATATTTTTCATAAAAAAATTTCCGATTAAATATCGAGTTATTTCTATCGAACTTTTTTTTTACCGAGAAAGGATAAATTGAGTTGCTAGACTGTCATTCATCATAGAGCAAAACTTTGCCTTCCGATGTCTGACAACTCTGTTTTATGATCTAAAAATTATATAATAAATAGACTAATTCATTGTTTTTGCCGAATATCATTTCTATCTCATCTCGTGAAGTGAGAAAGTGTCATTTTCACTCGTGGCTGCGCCACTCGTGAAAATATCACTTTCTCACTCCACTCGATGAGATAGAAATGATATTCGGCAAAAACAATGAAATAGTCTCTATATATTCCCCCTAAAATGTGCTATTGCTCCTTTAAAGTGAAGACTACGAAATTTGGAGACAAAAGCATCAAAACGGAACTCTCTACCAGAAACTCACAATATCTCTCTATCAAGAACAACACTCTTAAAGAAGTTCAAAACCCATCATTTCCAGCAGTGTTACTATTGACTGCGCACATAACATAAAAACTAGTATGATTGCTGCGCCATGTATGTGCAATTATTATTATAATAATGTCACTGGTAAAATATTCCTAATACTGTAGTTTATGGTTTTTAAGGACAAGTGTCATGTTTTAGGTAGATGAATGGACCTCACGTAAACAACAATGTATTTCAATCAAAACTATTCGTTTATAAACAACATATCGTACCCAAATCCATTTCCCTAATGTGTATGATTCAAAGATATTCACACTAATATGGCGGACAGTAGTTTTGGATAACTGATAGATTATACTAAACTGGTAGGCATTGCCTCAAAAGTAACAAACGTCAGTTGAATTTATCATATGTAAGATTTTCAATTCAAATATTTCAAGATATACCTTATTCTCAAACTGATAAGAAGAAGAAGAAGAAGAAGGGAAGAAGAAGAAGTGAAGAAGAAGAAGGGAAGAAGGAGAAGGGAAGAAGAAGAAGAAGAGAAGAAGAAGAAGAAGGGAATAGTAAGAAGAAGAGGAAGACGAAGAAGTAGACGAAGAAGTAGAAGAAGAAGAAGAGGAGGAAGGGGAAGACGAAGATGAAGAGGAAGAAGAGGAAGAAGAAGAAGGAGAAGACGAGGAAGAGGAAGAGGAAGAGGAGGAAGAAGAGCTAAATCATCGTTCAAAGAATACTTTTAAGTGTTTTTTTACAATAAATCCTCCAAAGTTTATTTAATATAACATAAATGTTCATCAAGAATGAAACATTTTATGTGAAAACCAATATACGTATCTATGTTTTCACATATTGACAACATTTTAAACATGGTAGTGTAAATTCTATTTCTTATCCTTGCCTATTTAAAGAAACACATTCAATAAAACATTAACAAGACACCACTTATTTCATTCAATCTAAGATAAATGTAGATCGACAGGTTTTTTAATAGACCATACTGTTGACCCAAAATAAAACCTTTTGATCTACATATATTTAGATAGTATTTCATTCAAAAATGTGTCACAAAATGCGAGTTAATTTCAATTTTTTTTTTATTCCTATGACCATTATGCAAACTTTAAAGAGGCAGTAGCACGCTTTTAGGGGGAATATAAGGTGATGTCAGGAAAATGAAAATTAAACTAAATAGAGCAGTAATAATTCAAATATCTAATGTAAATTTTAGCCATCCAAATCCTTTTTCTTGCACAAGATGAATTAAAAGTGTTCACAAAAAATGGCTGCCAATAGATTTTATGGGAAACTTCATACTTTGTCCTCCGACTATGGATGATTGACTTGTGTAATGAGATTTTTGACACTGTCAAAATAATACATTTTATATTAACTTACAATTATCAGTGAAAATTTCAAAATATAAAATTATCAAAAAACGTGCTACTGCCCCTTTAATACCCTGCATATCCTTGCCCGCTTGGGTAAGAATTGCTATTACTTAATACATCACATACCTCTAAATTTAAATTTAAACAAGCTTGGGTTTGTACCTCCTTTGACCTGTCAGTAATCAAGATGAAACATGAGATGCTTAACCGTATCGAGATAGTACAATCGTCATACACAATTTTTTTTAAAACTTGAAGATATAAAATGTCCAGAAACATGCTAGTGTTTCTTTAATCTTAAATGACTAAGGGTCTCATTGTTTTCTGTTACGTGATTTCATTCCACAATTCTATTTTACGATCTCTATTGACCCTGAAAAGTGTTATCGAAAGGCATTCTGCAGCTAAACTCTCTCCAAAAAGAAACGCAACCCCTCTCTCAATATCTGACAACATCCTCTGAACAAAAATGGTGAATGTAAATTCGAATTTTTTGTCATGTTTCCTTTATATGATCTCGTATGATTAGTAGTAGCTTCTAAACGCAGCCTTATCACCGCACGTCAACATTTTATCCGATTTTGTTCGAGAATGTGCGAAACAGTCATATGCATAATACTAAAAGTTAACTGCACGTGCAAATCAAGGAAATCAAAGATTAAGCCGAGGTCTATGAAACGACGCGTTGGTTGGTAATATATTCAATTCGTTTATTCCGAAAATCGAGGTAAAAAATGCCCCGACTGAATAGAGCAGATCGAATTTTTTACATTGGTCGGATTCAGGCGGGTCAAAATTTTGTAACAGTTGCCAGCCATCTTAAGGTCCATAAAACAACGATCTCCCGACTTTGGAATCACTTAAGACAGTTCCATGCAACCGAAGACCGTCCTCGGAGTGGCAGACCAAGAATCACCACATCGGCTCAGGATTATTTCATCCGGGTCACCCACCTACGTAATTGGCGAGCCACACCAGCCGTCATTGCAACACAAGTGCCTGGAGTGAGGAGATTGTCGACCCAAACCAACAGTAACCGTTTACGTGAGGCTAATCTTCATGCACGACGACCATTTTTCGGACCTGTTCTGAGAAGCCAACATCGACATCAAAGTCTCAGATGATGAACTAACGTGAGGATATGGACCCTAAAGAACTGGAGAGGTTCTGGTTCGGTGACAGTTTCAGTGTCATACTTCACAGACGTGATGGGAAGCAACGTGTATACAGACGAGGTATTGAACGTTTTGCACCGAACTGCGTTCGACAGGTCGACGGAATTTGGAGGAGGGAGCGTCATGGTGTAGGGAGCCATGTCTTAAATCAGACGATCACACCGGGTCATCATTCCTGGCAATTTGACGGCCCAACGCTACATCAATGACGTTTTACAGCCACACCTCCTGATAATCGACCAACAGAGGGAACTGTTTTAACAGGACAATTCCCGTCCTCACACAGCTCGTGCAACAGTAGATTTTCTTTGGAATCGTCGTATCTTGGCATGTATATCAACACCGCAGACGTTAGATGTACTTACACACTAGCTCCTTTGTTTTGTTCGAGTATTCATTTTTCATTGCCGAGGTGTTCAGCCGACGAAGCGGATGTTCATCATGAACACCCGGGATTGTCATGAACACCTGATAGTGAAACGATGATAATTTGATTTCTGAAATGTTTTCAAGTTCAAAGTTTGCATATCAAATATACTCACTAAAATTGCAATTTGCCAATACAATACATTTACAAATTTTGCACTCCAAGCATGGGTTCGAACGTGTGACCTCTTGATTTCAAGCCCAGTGACTTATCCATTAGACCACAGAGGCCGGTTGAAAACACATGATGTTTTTCATGACCTCGTGATTAAATTTTTTAATAAGAATAAACATCACCGTGAATGATTATTTATATATTTTATAATCTATTTTTAAAAATCATTTGTACCAAATATTTATATTCAAATTAAATTAAGTTTTTTGTTATTTGTTTTCATATTAATCTATTGTGGCAGCATTTACGGTCCCGCACGGATTGCACGTGCAGCACGAGAGGCCCATGCCAATGTCAGCTACATGTACTTGAAATAGACATTGTTTCTCCAATTAGAGTCAATGTTACACCTTTTCATTATATATGATAAAGTTATGCATTTCAGTATTATCAAAACTGATGTAATGTTGAAAATGAATTAATATAGCATTGAGCTAGTGTGTAAAATAGTTACCGACCTCGACCTCGGGTTCAAGTTAGATGAACCCTCGCGCACGTGATTCATGAACACCTCGGCCTAACGGCCTCGGCGTTCATGATTCACGTGCGCGAGTGTTCATCTAACTTGAACACCTCGGTCTCAGTCGGTAACTATTACTGACCACAGCACTACAGGATGAGTAGAGAGCAATACCACAGGTAAGGCCGTCTGATCCGTTCTGTTCCAAGGAGTTGCAATGCTGTGATTACAGATTGTGGTGCTCATACTAGATACTGAAGATAGCGCCCCCTGGTTTCCGTCGAATGTATGATAAAGACCTATGAGATTGATACCTTACACTACACATACATGTATTTCACCATGTAAAATTTAATTATGTTATCTTTGATAATCGTTGTATAATGACAGCTTAAAGACTGATATAAACACTGCATAAAATCAGGGGTTGCGTTTCTTTTTTGAGAGAGTTTACTTGGTAACTCAGGATCGCTTATCGACATTATTGATTTAACCTATATGTAATCTTCATTTTAAAAAAAAAATCCTGGAAAACAATCCTTGAAGTTGGAAAAAAAACAACAACTGATAAGCAATAGTGAATACGCAGTTTCTTTTTTGCTAGACGTTTGCGATTTATTACCCGGAACAAAGCCAAAATACCAATGTGTGATAAGACCTTTAACATGTATACACAAAAATTCAGTGTTATAATGTAAATGGTTCTTGATTGCACAGTCACTGCCTTTTCCGATATTACTATTAAAACACGTAACTTACAGATTGACATTGTCAAAAAATAAGCATTACAATAACATCTACTATAATTTCTGTTAATTTATGTTAAATTTTAATTAAACAATTTACCTATGTTGAGACAAGTTTGAATCGATTCTTTTCATAGATAATTGATTTTTTTAGAGTGATATTAAAAATCCGCTTTACTATGTAATATGCATGTTACTGTAAAATCGTTCTTATATCTAAAAATACCGTTCATTTTCTAAATTCTTTTTAAAGTTTGATTTTAATCAATTAAGTGCCTCCCCCCCCAAAAAGAAAATTCTGATTACATTCAAAACATATTTCTTAGAATCAATCAACTTTTACTTTCACTATCGGTTTTACTTATATGTTTCGATCACCATGTAGGGCTTTAGTTTAGTAGGTTATCCTGTTTGTGTGCACTGATCTTGACGATGGCAGAAAATGTGAGTTGATTTTTAAGCTATAAGAATTGTAACGTAACGATTGAACTAATGAAAGTTCAACTATTCTTACATGCATTGAATAGGATAAGCTCAAAATGTAAAGTTTTAAATGTTTTAATTATTAATCACATTTTGAGATAGGACGTTTTACAATATTTTGTTTATTCTAGCTCAATTAAGCAACATGTATAAACAAAATTCTTATTTTGTTTGAAAGTGATTAAGACATTTCTTAATCATTACTAGTTGTTAGTTGGCGGGGGATATTGAAATGGTCTCCGTCCGTCCGTCCCGATAATGTTTCCGAAGCACAACTCCAAAACGGTGAGACCTAGCTCGACGAAACTTGGTATGTGCAACGGGCATCATGTGGAGATGTGCCTTTTTGGGTTTTCAACTTCTTTGCATTTTTATTTTTACCCGTTTCCATGGAAACGTAACAAAGGATTTTGTTTGTTTTTGTTTAACTTCTTTGGATGACTATTTTTTGCAGTTTCTTTGAAATTGTAAGTTGTGACAATTTATGACACTAGATATGGGAGAAACTTAAAATTCACAGTCAGGTTTTTTTTTCTCAAAATATTCCAAATGGCTTGGGATATAGACGACTCTGTCTGCTTGTTGTCATGTTGACTTAGTTTGTGTTAATTGTCTTATTGCTAGACCCCAAAGCAATAAGACAATTAACACAAACTAAGTCAACATGACAACAAGCAGACAGAGTCGTCTATATCCCAAGCCATTTGGAATATTTTGAGAAAAAAAAACCTGACTGTGAATTTTAAGTTTCTCCCATATCTAGTGTCATAAATTGTCCAGAGACCCCAAAGTTATGTAACATTTGATATTGAAAACTAATGGCAGAAGGTTCTCTCTATAATACTCTTGGAAACTTCAAAGAGAAGTTTCAGCCAATGATATTTGTCTTAAGCATATTCTGGTATTTCGACGACCAATGGACAGAGCTGTTGCAAATTTATACCCACGTGACCATGTGGGTGGTACGAAATAATTGGCAAGCTTTAATTCGGAAACTGATTATTATAATAATGTTATGATGTAAAATATATCGTAAATTTTCAAAAATATATGGATGAGCGTTTACACCCTTAAAAAATATCAATTTTGCATGTGCATGTGAGCTGTTTTGTAGTTATTCGGTGTATTTTTTTGCATTCCACATTCGGAAACGACATTCCATTTTTGTATCAACTAGGAATTCGGTTCCTTCAATTTTACGCTAACGCTAAATGTCCCGCCTTGTCAATGACTGATCGTTCACTCAATCCAATTACAAAAAATAACGTTATGGGTGATTTGTTTACGATTAAAGGTGTCTTTCGAAGAAAGTATCGACACTTTCGACAGGGTCTAAAATATGATAAATTATCACCCAAAACTGTGTTTCAGAGGAGATTTCGCTTTGAAAGTTGTAATTTTTCAGAAGAAAGAAACATTGTACTTGAATCACTCCCACCATGTGAGGTGTTAGATATTTCTAAAGATTATGTGTTAACGTCTTTTGCTAAGATAAATTCACATAAAGCCTGTGGACCTGATAATTTGCTAGGTGTAGTTCTAAAAGAGTGCAGAGTGCAAGTTGCAACTGGCTGATATTTTCCAAACGTTTTGTCAACTATCATTAAGTTTCCATCATGTTCCCACTCTTTGGAAAACATCAAAATTATCCCATTGCCAAAAAAGAAAAACAAGCCTCGGATATTTGTTACTTTTATCAACTTGTGTTGATATATTTGATATCAGAAGACACATGGGTGAGATTCTCTATATATTCTTTAATGTCATCCTATAATATAATGAAAATAATGATCTTGTAGCTGAGACCTTTTCTAAAAATTTTAGCAACTTTCGGCTGTAATACGATCAACACTCACTTAAGGAAAATTATTCTTGCAACATGTAATTAACCTGAAAGTCAATGGGAAATTCGTCCGGTTTAAACTAAATTTGCGGGTATTGGAAAACAATGTATCCCGAAAAGTTTACTAGCGCAACAATTTCTCTATTAATTAATCACTGACTCTTGTATTAAACTCACCGTCAGCTATCTTTTAAACTTAAAGCAACATAGATTTGAATTGCCATATTAATGTTTAGAAATTTTATATCATAACAATTTATATCATAATTGAGATAGGAGACGTATCTATCATTGGGTGGAATTTAAGCGGAACGAACGAGATGTTGTACTATGTACATAGTGTACTGATAACTATCACAACAAAGAGCAAAAAATATGCGTCTCCGATTTGAACAATTTATTCAAGTAAAAGACCCCGTCCCCGTCCCCGTCCTCCCTAACCTAAATCTCCTGGTTCTATATAGTGATACATAACCGGGTGCCCCAAAGCTTGCCTTTTTAAAGGCTTTTCTTGTTACATTTACTTTTTTTGGAATAAACATCAAGGTAAGCACCCCCTCTCAAATCAACACCTAATATCAAAGAGTGGTACATTTGTAAGAAACTAATGTCACAGGATTTTGATATCATAAGTTAAATGTAGATACAACGTAGTAAGCAATACCATAGACCCTATGTACACCCTATGTTTGTACACCTATGCTGCACCTACATTTGTACAGCTTATTTATGACATCAAGTTCCCGTGTGTTTATTTTTCTCACACAAGAGAGGTAAGCGCTCGAGTGTTTCTATATCCATTACAAAAGTACACAGGTTGTCCCGAATTATCCACATAAAATTATTTTTCTGGTATTAGGTTGAACTCGAAATTTGTCATCCTGCTACACCTTTGTATTTGTATCTCCGAAGCATCTACATACACAATTTAGCAGGTCATAGCCAAAGCTCCGCCTTGAAGGTCTTTGAAGTTTCTAATCTATTTCATAAACACGAGGCAGTAGGCATCGTTAACATTTTCGTTTATTTCTTATTGTGGAAAATTGGATATTTTTGTTATTTTGTACAGAGTTTGCCGCGTTTCCGAAATTGATGCATATTGCAAACTCAATAAGGTGTTTTAAAAAAGTTTTTGTTAATTTGTTTCATTTTGATTCTCTACTCTAGGAAAGGCAGATTACGAAGTATAAAGTTTGCTTATCATTTTACCAGTCTAAAGTGTTCTTTATTCACTTGCAAATGCGCATTGTTTTAATTGTTATTCGTCATTGAATGTTTTGATATGAGTCTTGCACAATCGTTTCTTAAATGTTGCTTTTTGTTATGTTCTCCAAAAATATTTCAAAACCATAACATGACTGACCTAAGACATCATGATGGTCGAAATCTCTAATATATTGCCTCTTTAGAAGTACAAAAAAAGAATGTCAACTATTCGACAAGTGGAGGATATAAAATGTTGAAAGACGAGGATAAAATATTTTGAGTTGATCAAATACACTCTTTCCTATTCAATTATCCTTTATCTATGATCTAGAAAATATAAGGTAATCGTGAATTCAACAATAAGTATCTAATCGCGATTATTGTTCATTGACTACTGAATTCCTTTTTACAACAACAAATTTACTTCCCTTCATGAGGATCTTTCCTCTCTGTGTTTTTATTTTATTGCTATGCATAACGCTTCAATAGAGCGTTTCATGATCAGTACAGAAAAAGTAAAACTCTTGTTAAGGTTGATTTGATCTCAACATCATTTCAGATCTTCATTCTAAGGTTTGTTGACGAGGAACGGGGAAGTTTGATCATCAAGTTGACCTCCCTTCCAGTGGATTTGACCTCTCTGTGTTTGGTCCTCTTCGAACCAAATGAGCAGATACACCGAGTGTGGATGATAGAAGAACATCAGCTTACTGCAGGAGAATGGAGATCCAGAATCAACCTTGGTGCTGTGAAGGAAGGGGATGAACTGATGGTCTACTGTCTCAGAAGATCTGCAGATTGTCCTCGTGGGGATTTTCATGAAGTTATCGCCAAATGCAAAATATCCATTGGTGGTCTCGATCGTGAGCAATTATAATCAAATTATTTGAATATTGAAATTGAAATTGATAGACAGTTTTCCGTAAAGCAATCTATACTTCGATAGCAAATCCTATAAAAAAACGTATAATAAGGTTAACTTGTATTTATTTACTCCCTTAAAACATGATTTATGACCCTTTTCAGAATCAGTTGTGCAAATCCTTGACTGCAAAAGGAGATGTTTTCAGCCTCATGATATCAATTATCTGACAGGACAGGGGAGACGGGTATGTATATCGGGTATTAACTCTCCTCTTATTGGACTCAATTTATTGTCACCTTTATGATATTCATTCCTAAGAAGACGTATGCATGACCTCCACTCTAACCACTAAATTGAATTGAGAGCGTCGATATCTATGTTGATGACTATAGTCAGAAGAAAAAAATACAGTGAATGTAGCATTGAAATAAATAAGAAGTGTCTTTTACTGTTCATATTGTTGAATGATCGAGTTGATGATTATTTTATTGTTGATAAATGAAAGATCGCATTCATAATTTCAGTGTATAACAATAAATCTGATTTAACCTTACATGTATGTAATGATATTGATCACGATGATCATGCTGATTATCATGCTGACGATAATGCTGTAGTAAGGTACATCAACGATAATGCAAATTTCCCATTATTTTTTTTCATATGAAGACTGAGCTGAACCTAAGAACACGTCTCACTCCACCAAACACATACAGTGTGTTTCTGTCTGATGAGTCTCAAATCAACAAGCCCATTCTGATGATCTTCGGACTGAAAAACATCACATACGTAACAACGAAGTATCTGATGCTGACCACGCCCACCTCTCCTGAAATAGAAATACCGCTCACATTCCCTACCAAGACCATCTACAAGTGTGCAGTGGTGGAACTGACCCGGGATGAAGAGAGCTTTCAGTGTGGTCGCATCTCCGACGTCATCTTTAAATCTGGTTTGTACCTCGTTTAATACATTGTTTATTGATAATGTTGGGACGTGATGCTGTTTCCCAAACTGTTACATCATTGAGATTCTTTGGATAGAATGATTGCAATGTTTTTTCCATCCATGGTTTGTACCTCGTTTAAAATATGTCTATGTTTAATTAAGTATTAACAATGTCGTGGCATGACACAGTTACCCTAACACTAACATCATTATGATTCTTTTGATAGAAGGCTTGCAATATTATTCCATCTCCGATGTAGTCTTCAAGTCTGCTTTGTTCTTGTATATCACATTAACAAAATATTCGTAAATGTCCTCAAATGACTACGTAAATCTGATCCTTGTTAAGTGGATACACTGATGTGGACTTTTGGTCTTGTCCTTCCCACTTATTATAATGTTACTGTTTCCTCATACTGAAAAGTGTCTCTGTATGACGGAGTAATCCAGACCTGTATGTATATAAAGGGTGGTGTTAGCCCGGGTTATATTTTTATGAACAAAGGGAAACAAAGGAAATTGTCTCATGTTGATAACACTTTTCAATTAATCTATTAATTCGAGCCAAGCAATTATGAGTACCTGTTACCATTTTGAGTTGGACCTTAAAACGCTTTCGGGGAACTTTGTTTGCTAACAACTAAAATAGAAGTTTTCCTTTAAAGGACAATCATTTATAGATTACATAAGAGCATATCTAATATGACAGAAGCTCGTGTTTTGAAAACAAAAACAAATTGCCCCTATGGATATAATTTAATGCAAAATGCATGATCCTCTAGTTTAATATCTATTCTTGAAATTGGTAACATTCAATTTTGGTTTTGCTTGTATCATTATTTAAGTGCTACTTTCATTTAAGTTCTTATTTTTTTGAAAACACGGGGTCCTATTATTTATCCTTTCAGTCATGACAAAGGAAGAGTTGAGAAGATTGAAACAAAAAGCAGTGGATTTCTTTCAGTCGACCACATCATTTGATGTCCAGTTCCTGCACAGAACTAAACCAAAGGCAGTGTTTGATGAAATCATGAATGGACGAAAGGGTTTGATGGAAACACACTTGAAAGACAACAACGGCGATCCACATTCAGCTATCAACAGAAACATCAGTGGACTCTTCTTCAAGGCTCATTATGCAAAGGATAATTCTCCTTTTGGGGACTGTCGTCTATATATCCCGGTGAGTGCTCTTTTCAACGAAGAAACCAACCTCTACTTCGCTGACTTCTACTGCGTTGGCGGACCCCACTATATAACCCTTGTCCTCACCAGACCAGGCACAGAAACTGACAACTTTTGCAATGACTTCCAACTCCTCCTGGACAAAGCAAACAACCCATTTTTGTTCCTGGAAGATGGGAAGGTTCGAGCAATGGAGAAGAAACAATGCTATATCGAAATTTTCTACACTGAAAATGTAGACATCAGGAGTCTTCAGGACAAGTATGGAGAATCAGAAGTGTACTTCAAAGATGTAAAGCCCTATAATATGGGTGACAGTGCGAAAAGTGGATATCCAAAAACTCCTGGATGTTCAATTTGTAATATCTAAGTTTGTATGACTACAAAACTACAAGACTTAAGTCAGTAAGATTATGACTAATTGTTCCAAGTGTAATTCATGCGATTTAAGACTAAAAGATTGCAACCTTGATTCAAATAAGTTATCATTGTTGGTAACAATACTATCATTTTAGTTAGTACATGAATATATAATAACATTTTTGAGTTTATAAACAACTTCGAATGATCGATTATACTACTTTTTTAGTTGTTTTGAACAAGTTGTTTTAGACGTGTACTTGATCTTCCTTCTAGGGAAAACCTTGGGGTCATGATATCAAGCTTATTAATACGGCTGTGCACTAATTGGTACTGTTGTGGTTTCTATATTTTCACTGTTTAGAAGTCTGAGGCAAACATTTGTGAAACAATGTAAATTCCCGTTTGATAAGACAAGGTTTTGTTGTACTTTTCTTTTTTACTTTCGTTGTAGACTACATAGAGTTGCCCTGTTGGGTAAGGAATTTTTATTAACTGTAATATTACTCAGCGTTTGAGGTTTTTACAATGTGTTCCTTATTTTGTGTATTAAAGCAGTTTATTACTAATACAACTTGACAACGCCACAAAAAACCTCTTGTAATCAAAGAATATTATGACGTTTTCGCAAATAATTCCTACCAAATTTCCTGTTATCTGTCGAAAAATCATTCCATCCCCACAATGGCAGATCAAGTCATGAAATGTTGATACAGCCTCTGTTCTATTACGCTGACTTTGTGGGATAGAATGGGATATACCTGATTATGAGGCAATCAAAGTTAGTTGTGCAATCAGCAACGATGTTCTAAAATCATCAGTTGGGCTCATCATGTCAAAAGCATTGTGATATGAACCCCCGTTTCCATGCGAGAAGCCTTGTCATTTGATAAAGAAATTCAAATAGATTGTGGTGCAATTTGTTTCCGCCAGGTGAAACTGCCGAAACCCACGGATTTCGGCCTAATAGAACAGAGGCTGTATAAACATTTCATGACTTGATCTGCCTCTTTGGGGAGAAATGTCCAGATAATTATATGTCACTAATACAATATATTTCTATTCAAGATGGTTGTGTATCGAGAGGCGTTGCTTAAACCAATGTTATGCTTTTTTCTGTGAAGAAAGTGTTTATTAATTATAGACAGGCGTTTAATACATGTTAATTTAAAACACTTGCATATGAATAAGAGAAATGCTAGCCAATACTTTCTTGAAGAAAAGTTCTTACGATGGCCATATTAAGGAACGAATGTTTTGGGTGATCTAAAGTGTGGGTGATCTGAAGATTTCAAATTCAAGCGGTTATAAATATGTGTTGTTAATCCGTAGTATTACTGACATTTATTCCAAACACAGAATTTCTTTTAGATTATGAAGGCTTCCTTGCCATACCGAAATATGCTTATCAGATAAACACCAACATGGTTGAATAGCTTTATCAATTTGTTTTGTAGTAATGCTTAAATAGCTTTGTCACTTAGTAAACTGTCAAACATCATTGTGTCACAAACACGTTTGTTGATTGTTTGTGTACTGTTAATTATCCATGGTCACCTCTAGTTTTTCTTGTAATCTTGTTTGTTAGGATGCTGGTTTGCTAGTTTGTTCATGAAATGAAATAATAAAGTAAATCATTTTAAAAAAAACCAATGAAGTGAGGCGTTATCGGAGCTAAATATGTAGAAAGCTTTACTATTTGTTAAATGTCTGGATAAAAATGTTAATTATTTTTTTTCAAATAACTAACTTTAAATTCTAATAATAGAAATTCCAAATAAAATCACAAGCTATGCCCAATCAGCACATCCATGTTCCTTGTCTATCATAACTTTTTATTTACCGTTTGGTAAGATGATATATATTGGTGATAAACATTACAATTTATTGGGAAGGTATATATAATGTACATGACGTGATTGTATATTTTGTTGGTTGATTTGGGTCACACTGATTTATGAATCATTGTCGTTGAAGGTAATAAAATGTGTGCAACAAAAGGTGTTGAAATCTGTCCACATACGGTGTTTTGTGATACACGTATGATTTGAATGTACTTACTGTTTATATTTATTAATGTGTTATCCCACGAAGTCCTCGTAGCACAAGGATTGATTATGTAACAGGCGTGGTTTTACCAACTACAGAGAAACTACGTGTCCTTGTGATAAGACTTTGTGTTGTGTGATTTATTTTACCAATGTGTTTCTCTCAGATGTAAATGCAATAACTAGCACCTTCATTCATCAACTGGTAAACTCAAACCATGCTGTTGCCCGGTTACAGAATGCAGCCTCATGATAAATGACAAAATAGAAATAACATCACTAATTTCATTCCAAATAAAAACTCGACAGAAAGAAAACGAGCATAATATACAATATGTACAATACAACAACTTGAACGAGACACATATACTGTGGAGCAGACAATACATAGAGAATACTAAACGACGTCCAGTTTAATAACATATTTATGAAACGAGTGGATGGTATTCGTAATTAACGAGCGAAAGCGAGTTAAATACAAATACTATCCACGAGTTTCATAAATATGTTATTAAACTGGACGGAGTTTAGTATGTTATTTATAACAATCTTTAAATAAATAAGATAAACTGAAAATTTTTTGCTTTCAATTCGCGTAGCTGTGCGTAGGAATACAATTCTTACAATGGATGCATAGCGTCATCATATGGACTTTGAAACATGAACAAATAGGTCATGAGTAAATCCCTTAATTAATGAGTTATGATAACAGCTTTAATTTTGAACAATACAAATCAAAAGCTCTCATTCAATTATGTGTTTGTAATAGTTCCGACAAACACAAATTGGCGATTGAACAAAAACATATGTCGCTGAATTGTGCGAATGAACGTTAGATTGTGTGAATGAATGTCAAGTGATTGTGACGTCATCGGAATGTGCGTTTTCAAGCGTGATTCAGTAAGTGAGTTAGTGTCAGTTGGAGGAACAATGTCCTTGTTTGCGTTCCATTATGAGGATAGATTGGGGAATACCCTCTTCAATTTAAAATTTCATCTCAATTAATTCTAAAACAAAAAGACCACTGCTTTGAAATGCGAACTCGTCGTGGAGTTGCTAAACGTCGCTAGGAGCTTACAGGGTTGCAAGGGAGATAACTCTAAAAACCTTTAAAAAGCGTTTCGCCGAATTTGAACTTGTTACCCATAAAGATAACATTGCTTACATCGTTGCTTACGGAACCACCGACAATTATCAGTTAGTACTGACGCTGACATTTCAAGAATCGACCGATATCGGAAGGGATGACCTCTACCATGCCGACTTGAACCTGATTCCGAGATCATGTTTACATTTGAAATGAACGCTGATTGGTAATGTTGTGCTGGTATCTCTGATTCTTTTTATTGTTTCTCGGACATAAACAGATACTGTAGGCCTAAACACGTTTTAAAATGAATTCATTTTCATCTCGTTTAATCTTTCGTTTCGAAAAAATGCATCAACCGATAACTTGTCATACGACGGCAGAAAGTAGTTCCGGATGCGATCGCTTTCACGTGCAAAGTTTCACAACAGTGTTGAATAACAAGTCATTGTTTCACAACTGTCGTATCTTCAACGAGAGTGTAATAAATAGACATACAAAACAACCTACGCTATGTTTTTGATCACCTAACCAAACCTTGCCTAATAGACCGATCCATTAGGCCCCGCCCCTTCAGTCTTTCGACCAATCGGTGGGCCGTATTTCTGACCTCCTGCCCTGCGATCGCTTCCTCGGACATCGACTTCACTTTATTCTCCAAAAACCACCATAGGTGGTATGAGAGTACAAAGAAATATAATGTATATGTACAAAAGTCAAAATGGCTGTGGTTTCAAACAAAGTATATGGGATACATTCATTCTTTAAAAGAAGATTTTTTCATTAAATTGACACGTCAACATACACAAGTATAATCAAGCTTTATGAATAGTGAATGATATAACATTTATAAACTTTGCCAGGTTTCTAAGAAAAATAAAGTTAGAAGATGTAAATATCTGCCTATAAGATAAAATGTTTGAGAATTTGAGGAGTTTTTCAGCAATATATTTGTTTCTAGTTTCATGAAAAGCTGGACAGCGAAATAAATAATGGAATTCATCAGCAATTGACGGCGAATCACATAATGTACAAATCCTATTTTCTTTTGGGATATTCTTCCAACGTCCTGTCTCAACAGGAAGGTAATGGTTAGACGTTCTGAATTTTAATAAAGGATAACTTATATATTTGGGTAATCACAGATATTCTTCTAATGATGG
Organism: Steromphala cineraria; assembly: GCA_916613615.1. Taxonomy (NCBI): domain Eukaryota; kingdom Metazoa; phylum Mollusca; class Gastropoda; order Trochida; family Trochidae; genus Steromphala; species Steromphala cineraria. The sequence goes on along the minus strand of OU744725.1, from coordinate 54,269,471 downwards.
TCGGGCCTTTATCAACTTGTAATAGTAACCTTTAGAACATAATATTATTTGTACTGCGCTCCTCCAATTTTGATAAAACTGATCTTTAAGAATTTCTTCGACTTTATTAAGTAGCCATATTCGACTATAACGACCAGGATAATTATAAACATAACTGAGTCCACATGAATCTAAGATATTTTCAACAGTGTTGAGCCATGGGTAAGAGTGATTATTAACTGCACTAACAAGTGACATGAAGTTCAAGACTATTGATGATAACTTGAGATGTGAGATAGGGATGTGTTCAGTTTATGCAAAAACCAATAATTCTCTTTGAAACATAAATGCTAATTCACCATATAACATAAAATTGGGGGTAGACAATCTGAGTCCCGTAGCTAGTTTTAAGACCTTAATATGTACATTTTCAAGGATATCAATATAAAGTTAATTAACACAACCCCATATTTCGGATCTATATAAGATGATAGGTAAATTCATGACATCGAAAGCTTTAATAACACAATCAAGATGTAAATCGTTGTTCCTTGACATTTTCAATAATAAATACATACATCTTTTAGCCTGTGTTGCAAGCTCTTTCAGCCCAAAAGTAAATTTTCTATTTTTGTGAAAATTAAAACCCAGGTAATTGTAATTATCAACTATTTCAATCTCCTCCTCGCCATAGGAAAATGACAATTTGTTTACCCTACGCGTACCACTTCCAAATATAAATATCTTAGTTTTATTACTATTAACAGTCAAATTCCATTTCTCACAATATACATGAAAACAGTCCAATGATTTCTGTAGTGCTGGCGCTGACGTAGCAAATAAGACTGTATCGTCAGCATATAACAATACAAGCATCGCCATTGAAAAAAATCTACATATTACTTTGAACAGACATATCGACGCCATTGCGTTTCAACCATGATTCTAGATCGTTTATGAAGATAGAAAATAATAATGGTGAAAGATTTTCACCCTGACGGACCCCTGAAAAGCTTGGGAAAAAAGCTGACTTCTTATGGTTGAATTCAATATATGATTTAATATTTGAATAAATATGTTGTACTAATGTAAGGAATTTACCGTGGATACCATAAGCTAACATTTTTGACTAGAGTCCAACTCTCCAAACATTATCAAAAGCTTTTGAAAGGTCAATAAAAGCACAGTACAATTTCTTCTTAGAATGTTTCAAAAATTCGATAACTGAACTGAGAATGAACATATTATCAATTGTGGAGTAACCTTTTCGGAAACCAGATTGACAAGAAGATAATAAAGAGTTAGTATCCAAAAAGTTGGATAATCTGGAGTTGAGTATACTAGTAAAGAGTTTACCAAGACACCTTGTAATTGATCTATATGTATTAGGATCACTAGGGTCACCTTTACTTTATATAATGGCTTGATTACCCCAATTAACCATGCCTCAGGAACTTCATCCGTGTCAAGAACTGCGTTGAATAGTTTCTCTAAGAAGGGGATAAATAAATCTATGGAGTCAATAATATAATCGTTTTCTACAAAGTCTTCACCTGACGATTTACTTCTTTTCAGCCGTAGTGCTGCTTCGCTTATTTCCTTTGATGAAATAGAGTCATTTAAAACATGGCAGTCTAAATGTTCATCTGTGTTATTGATATCTTCACTTGTTGTACCATTATACTCTTGTACGTTTACATTCTTGGAATAGGCAGGCAACATGGCGGGCTGTCTGTTTGAAGGAAGGAATGTCGCTGATACATTTTTCGAACGTAGCGAGTCCTTCAAAGTGTAATATATTCCATGACAATGTAAACAACTTGAACAACGGGTCCTACCTTCCTGTAATCTTCATTAACAACGGCATATCTGACTAATTTCGGAGATGTACACACGAATTTTCGTGAGGCGATGGCATGATTCTCTGTTTGTGTAAATTGAAAAACATGTGCTGCAGTCTGCGGTAGGCCTAGATCTATATATATGTCTGATTTTCATCAAATATTTTTTTTTCAGTACAAACACTATAAATGTTGAAAAATTTCGTTCCATTGTAAGTTAACAACAGACAGATTAAAAAAACGATTTAAAGAAATATTTGCAAACAATACAAATGATTTCTAGTTATTAAAATTGAAATTAAGTATAAAAGTGAAAGTAAAATGCAGCATTCAGGTTTGAACAAGGTACTTTAAATAAATATCTAAATTAAAAATTAAATCATTATCAACACAATAATTATAATTATTTTATCAAGATTCATTAAATTTATTTATGCTTTAATATCCATATTAATTTGTTAGTGTTATTGATTATAAATACTATATATTATCAGGGTTTGAAATTAAGTCAGAGCTAGGTAATTTTATCCTAAAAAAGAGATTCATGAAATATGGACATATATATTCAAATGTCTGGACATATATTCAAATGTCTCATCTGTCATCTAATATCTTCAGATAACTTTCAAATATTTGAATGACAGGGAAGAGCCAATATCTCACCATAAGTTGATTTCAATCAAATATAATAATAACAAAACAATTAAGGACATACCCTACCCAGAAATAAAGATATTTAGATTTTTCTGAAAATAAGCATGTTTGTTCAACTGAGTGTGCTGATTTCAAAAGTCAAATAAAAAAAGGGGGTCACCGTGCTCGTTTTTGAGTAAAATCGATTTAAAAAATGACATTTTTGTGAAAAAAGCCAAAAAATATAAAAACAATTATTTGAGCATAATTTGTGTGAGAGCGTGAAATATGGATAAAATTCGATGCTAAAAGTGAGAAATGAAACAGTTGTCTATGTTTACCACAAAAATGTTTGATAAAAACAAGCATTTTAATATTTTTTTCAAATTTATGCATCACACAAACTCGGTTTTTCACCCCAAAAATGAGCAGATTATCTTAAAAAATAACTTTCCAAAATTTAGAATTTTTTAAATTCTCATAATATGAACCTGACATCATAAGAAACTGAAAATCGAAGAAAAAAATGGGGGTCACCGTCGAAAAAATGCGAACTTTTTCCCGTTGAAAATAAATATAGGCAGTGAAAAAATGTCTACGGGAGCCGGAGCGAGTCTAGAATGCCGCCCCAGCCGGAGCGAGTCTTGAATGCCGTCGGTTTGTTGACGGCTTATGCAATATCGTTAAAATGATATATTTTACTCAGAAGACACTTGACTAAACTTCTTTATCTCTTTAAATTAAAAAAATACTAAATACAAACAACAAGGTATCCGGGGTATTTTGCGACATATGAAGTCACTGAACAACGAATCAAGTGTGAACATTCGCATTGTGCATTGCATTAAAACATCACCCACTGGCCCGCATGAATGCCTTTCGATGTTCTTCACAAATCTATGAATTACCTGTTATATTCAAGTTGTTATATTTTCACTATCAAAATCTACCAAAGAAGCATTATTTCAAAAGTACTGAAGACAAATCTGTAAACAAACGATCGACGACACAGAGTACAGGGCTTCATGGAAACTTCCGCTTAGACTGCACTTCGTTCTTGACGATTTTTTCGTTATACACATTATAAGATCAACTTTGCAAAATTTACGGTGGATACCAGTTTTATTCGTAATAAACTGTTAGATTATCTTCTGAAAGGTTTTGCTCGAAAACTTGGAATATAAACACATCTTTGTCTTGATAAGAATGGAGCCCGAACCAAGTCTAGCTTAGATCAAGCGATGTGGTTCGATCAGTTCGTACACAAAACATTGCAAAACAAATTCTACCTTCGCATCGACTATTACTGCAGTACCGTCCAAAGAGTTTTTATGTGGCAAGATGTGATAAATCAACAGGTTGCATACTTTGACATGTTGGAAACTTTATCATATAATTGAATCTATTGAAATATTTTCTATCTTTTCCTTAGCTTGGATCTCAAGTTCTCAACAAAACAAATCAAAGAAATCTATTTTAAAAATTAATTTTATTTCAGCAAAACTACACTTATACAATTTATGTGGCCTTGTTTAAACGAACTCACTACACTATTCCATATTAATTATTAATTTTATTACAGAATGTTAGCATGTTTCATATACCTTAATTGTACAGTTATCATAGTTAACACATTTTCTTGTCAATTCCTAAACTTACACTACTTATAATGTAACAGCCAGGTGGCCATGATTAGGATTTAATTGTTTTTATTAGTAGTTCAAACTGATGGCACTTTGACACAGTTTTAAAATATCATGGACCATGTTGCAATTGGCAAGTCTGTTGTATTGTGTGTTTCAAGTTCCAGGAAAGTGCACAATGGGCAGGGACAATCACACCACTGCTGCTGCATCATAATCTGCAATAATAAAAACATAGCATAATAATCATATGAATCAAAGCTTTTTTATTCTTTTTTTTTCATTTTGAAAACTGTATATTGGTTTGATACACTTGATAAGAGTTTTCAATAAGAAGAGACACTGCAGTTACAAATATGATTTTGAAACATTTGCTTTTCTAAAATATAGGTAAAAAGAAAATTAAAAGAGAAAACATGTTCTGAATCATAATGCAATGCCAGTTCCAATGAATGAGAAACATCTATTCATGTGACTTGTAAATTCAGGACATATAAATCTTGAGAGAAACTGAGAATGACTTTACCTAAACCTGTAACTATAATCCTGAAAATTTTGATATAAGCAATTGATCAGATCTAATTACAATTTGTTTTTCACACTGTTGGTTAATTTGGTGCATTAGTTTCTGAAAAGTTTGCTAATTGATAGACATTTGTTAATGATGATGATGTTCATTGATATACAATTATGCATACAATATAGAAAATATGATAATTTTTGGTAATATTGAAATTAAATAAACTTTTATATCAGTTTTCCAGTTAGGAATAACGTGCATAAACTAATAATAAACTACATACATTGATTTTAACATACTCATGTACATGTTTTTAACATACTCATGTATGTTTCAAATAATTTGATTGCCTTCCAATCTTTGAAATAAATAATTACATTAAATTCATAAAATAAACATACTGAAAAGTTATGAACTCCCAAAAATCCTAATAATGATTAAAAGATATTCACAGCTCATTACACAAATCAGTTTTGTTATATATTTCTATAAATTGTAATATGAGAAATAATGCCATCTCAAATCTTAAGATGAAGACAGTAGGATTGATTTTAATCTAACATTGGCATAATTCTAAAGTTTGAAAAAATTAAAAGGAGTTTCTTTGGGGTTTTTTTTGACTGACAGACTGCATTTCACCTCTTCAAGTCTTTGTTTTTTCACTGAGGTAATTCCTTTCTGAATCAAAAAGATCACTTGATGAGTTGAACATTGTTCATTCAAATAGCTCTAAACAGCTCCAAAATGTAGGTCCAAGAATCAGCATATAATTCACATAAATATAAATTCCTCTGGCTGCAAATTCCAAACAAAAGAAATGTCATTTCCATGTTTTCAGATTTATCTTGGGTTCTTTTTCTTAACAATTGAGATGGGGATCTTTTAGTGAGTCAAATTAAAATATTTTGTTAAATAAATTATCATTGAAGATAGTGTACACATCTTGCTGTAGGCTCCTTTAATAGTCTAAATAATGACTCGAACACTTGAAATCAAGTCTAGATCTTAACTGAACAATAGGCCTGCCTATATAATCTGAGACTAAGGCTCCTAGCTTTTTTATTTTTATTGAAATAAACGCAGTTGAGTAATACGTTTGAATTATTTTAAAAATGACTGAATGTAAGTCTTCACTTGTGTCTCGTAATCTTAAATTAATTTAGCAATTACAATTTGAAAGTTGGCTACCTGAAAATTACTGTGCTGTCAGTGTCACTGCCACATATGAAGTGTTGACTGTTGACTGTTGATCGGGGTAATTCCGGGCAACACACTGTCGCAGGGGCTTATTTCCGTATTTCAAACATCTTTGAGCAGGTCAATCGCTGGTTATTGGGATTCTAGATTTCATGTTGTTATGATAACCGCAGTAGAAAAACAACATGGTCAGCTGACTGTCGTCGTCGCGCTGGCTTTGCATTCACGATGATTCAGTAGACAAAATATTTCGTTTTGAATTTTAAATTTTCAATGGAACGAAGAAAACTTCGCTAAATTTTCATTTCCATTTTCAATCTTCTACTATTTTCTTCGACATGGGCAACTTTATTTTATTTCTTTTTTTTTGGGTACCATACGTGTACATAGTTATTCCACAAAAATCTTTTCAACACGAAGTACATTATATCAAATTGACATGGGTAGTAACATGGTATACATTCTCAATCCAATGCGACAAAATTGCAAACCAACAGGACAATAAGAGGTAATTTATGTAAAAAGGCTGTGGCAAGAGGACCAAAAGGAAATGAATTTTTCATAACTACAGTCCGTATAGAGGATCTGTTTACTGACATCATATGTGTCTTGAAGAACCGATTTTAGGCCGTTTATATGTGGTTTTCTGTTTTTGCATTTGCATGTATATATGAAATGTTTGGATACAATAAAGATCAAGTTCAAAACGTCATTTCTTTTTTCTTTGTAGCCCAAACTTAAGTGTACTATATCGGGTTTCAATCTTATGCCAGTTTTGCATTTTATCCATTCCAACAGCTGATGCCACAGACTCTTTACATGTACACAATCAAATAATAAATGCTTTATGGTTTCGTTTGAGCATTTGCAAAAAGTACACAGTGGGGAATCTTGTTATTTGTAAAGAAATGCACTTTTGTGCGTTGTTAGAATTCTGTGAATAATGCGGTACTGAATATTTCGCATTTTACCGGCTGCTTGCATTGACTGATTGACGTCGATCAGCTGGTGACAGCATGGCTTGTTTATCAACGCTACCGTACATCGATTTCTTGTCGTAAATGTGAAGTAATCTTTTGATGTCACACTTAAATAAACAAAGTCGACCTTTCAATATCTAAATTATCTAACAACTTAGATAGATCATAGTTCTCAGTAAGTTTTGATACAGTTTATTAGCATTCAGAATTGTCGCAAATTTCTTATCGTATCGATTTGCGATGCGCACGGTTCTGCGCAGAAGCAACGTTTTGATGCGTAGGGTATGTCCTTAAGGTACCTATAAATTAGTTTCTTCTCGATGTTGCAATCACTATCGGCATTGCACCACTTCCAGAGGTGGTAGATATCTTTGTGCTGGAAATTTCATGTATCGAATTAGCAAGAGAGGGGCAAATGACGTCGACTATTGGAAATGTTCCACTAAGAATTGCCCAGGAAAGATAACCACAAACAGTATATATACCGCTTACGCTAATAAGATAAGATAAGATAAGATAAGATAAGACACAACAAGTTGGACTGCAGATCGACTACAGCGAGAACCCAGACGTCAACTAGCTTAATTTCTTGAAACATTGTCCATTATAAATAACATTTTGAGGTTAGTACATTAAATTAAGAAAATGATTAAAAATATAATGTCCAGAGTATGTATTTTATTATTCTGTATCAAGTACTGTGTTATATATTTGTATTTATGAACAGAAATGTCTGAACAAGATGTAAGAAATAAAATAATAATTATGATAGTTGTGTTTTATTATGTGGTCACGAGGTCACCTATCGATTTGTGTCGCCTGGTGTCGAAGATCGGTCTTCTAGCGAATGAAACCTACAATACATTCTGAGATGTAAGTTGTTCTTACGGTCCTAATGAATCGATTCCATAATTTAATACAACAATTCTTTACCTTCACGGTGACCTTGACCTACTTTTGATTTGTCAAGCTGAATGATGTGAACATCCTGATTTCAAAGACGCAAAATGTTCTATTTCTTTTCAAGAAAGTAATTAGCAACAAAATGAATTACCTTGTTGATCTGTAGATGTTCCTATACGATAGTTTTAAAACCTGAACAATATATCAAAATATTAATTGTTTCTGTTCAATCTTAAAATGCCCACAAATAACATGACAATGAATTACTTCTTGAATTATGACAATATAGAATAACTGTAACCTTTTCCCTAAAAAAACCCAAATTGTTATCTTTATCAATCTTGTAATGATATGCTCTATCGGAAAATTGCATTTAAAGGGTTTATTTAAACAATTTACCTTATTAAAGTGACCAATCGGTAACATACTCATCTATTCAGTGTAATATGAACACAATAACGTATATTCAACAAGTTTTGTTCAACTCACACGTTGTTAAAAATTAAAAATTGAGTAAAAATGTGTATTTTAACTTACTTTAATTTGATTTAAACATATCTTATTCAATAAAGAAAGGGATTAGGAACAAGTTATCCAACTTAGGTAACCTTCTCCCAAGTATTTACAAAGAAGATAGATACATAGCGGCATATATGAAAACATGGAAAATAATTATATGATACAGAAAGGTAGAAAGATATTTACAAAAGGAAGTATGTACATGCTGCAGTCAACAGAAGCGCAAGCTGTTTAAAATATATTGCTGGACTGCCTTAAAAATGACCTGATTTTGTAAAATTGAAAGGCTTTTACTGCCACATAAAACTAAATCTAAATTTACGGCATCCTCATTAACATGTGCTTTTAATACATTTAACATTCTTAATCTCTGGTCATCATATAAAGGACACTCAAACATAAAGTGAAAAAAATTTTCGCATAAATAACCACATTCACATGTAAAATCCGCCTTAATGCCAACTTTAAATAAATCATATTTCCACTCACTTACATGATATCTTAAACGCGTATGATAAATATTTACCTTACGTATACCTGATGAAAAATAAGATGGTGCCGAAACAATTGGCTTCTTTAAATATGATTTGAACTTTTTAGTTGATGTTACATTTCGCTTACCTAATGGGATATCGTTCCATAACACTGTGTTTGAAGGAATAAAAGACATACATGAATGTTTCAATCTATATGATGTAATAACAAAATTATTTGCATTTCTAAGATCATAACAAGTAGTGTCTCCAACAATCAGTGGGAGTAAATCTACAAAATATGATGGTGCATTACCGCACTGTATTTTATGATAAAGTGTTCACTTTCTCCTTTCTCCCGTTCTGATAATTTCCCAAACAGTTTCAAAATAGAGATGTTTAAGTGAAGTTTATTTTGGTAGACCAGTAATCATATGAGCCGCTTCTAACTGTAATTGTTCAAGTCTAAATGACTGTTCTGTGTTACACCCATCCAAAACTTCACAAGCATATTCAAAATGTGGTCTAATATACATAATATAAATCTTTTCTAAAATTTGCCTGCTTAATATGAATTAAAGTTTTCGCATTGAATTTATCATTTTAGAAATCGACAACACTAATTTATCAATATGCTTGTTCCATTTCCCATATGCTGAAAATGTCACACCTAGGTGTTTATGTTCATTTACATTTCTGATTTCGCACCCATCAAAATAGAGTGTTATGTTTTCACTTTCTTTCTGAAGAGTAAAAATGATAGCTTCTGTTTTATTTGGATTATATTTGACTAGCCAACGCTTTCCCCAAGAACTAAGCTTTTCAAGGTTAGAGTTTTAAGTATACTCAAGTAATCTATGGTCAATTGATGAGAAGCCAAGTGATGTATCATCGGCAAATAACTTTGTTAAACAATTTAGTTCATCAGCAATGTCATTTATAAATACAATAAATAGAAAGGGACCCAATACTGAGCCATGGGGAACACTGGCTGTCAAGTTTACAGGCTTTGACATGCTCCATTCACAAAAACAGATTGACTTCGATTGGTTATATAACTTGATAAACACTGAATTATACAGCCTTTTAAACCATATATTTCCAATTTACTCATAAGCCCTGTATGCCAGACACGATCGAAAGCTTTCGAAACATCACAAAACACCATGCAAAACATTTCCTTATTATCTAACGATAGGCATACTTGATTGTACAAGTCAAGCAATTGATGTACAGTTGAGTGACCTTTCTGAAAACCAGCTTGGTACTTATAAAGTAAATCATTGCAATGAAATAATTATACAAATGCTTATAAACAACTCTCTCAAACACTTTTCCAACACAACTTAGAAGAGAAATTGGTCTATAATTTGAAGCAATTGAATGATCGCCTTTCTTATACAATGGTAATACGTGTACCACTTTCCAAACATTGGGATAAGTTGATGATTGTAGTGAATAATTAAATAAGAGACATAAAACTTTACTTATTGAATTAACTGTGTTCTTGAGGAGCTTGTGACTTATTCTATCTGGGCCACATGCCCTTTTCTCCGGCAAACATTTAATAATATTTCTCTTGGAGTTATATCGATATCACTAATTTCATTATTTGTGCGTTTCCCAAAGTATGGTGAATGCGTGTTGCCATCTTCCAACGTAGACACAGATTTGAAATATTCATTTAACTTTGTGGCTTTATCTGTATCAGTAAACAAAGTTGGTCCTTCGTCACTGTCATTTATTTTAAGGGGCGGTATATCTGACGATATTTCTGACTTTCTTACGACATGACGTAGAATTTTCCAGTATGATGATTTATTTACTATATATAATTCAGTAAGATATTCATTAAGATTTGCATAAAATGTTTCTTTAGCAAAGTACTTCATATTATTTACTTTGTTGCGCTGCTTTTTGTATGAAATTATATCTTTTTCATTACCAGTTCTTTTTGCTCTTTTCCTTAACCTATCTCGTCGTCTGCATTCACGTCTAAGTTCTGAGTTAAACCAGGGTCTGTCGTTAGGGCGTATAATAACTTCTTTTGTTGGAATGCACTTTTTAATTAGCCCATTCAGTCTGTCAAAAAATACATTACACATGTCATCTATATCATAAAAATGGCTAAATAAACTTACTTACTTTAACCGGAAAGGGAGAAATTTTCAACATATATGTTTTCATGTAAATGTTTATTCAGTGTTCAGGGTATGTTGGAATTACCAAAACATCATAGATTGCATTCATTTTAATAAAGAAAAAACGTTTATAATCTACTATGAATAATGGAGAATTAAGATAATCTGTATCTTGAATATAAATATCTTGGTTTTCTAAAAATATCAAAATTATCTTGGTTCGGAAAGACAACTAATGAATAAAATATACGAAAATTATATGAGTTGACAAGCAAATAGTAGGGAAACATAAAAGAATATTCAAGAAAGGCACATCAAATTCACTTTGAAATCATTATCAATTTTGCCTGTGTAGTGTTTTGTGCAAATAGCATTGATACGTCATCAAATTCTAGAAAAGGTATTAGGGAGTTGCACAGTTTTTTATCACAGGAAAAGAAGCCGTTTGTTGACAAGGTACTGATTCCAAAATATTGTTATATATCTATAGATAATTGACAAATATTGTGATAATAGGACCCGTTTTGATGAACATATAAAACCTGTGATGTAAACGAAAACATTGACTTATACTCCGAAGTTAAGTCAAAACTGTCCGAACTACGGCGAGTTATACACAACTAAAACCCAAGTTTCACATCACATTTTTTTCGTTTGGAATGATATACTAAAGTACTTTTTCATGAAAAGAGACTGTATCAAAGGAAACGTCTTATAGTTTGATGACGAATGTGACGAATCAATGGATAACTTACAATGCACATACAATTGATCATAACAGTTCTGTGAATAACTGATACTAACTGATAACATTTTACTATTAATATGTAATGATTACGAACATTTTAAAGCATGTTGATGTAAATCTAAAATCACATTTCAGAAGGGCAATGTAGGCATCATACTCGATGAACGAATTTTACATTTGGAATAAATGAAAGTATCAAATATATTGTGGCTATGCATTGCGGTGAAACTTTCGAGCATGGGCTTGAACTAGTGAACCATGGATGGAAATGCTCTGAAATTTAGCATAGCATTGCACCGGAACATTACTGCGTGTAGAACAGTTCGCTATTGCAGGCAAAATTGCCGAGCAAATGGAGGGATTCGAACCCCGGACTTCTTGAACCGAAGCATAACCCATAAAGATCCGAGTCATATCATACATAATAATAATTTTAAAGACATTATCCCCTGGGCAACGTTCGGCTTCGGATCAGGAGGTACGGGGTTCGAATCCCGCCAGGGGCTCGGCAACTTTGTCTGTTCTTCACGCAGTCAGTTTTGTGTGCAATGCTACATTGAATTTCAGTGCAGTACCATCAATGGTTGCTAGTTCCAGCAAATGCTCGCAGGTTTCACCGCAATGCATAGCCACAATAGTGTTGCAGGCTTTCTACCTGCAATAATACTAGCAACCGCGATATAAGTGAAATAGCCTTGAAAGCGGCGATAAACCCCAGATCACCTCACCTCACCACATCATCCCCAGGCCAACTATGAGAAAGAGAAAAAAATCTACAACAAACCTTGTCAAAACAGTTTAATCAAAAGGTAACTTACATTTTGCAACAATAACAAATGTTCACCTCAGGCTTTTGAAAAGCAAAAATATAGAAACCACATCAGTATCAAATGGTGCACTGTCGCATTAATTAGCATAAGATACGTCATGAGAAATAAAGACAAAGTATATGTCTTAAATGAAAAATTTCCAAAACAATAAGAAATTAGTATAATCGATCATTGGTGTGATTTATAAATTAAAAAGTTTGTTCATGTATTCATGTACTATATGAAATAATAGTTATGTCACGAACAGTAAAAATTTAACTTATATCCACACTTACTTATACATACTTAAAAATTCAATATCTTTATGACTTTAAAGGGGCAGTAGCACGTTTTTAAGTGGAATACAACGTGATGACAGGAAAATGAAAAAAATGGTTCCAATGGAAAGACAATGTATTTAAACTAAATGGAGCAGTAAAAATCCAAATATATAACGTCAACTTTAGCAATGCGATTCCTTTTTCTTACACAAAATGAATTAAAGGTGTTCACACAAAAATGGTCGCCAATGAATTTTATGTGAATCCTCACACTTCGTCCTCTGATTATGGATGATTGGCTTGTGAACTGAGATTTCTTACACTGTCAAAATAGTTCAATTAACATCAACTTACAGTTATCTGTGAAAAAACTTAAAATAAAATTATCAAAAACCGTGCTACTGCCCCTTTAAACTAGATGATGGTGTTTTGATTAGTGAAGAGAATAAACTTTCCTGAACCAATGTTATAATGTAGACTTTACAATGCTTCAAAGTGAATAGGAATAAAGATATGTATATAATAATAATAAGTGCTCATATTTAATCTTTCATCTTGTATTTTCTGGTTGAAAAGTTACACAAATCTAGATATTACAAATTCTACATCCAGGAGTTTTTGGATATCCACTTTCAACACTGTCACCCATCCCATAAACCTCTACATCAATGAAGTACACTTCTTTTTCTCCATACTTATCCCGAAGATGCTTGATGTCTACGTTTTCAGTGTAGAAAACCTCGATATAGCAATGTTTCTTTGCACGAACTCTCCCATCTTCCAGGAACAAAAAATGGTTGTTTGCTTTATCCAGGAGGAGAAGGAAGTTATGGCAGAAGTTGTCAGTCTCTGTGCCTGGCCTGGTGACGACAAGGGTTACATAGTGGGGTCCGCCAACGCAGTAGAAGTCAGCGAAGTAGAGGTTCGTTTCTTCGTTGAAAAGAGCACCCACCGGGATATATAGACGACGGTCCCCAAAAGGAGAATTCTTCTTTGCTAAATGAAGGTTGAAGAAGAGTCCACTGATGTTTCCGTTGATAGCTGAATGTGGATCGCCGTTGTTGTCTTTCAAGTGTGTTTCCATCAAACCATTTCGTTCATTCAGGATTGCATCCATCACTGCCTTTTGTTTAGTTCTGTGCAGGAACTGGACATCAAATGATGTTGTAGACTGGATGTAATCTTTTGCTTTTTGTTGCGATGTTTCCAACTCTTCCTTTGTCATAACTGAAAGGATGAAGGACCCTGTCTCTTAAAAAAACCCAATAATCACAAAAAGAACAGTAGCAAAAACCCAAAATGTATGTTACCAATTTTAAAAAGACCGAAAGTAGCAGTTCTATAAAGGAAACATTCCCTCCCTAGAATGATTAAATGTGTAAAAATATGTGTAAAATAGTTTTAATTTTAGTTGTTTTAAAATGGTTAAAAAATAAACATTGGATGACGGAAATTAGCCTAAGAACATAACATTTAAGCATAAAAATAACAACAGTTAAGAAAATTAATACATAATAATATAATATCCATTTGCTTGATACTTTGTCAAGAGAACTTATTTCATTTCAATATAAACAAGTGTTTGTCACTAACGTAGCATTGTCGGTTTAGGTTTACCAGGCTTGAAAAACAAATTAAAGCATGTATTGACAGCTTTTGTTTGATATCAATAGAATATCCATTGCAGTAGCATTAACACATAGTTAAATTCACTTGTAGTCTATTCATAAAGTGGTGTATAGGATTGAAGTCTGGAGAACATGATGGCTACTTCAAAACAAGGAGGTTAATGTTGTCAGTTATGATGTGTGAGAGCATTCAGTTATTTGTTATTTTACAATGCCACTGTAAAGAATAGAGGTCGTTAAACTTCATCGATCACTGCAGAACAGGATTCCATGTTGACATTATCTTATATTTAAAATAAATGCAGCATCAAAGGATTCCATGTTGACATTATCTTATATTTAAAATAAATGTAGCATCAATAACATTCTTTTATTCTCCATCCAATAAGGATACTATTTTCAAAATCTTATCATCACCTAGTTGAGTTGTTCCATCTATAATGATCATTTGAGATTATACAAATATGGAACAATATCTAACGTATCCACATTATAAAATTTGCATCTATAGATACGCATCATATCTGCAGTAATATCAGATCAGCATTTATTGATTGCTAATCTATGAATGTTATTAATCCTGTATGTATTGTAAATGTCTGTATACAATTATAAATAGTGAAGAGCTTTGGATGTTTTCCTATCTTTTTCCATGTGGTAGTTTATTATACTGAAACACTTCAGTGAACAGTAAGCAGCCCCAAAGGTATCACTACCAAAATAGGTGCAATTAACCGACCAAACGTCTTCTTTCATAAATACATGAACAAAGGTTCGAGAAAGTGTCTTGCATCACCGATTTGTCGACCTTGGACACGTGATATTCACCGAGGCAACAAATCTGAAGTCTATAATTGTTTTATTATATGAAAAACTTTTCTCGAATCAGTTTTCTTCTGTGCAAATAAGGGACATCACTCTTATATGGCTAAAACTATAAGGGACATAACTCTTATTCTGCACAGTCACGAAGCGATGCCTATTGCTTGATTAAAAACGTGACATGTGATGTGCGGAGTTCGAAACGTAATTCTCAAATCTATTTTTAGCCACGGGAGGTACTTGGATTGTTATATCAACCTCTCGCGCTTCACACAGGTTGACATTGCTTGACGTCAATGCTGTCATGTGACCAAGTGGGCCAATCAGCAAGACGGATATAGTTCAATCATATAATAACAGTATTTATTCAGGGTCACGTGGACCAATCAGCGATTGAGATTCTTACATGAGGTAGGATAAAATGATTAACCGGGTTTGTCAATATAGCCAGTTTTCAGGGGAACCATGGATAGGGGTGGAAATCCTACTCTATGACGACGGAGTTTATGACAATATCAGTGTATCCACTTCACAAGGGTCAGATTTGCGAAGTCATTTCTTGACAATCAAATAAAAAAAACACACTAGTTGATAACAACAACAAAACAGACTTGAAGACAACATCTGAGATGGTACGATATTGCAAAGCCTACTATCAAAATAATTATCATTCTGTGATAGGGTTAGGGTTTCTTCCAACGGTATTATCAATGATTAATTAAACATAGACATCGGAGATGCGACCGCACTGAAAGCTCTCTCCATCCCGGGTCAGTTCCACCACTGCACACTTGTAGATGCTCTTGGTAGGGAATGTGAGTGGTATTTCTATTTCAGGAGAGGTGGGCGTGGTCAGCATGAGGTACTTCGTTGTTACGTATGTGATGTTTTTCAGTCCGAAGATCATCAGTATAGGTTTGTT
The DNA here is from genome assembly GCA_916613615.1 of Steromphala cineraria. Taxonomy (NCBI): domain Eukaryota; kingdom Metazoa; phylum Mollusca; class Gastropoda; order Trochida; family Trochidae; genus Steromphala; species Steromphala cineraria. The sequence continues at coordinate 54,253,432 of OU744725.1, read as the reverse complement.
GATTTGGGACTCATTAGACAGAAGCACTTTGTATGTGTTTGGTGGAGTGAGACGTGTTCTTAGGTTCAGCTCAGTCTTCAAAAAAAAAGAAGCGAAATTTGTATTAACGTTGACTTTCCTTACCACTCGTCAGCAGCAGTTTCATTGTCAGTATGATCATCAAAATAAATATCAATACATAAAGTTACATCATATTACACTCAATTATCACACAAATTATTTATTCGATCTTTCAATTTTATCAACAATAAATCATCGTCAACTCAATCATAAAACACATCAAAATAAATATCAAAACATGAAGTCACATCAAATTTAATGTTAATCACACATTATAACAGAAATAAAGAATTCGATCTGTCATTTATCAACAATTAAACCATCATCAACTCAATCATTCAACAAAATGAACAATAAAAGACACATCCCTATTTATGTCAATGCCACATTTACTGAGTTTGTTCTTCACTATAGTCATCATCATAGATATCGACGCTCTGAATTCAAGGTAATGGTATTTAATAAAGAGCGGTGAGCATGCATACGCAAATCATCATAAAGGTTACCACAATTTCAGTCCAATAAGGGGGGAGTTTATCCCCCTACTTATCATATACATATATAGCTGTGTTCACACAAACCCGTTTCCCTTGTCCAGTCAGGTAATCGATATCATGAGGCTGAAAACATCTCCTTCTGCAGTCAAGGGTTTGCACAACTGCTTCTGAAAAGGGTCCAAAACCATGTGTTAAGGGAATAAAACAATACAATTCAACCTTATTATAGTTTATTCCTGAGATTTGTCATCGAAGTACAGATTCCTTTACTGAAACCTGTCTATTAATTCCAATTGCAATATTCAAATAATTTGGTAATAATGCTCACGATTGAGACCACCAATGGATATTTTGCATTGGGTGATCACTTCATGAAAATCCCCACGAGGACAATCTGCAGATCTTCTTAGACAGTAGACCATCAGTTCCACCCCCTCCTTCACAGCACAAAGGTTGATTCTGGTTCTCCATTCTCCTGCTGTAAGCTGATGTTCTTCTATCATCCACACTCGGCGTATCTGCTCATTTGGCTCGAAGAGGACCAAACACAGAGAGGTCAAATCGTCTGGAAGGGAGGTCAACTTGATGGTCAAACCTCGCTCCTCGTCAACAAACCTTAGAGTGAAGATCTGAAATGGTTGTAAGATCAAATTAACTTTACAAGAGCTTTAGTTTTTCTGTACTGACACAGTTTGGGAAACGCTCAACTGAAGCTATATACATAACAATAAAATAAAAATAGAGCCATTGGCTCTGTAGCTCATCAAGCTTCATCATCAATTATGCTGTAGAGTGTGGCCAATGATACCCCCTTTGTAGAGGCCACAGGGGCACCAATCATAAAATTATATAGGCGACAAGTTTCAGTTTTCTAGGCCTTATACTTCAGGAGAAGAAGATGAAAATAGATTTGAAGGACGTTCCTGTTACCTTTATTAGGGGTCACAGGGCAACCAAAGCTACAATTTATAATCCTCACTAGCCAAGGGGTCTGTACACAAAGTTTCAGCTTTCTAGGCCTTATGGTTCTGGAGAAGACGATGAAAATAGGATTTTAGGGCGTGGCCGCTGTGGCCCTTGTTAGGGGTCACAGGGCCACCAAAGCTACAATTTATAATCTTCACTAGCCAAGGAGTCTGTACAAAAAGTTTCAGCTTTCTAGGCCTCATGGTTCTGGAGAAGAAGATGAAAATAGGTTTTTAGGGCGTGGCCCCTGTGGCCCTTATTAGGGGTCACAGGGCCACCAAAGCTACAATTTATAATCCTCACTCTTCAAAGAGGCTATACACAAAGTTCCAGCTTTCTAGGCCTTATGGTTCTGGAGAAGAAGATGAAAATAGGCTCTTAGGGCGTGGCCTCTGTTGCCCTTATTAGGGGTCACAGGGCAACCAAAGCTACAATTTATAATCCTCACTAGCCAAGGAGTCTGTACACAAAGTTTCAGCTTTCTAGGCCTTATGGTTCAGGAGAAGAAGATAAAAATAGGTTTTTAGGGCGTGGCCCCTGTGGCCCTTATTAGGGATCACAGGGCTACCAAAGCTACAATTTATAATCCTCACTAGCCAAGGAGTCTGTACACAAAGTTTCAGCTTTCTAGGCCTTATGCTTCTGGAGAAGAAGATGAAAATAGGTTTTTAGGGCGTGGCCCCTGTGGCCCTTATTAGGGATCACAGGGCTACCAAAGCTACAATTTATAATCCTCACTAGCCAAGGAGTCTGTACACAAAGTTTCAGCTTTCTAGGTCTTATGGTTCTGGAGAAGAAGATGAAAATAGGTTTTTAGGGTGTGGCCCCTGTGGCCCTTATTAGGGGTCACAGGGCCACCAAAGCTACAATTTATAATCCTCACTAGCCAAGGAGTCTGTACACAAGGTTTCAGCTTTCTAGGCCTTATGGTTCTGGAGAAGAAGATGAAAATAGGTTTTTAGGGTGTGGCCCCTGTGACCCTTATTAGGGGTCACAGGGCCACCAAAGCTACAATTTATAATCCCCACTAGCTAAGGAGTCTGTACACAAAGTTTCAGCTTTCTAGGCCTTATGGTTCTGGAGAAGAAGTCGAAATTCCACAAAGTTTACGGACGGATGGACGGACAGGAAATTCCCGGGATATGCTAACAGAATGTCTCATTGATAATGCGTATTTGGAACGACACTGAATCAAGTTTATTTTTATATATTTATTACTAATAGTATTGAGAAACCACTGCAGATTTGTCAATATTTCTGGTATATCCTCAAAACATCTGTGGCTCTTATATTCAAGTTTGAGCCAGACATACATTGCGAGAAATAAAATCCCCATAGAACAAGCGACGTCACCGGAGGTTTATCACATTATTATTATTATTATGGAATGTAAAGTTACAGTCAGAGTTGCTCTTTTATCTATGAATCAAAAAAATTACGAACTATCCATTATAAAGAACCTAGAGCGAAACATGTATCATATTTTTTATAATAAAATTTTATAATTCTACTCACTCTCGTTGCCATGGTATTGAAAGGAAGGGCAATATAAGTATCACAGGTGATAAACAGTTCAGAATATAGTTTATCGATTCAGTGAAATCTATCAATGTTATCAGAGGCTATATTTATTGCTGATACTTTAACATGATGATAACATAACTAATCAGCAGGGAAAAACTAATAATATGATTTTTCATTGCACCGATGACAGTGTAATGTACTTGTGAAATGAAATGACATTTTAAATTTGGTTTTGAGTGAGTCGTCTTAATACTTCATTCCAAGTGTCTCTAGAAATCGTAATGATGCTATATAAAGTTAGCATCTCACACAAGATAATAGGTAGTTTAGTTAACAACATAGCATTTAACAAAACCATGATGTTTTATTTGGAGCAACACTGCAAAATATGTCACGCGTTAAGGATTTTATGTAAACTAGTGTTTAAAAGAAACGCTACCAACCAAATAAAACATAATTCAATCCATGGATGATTGAACAGACAGATACATATTTACATAATTTCTCCAAGAGCGAACCAACTTTGATGTAAAATTTTAAAATATTATCTTTTCATGTTTGAAAGAATCATGCCTCCTTAACTAGGCCATTTTCTCCCCACAGAGGCAGATCAAGTCATGAAATGTTGATACAGCCTCTGTTCTATTACGCCGACTTTGTGGGATAGAATGGGAGATGCCTGATTGGAGGCAATCAAAGTTAGTTGTGCAATCAACGACGATGTTCTAAAATCATCAGTTTAGCTACTGAATCAGGACAAAAGCATTGTGATATGAACCACCCTTTCCATGCGAGAAGCGATGTCATTTGATAAAGAAATTCAAATAGATTGTGGTGCAATTTTTTCCGCCAGGGGAAACCATGGAAACAGACGGAACCCACGGATTTCGGCGTAATAGAACAGAGGCTGTATCAATTTCATGACTTGATCTGCCTCTGTGGGGAGAGAATGTAACTAGGCGAGATAGCATAAAGAAATTTAACAATTTTGCTCGTTTTAAAGCGTAACACAGCAAAGACGCGTCAAAACATAATGTGAAATAATGTGAACTATGTAGGCAATGTCGTTTTCTAACAAAACTTCCATAGATGGAACCTATCGCTTTAAAATTAATTGCCAAACATTATGTCCAAACTACATTTTGAAATTGTGATTTCTGCACCCAAAGTGTATTTGAACAGCCACAAAATCAAAAGTATATGTTCCTTAGAGAATGAAATTGAGTATTCTTCTTCACAAGCCCTAAAGGGGGAGTAGCACGTGCAACAAATCATAAAAGGTGATGTCATGAAAATGAAAATAAATGGTTCAAATTGTAAAACAATGTATTAAAACAATATGAGGCAGTAATAAACCAAATATATATTGAAAAGTGCAGTCATGCGATTCCTTTTCTTACACAAAATGAAATAAAGGTGTGTACACAAAAAAGTGGCCACCAATGGACTATGTGAATCTTTATAATTTTTTTTCTCACTATGGATGATTCGTTTATGTAAAATGATATTTGACACTATCAAAAACTATATTTAGCATTAAAGGGGCAGTAACACGTTTTTAGGGAGGTTATAAGGTGATGTCAGGAAAATGAAAACTAATGGTTCCAAATGAAAGACAATTTATTTAAACTAAAATGGAGCAGTACTATTTCAAATATATAACGTAAAGTTTAGCCATGCGATTCCTTTTTCTTACACAAAATGAATTAAAGGTGTTCACACAAAATGGCCGCCAATGGATTTTATGTGAATCTTCATACTCTTCTCCACGTCATCTGACTATAGATGATTGGTTTGTGTAATGAGATTTTTGACACCGTCGAAATACTACATTTAGCATTCACTTACAACTATCAGTGAAAAACATAAAATATAAAATTATCAAAGAACATGCTACTGCCCCCTTAACGTACAATTATCAGTGAAATTTAACATAAAACATTTTAAAAAAACGTGGTACTGCCCATTTAAGCTTATCGACTACAATAAAAGACAACTCTATCCAGCGAAAGTTTTTATAATATTTTTGTATGATGTTGAAAAAATTGTAGTATTTCTTTTGCAGATTATTTCTTACGACAAACCTATTTCAGTGTTTAACGAATTTGTTGATCAAAGATATCGTACTTCAAACAAAGACTTAATCCAAACCTTTTTAAACAATTTCCGTCAAAACTAATTTTGAAGCAGGCTTCATTATTCTAATATAATCTCCTTTGTATAATGATATCGTGATGTGATGTCATGAACAATAGTATGACGTCAAACATTTTTTATGACGTAGTATAAAGTCTGTTCATTTTCGAAATACGGTTTTGGCTCATTATCCCCAGTTGTTATAGTTTAGTTAATAATAATAATATCTTGAACAAATATAAAAATTTCTGGTAACATAGCTAACGAATATTCAAAAAAAGACAAATCAACATTTTGAAAGTAGCTGCACGTATTGTTAACAATAATCGTTATTTGCAAAAACATGATATGAGACATGTTGACTTTAGGCTTGTTGTCATAACATTCGATAACAAAGTTCAAAGTTGATGATAAATGTAACACTTGAACCTCAGTAGCATAGTAGATATGACTTGATGTCATAGGTAACCATAACTTCGTCGTATTTTATGAAACCGAATAAATTACCTGAAAATACAATGATCTCGTTGCTACTGGCAATGGTAATAAAAAACATTACAGATTTTTATTACTTATTTTATTAATACACTTTTACACAAGCGCCACAAGGCACGATATGGTTGACTTGGAGTGTTGACGAATTCCTTATAACATATCAAATACTTACAGCGCATAAAATGACAGTCCAACTGGGGGCATTTTTGTGCAAACAAAATTCTAGTTAACTTTCTAATCTATACCTATGTGGAAATTGTTATTACCCAAGCAGTGAAGTCAGCTGTTTTTAATCACGAGTGACTGTAAAATGATTTATTGCTGCCAGGGTTTATCGTACAATTCGACATATTGTAGTTTATGTATTTATGCAATTATTACCAATATGTGATGAATTATGTTGTACCAGTTTTATTTACCCTAGCGGTAATTCCATTGGTTGGTTCAGAAGGCATGGAATATTGGAATTTGGGACTTTTTGCTTCAGCGCAACTAAGAGCTTCGGACACGCGAAAAGCGTGCAGCACGTGCAAAGAAGTGTGCACTGACAAAGCGGGCGGATAAATCAGTGCATACGTATCATTTTAAACAAGACTTTGAAACAAAAGACCTGATTTTGAATAAAGGTCAAATCTGCTTCATAGAATATTGAAATTTATACATCAAAATGGTGACATTTCCGTTTGAGTATTGTTGTTGAAACTACACCAAAAATCTTTTAACATTGTTTACGGTAACCGAGTCACAGTTGTATCCATACGGACTTACTGTCACACAGCCAATTATTTTTACCGAAATTCGAACGGAAAATGGACTTAATTGACCAACAACATGTGTATTGTTACTTGTTGTCTACAGTCTTTTGACAGCAGCTACGCACCGCCCCAACACTGGTTGACCCTTATCTGCATATTCGATTATGTGTATCAAAAGAGAAATGACTAATGTACCCGGATGAATGAAGGGGCCGGTCATTTCAAAGGGAAAATATTCTTTATAATATTTCATCACATATAACTTTAATCATAAAGATCAGAAGATAAGTAATAACTGTGATTTCTATCTTGTAACACTAAAAATGCATCTTAAATGTTCTCTGTAGTTCAATAGTATGAAATAAATGCCATACATTCAGCTGGACCGGGGAAACCAAAAGCAAAAGCTGTTAAAACGTAATTGTCAATGAATATTTATCATTTTATACGAATATTGTTTGCATAAGATTGTTAATGTTGCTGCACTACGTTACAGATCACAAAGGGGTAAACGTCGGCATAAATTCCATCTCCTTATTTCGACAAGTCATACATGTAAGCATTATGTCCATTTTCCGGGGTCGGAGAAATATATTTCCAACTTTTCCATAAATTTTGGTAGGAATTTTCGATAATCATAGATCAAGTTAGAGTAATTTGCATATGTCCATTTCAACAGATAACATTGTCGAATTCAGTTATATTATATCGGCCTTTAACGAAAAGAACAACTTTCTAATTTGCATATCATTTTCTACAATATGAGAAATATCATCTTCAAGAATTTATTTAGAATTGTTTTATTTCACCTTTTATATTATCTTGGTTTCTATATCATGTTGATTAAATCGAGGTATGGTGTTTTCGATATTGTTCTTATATTCAAATATGACAAATTCAATTTTACTTATAATGTTTACCTTAACAAATACACAGATATAGGCTATAGAGGTTTATACGACTATCAACTAAAGGGAGACAACCGCCTTATCGATTTGGCATAATATGATATTCAATGTATTTGCCTGACAGTTTGCAAGTGAACCGTTTTACCAATTCTCTCCACACAGAGGCAGATTAAGTCATGTTGATTTAGCCTTTGTCATATTAAGCCGAAATCCGTGGGTCCCAGCAGTTTCCCCTGGCGGAAAAACCCGCATCACAATCCATTTGAATTTCTTTATCAAATGACAACGCTCCCCGCACAATGCTTTTGCCTCGATTCAGTAGCCAAAACGATGATTTAAGAACAGCATCGCTGATTGCACAACTAACTGTGATTGCCTCCAATCAGGCATCTCCTATTCTATCCCACAAGGTGGGCGGGCGTAGTATAACAGAGGCTAAATCAACACGACTTGATCTGCCTCTGTGGGAAGAGAATGGTTTTACCGCGAATGTTAAGTATTTTTGTAATTCTGTTAGCACAAAAGCTATTGATAACTTAGGGAGCAGTTTGACAAAGAAAGATGTTTTTGATTTGAATTTATAGGCAACACTCTGCACAACGCTACAGTTAAGGATCCTACATATATAAATGCTTCAAAAGCATAGCCACTTCGATTTCATCCGACATTTATGTATATGGTGCCTGTTCCATGTACTTATAACCTGCTCAAAGCGCTATCTACATCATAACTCTGAAGGAATTGTACTTTCAAAGTAGTATACAAGCGCTAAGCGCGACCATGTAGGTCCATAAATCCTGTTTTCAAGTACCCATTTTAACAGCTGGGTGGACTGAGTGCAAAATGTATGAACACAGTTCACGACCCAGATCACAAATGTTTGGTGTCTCCACAGGGATTCGAAACCCTGGCATAAGAGGCCAGCATGCTAAGCACTCCACCACATTGGCGGCCATTTTTTGTGAACACCTTTTATTCATTTTCTGTAAGAAAAAAGAATTGCATGGCTAAATTTAATATATTGGAATTATTACTGCTCCACTTAGTTTAAATACATTGTCTTTCAAATGGAACCATATATTTTCAGTTTCCTGACATCACCTTATATTCTCCCTAAACGTTCTACTGGTCCTTTAATGATAAACTTGACCTTTTGTAATGCATTACTAATAATTTCAACACACAAGGCCAGGTAAATTTAGCACAAAATTTCCCGATGAAAATAAGAATCCACACCCTTGTAATTGAGGATGAATACTCTGATTTATATATATATTTACTGTGAGTCTATAACTACTTATGTCCTTTATATTGACTCCAGGTGGTTTGAGATGTGTACCTGAAAAATTCATCTTCTTAGATAGAACGAACTTCAAAGTAAAACATAAATACATGTAAAACATGACAATACCCAATATGTTCTTTTAAAATTATTCAATGCACTGTAGAATAATGTTTTACTTTCTGTCTACTCTCTATATACAGTGTGGTCATTTTTATCTGTTTATTTACGTTACCTAGGATTATCGATAATGAGTTAATCATGAAACAATTGCAAGCCCATTGAATTCAACCGAACTGTAACCTAAATAGTACCTTCTTACAAAGCCAGTGTTAAAATAGATTTCTCAGAACTCATGATACATTACTCAGAAACCATACAATGGAAATACCTTATAAATAGCAAAATAGGGAAATCCGATATTTATAACGCTTGAGTAGACAGTTTGTCAATTGCTTATTGTAAGTGCCTAGTTGTATAACAAAGGTTCAGTTTTGGACTTTGTAGATGCTAATCGATTAGGCTATGTCTGATAAGGTAGGTACATGTTGTATGTAGGTATGTGTCTTGACGTCACATTAACCATCAAAATAATCAGCTATTAACTCGTCACCATTACAAAATATTTCGCTTCACGTGGCTTGGTACAAAGTTCAAACAATCCGTCATCGATTGACGAGAAATGGAATATTCTCCACGCTGTTCATGATAAATGAAGCCTATTGACTGCGACTGTACCTTTACCTGAATGTGATTTTTGAAAGTGATCATAAGGGTTTCCTAGAACTCATGATACACTTCTTACAACCCAGGATACACTTCGCAGAAATCATCAATTTAAATACTTTATGAATAGCACAATGAAGAAACACGATATTTATAACGCTTGCGTGGACAGGTTGACAGCTGTTAATTGTATATATGTGCATAGTCGCTTAATAGATGCACAGTTTTGCAATTTGTAGCCAATCGATTCAGCCATGACGGACAAGGTAGGTCCATTAAGTGTCATGTTAAGAAATGCTACAACCATTATTTAGTAACTAACCTCCGACAAGTGACCTTAGCCTGTTAGCCATATAAAATGTAATCGACTCATTCCCACAGAAGTAATGAAAAAATCATTAGACAGAGTTACCCGCCCGTCACTAGTCCACTGGGTGGCGTGACCTGTCATCCAATTAGATTAATTCACATTACAGAGTCGGTAGCTATAAAGTGTGCAGACGTGTTTCTGTATCTCTCCCGATTGTATTGAGCTATATAATTTAACGTGTTTTGTTGTTCTTTGACTCTAATTGCTTACCTTAGTTAGGTATCCCCGCTGTCTCTTCTCGTTTTCACTCCTCGCGAGTGAATTCTGTGTATTAGACAGGGTTGTTAGTTGACACAGCGCTAGGTATCTCGTGTGGCGCTTGGATTGGCTCGTGCCCCGTTCGCGCTTGGCGCTTGGTGTCTCGCGCGCTAGTTGCGCTTGGATTATCGGCCGCGCTTGGTCTCGTGGCGTCTCCCTGGCGCTTGGTGTCTCGTGTGCCTTTCGGTTTTCGCCTGCGCTTGGTCGCCTGCCGCCTTCCTGGCACTAGGTGTCTCGCGTCTTGGACTTCTTCCGCTGTGCGCTAGTCGCGTGGTGTTTGGTTGGACGTGTGCTTGTGCGCTTGGGCGTTACCTCGTGCGCGTGGCTCTCGCCCTTAACTCAGGGGAGCTCCCTCAATTGGGAAGCAGCTGAGCGGAGGGTCGACTGACGCGTGGCACAGGGGATGGTCTTTGTTCGCTGCGACTCAGCGACCCGGTACCGGGCGTTCTGCGGAAGGTGCGGGTCACGCAAGTCGGCGAGTTACGACCCTCATGTCGTCTGTCGCCTGTGCAAGAACACTTGCCCGGAGGACAACCAGTGCGTCGAGTGTGAGGAACTCTCCCCGGAGCAGCACAGGCGCTATCGGTCTTCCATCCGGAAGAGAGAGTCGCAGAGCCGCTGCAGGTCCACTAGGCGCCCGACCCCGGGTTCGTCTGCCGCCACAGGCACACGCGTGTCGCCGGAGAGGTTGGACCTCATCATTTCCGAGGACGCAGGGGAGTTTGTCATTCCGTCCTCCCTGGCGTAGGACGTGGGGTCCCTGCGGTAGGATAAGTCACTGGGCGACCCGCTGACACGGGCTGACGTGTCACCGCCTCGTTTCTCAGCGGACGCGCCTATGGAGGAACCCAAAAGAAGAGGTGACTCCTGGGCGCCTCCTCTCCTGCCGCCGGCAGCGGTAGAGGTACGAGATGGGGCCGTTGGAGGCCGTCTTTCAACTTTCGTGACCAACTGGAGGCAGTTGGGCCTGGCCAGGTATGTCTGTCAGACGCTGGAGCGTGGGTTTCGTATACCCGTGCACAACCGCCCCCCTTTGACTTGTTCGCCAGTGGAACGTCCGCTAGAGCCGGAAGGGCTTGCGCGCACACTGGAACAAATGGAGATCCTACTCACCAAGGAGGCGGTGAGCGAGCTTCCACTCCAGGGTCTGACACCGGGTTCTACTCTCCATTATTCGTGAGACCGGAAAAGGACCCAAAAAAATGGCGGCTGATTCACGACATGAAATAGTTCAACCGCTCCTACCTCGAGCGGCCGCCATATTTTCGGCTCTCTCTATCATGCGGTTGCTACAACCATACAGCCGCATTGTGTCGTTGGACCTCCAGGACGTGTACTTGCATGTCCCAATCTGCCCGTCGGATTGCAAGTACCTCCGATTCGTCCTGGCGGCCCATCACTTCCAGTGGAAGGTGTTGCCCTTCGGGATTTCGACAGCCCCTTGGTTATTCACTCGGGTGACCCAACCAATCGTCCAGTTCCTTCACAGGCACGACATCCAGTTCGCGATGTACCTGGACAACGGGTTCGGGAGCCACTGCTCCCCGTCAGTTCTGACCAGACAAAGGGACTTTGTGATCGCTCTGTTCAGACGAGTAGGTTGGCTTGTCAATCTGGACAAGTCGGACCTAGTGCCGACACGACACGGCTCAATCACCAGCTGCCGGTATACGTATCCCCAGTACCAGACCCCCTGGCATGGGAATTAGACCCGCTCGCGTTAGGATGGGAGGTGATGGACGCTTACGCTTTCCACCCCCCCCCCCCCCCTGCCATTCTGACTCAAGTGGTTGCAAAAGTTGCACTTAAGTGGCCGGCAAGGCCGTGGTATGTTCCCCTCCGGAGACTCTGCGCTCAGGAGCCGGTTCCCCTGCCAACCAGGTGGGACCTTCTCAGGAGCAACCCAAGCAGACGGGTGCACGAGAACCCTCAGGTTCTCCATCTGCACGTCTGGGTTGTCTCCAAGATGGAATGAGGAGCGCAGGATTCTTGGAGGCGGTAGCCAGCGCAGTGGCAACCTCACAGCGGTCATCCACGCTACCATCCACGCTAACGGGTTATAGTGGTTTCCCAGCAAACAATTTTACGTTGTCACAACGTTGTGGCAACGTCGTGTGAAGGTGTCAATAACGTTATTTTATAATGTTATTTTGACGTAATTTGTAGATTCCTTTTTACGTAATTTTGACGTAATTTCGTAACGTTACAAAGCCAATGTTGTGCCAACGTTTTGCCCCAACGTTATTTGTAGATTCCTTATAACGTCATTCAAACGTTGTTGTAATGTTGTTTAATGACGTTATGAAACCAACGTCGGGGAAATGTTATTTTCTAATGTTAGTTTTACGTCATTTGTAGATTCCTTTTTACGTAATTTTAACGTAATTTGATAACCTTATAAAACCAATGTTATGGCAACGTTGTTTTCTTATGTTATTTTGACGTAATTTGTAGATTCCTTTTTACGTATTTTTAACGTAATTGTGTAACGTTACAAAACCAACATTCTGGAAACGTTGTTCTTGGACATTATTTGTAGATTCCTTTTAACGTCATTCAAACGTTGACTTGTAATGTTATTATACCAACATCCACATAACGTTATTTTCTGATGTTATCATGATATAATTTGTGGACATCTTTTTACGTAATTTTGTAACGTTACAAAATCAACTTCCTGGCAACGTTTTCTTAGATGTTTTTTGTAGATTCCTTAAAATGTTATTCAAACGTCGATTTATAACGTTATGAAACCAACATCTAGGTAATGTTATTTTCTAATGTTATTATGACGTTATTTGTAGGTTCGTTATTATGTAATTTTAACGTTGCAATAGTTATGTTGTGACAACCTTTTTCTTAATGTTATTTGTCGATTCCTTAGAACGTAATTCTAACGTCGTTTTATAACGTTTTAAAACCAACATACGAGTAATGTTCTTTTCTAATGTTATAATGACGTTATTTGTAGATTTATTTTAACGTTAGTTTAAAACGTTACAAAACTAATGTTCTGGCAACGTTTTTTTCAAACGTTACCAATAGATTCATTTTAACGTCATTCTAACATTATTTTGTAACGTTACAATACCAACATTCAGATAACGTTGTCCTTCTTATGCGATTCAAACGTTATGTTTGACGTCATCTCAACATTGCAAAAAAAACTTCAATTTAACACTGGAAACAAACCTCCCTTGAATGTTGTAAACCAATATACCTTGAATGTTGTCAACAAACGTCCTCTTAATGTCGTAAACCAACGTCCTCTGAATGTTGTTAACAAACGTTAGTAGAACAATGTGACATAACCTCCCCTGAATGTCATAAACAAACGTCCAAAACAACATTATTCAATCATGTCCACTGCAGGTCATGAATTAATGTTTCTCAAACTTTGTTAACCAGCCTCTGAACGTTGTAAATCAAAGTCCTTTGAACATTATACTAAGTAAACCGACATCCTCTGAATGTTATCAACGTCTAAACCTTCTAATGAACACATGCAAACAAGAAGACAATAAGAATAATTTCAAAAACAAATCTGAGAATAATGGTTCAAATTGTTTACTTCATATCAAAATATCTACATTCATTCACATTTGAAGGTCAGTCAGTTGACATTTACAGAAGTAGAGTACATCTTGATATTCATCATACCTGAAATCAAAACATAAGAATAAATGTTAGTTGTGAGTTCTCATAGAAATGAATCAAACATACTATTTGAAAAAAAGTAAACTTTTAGTGATGCAAATTTTGCAAGTGTACTTTTCATATGTTAAGGACAGCAGTATTATTAATGCAGACAATATTTACTTAAATATAGGTTAAATGGTAATTGAAAGTTAATGTCTATGACTGTTTCATCAACTGCCTTTATACACACTTTTATTGAGCAACAAGGAAGAAATTAGATCACAATACCCCATCTGCCATTTGACGGCCTTCACAAAACATAATTTATGATGAAAACTCATGTAATCAATGTTATCAAAGCAGAGAAATAGTTATACAGTATCATCAAAAGCAACTTGTGTCTGCTGAATAACTCAATGTAAGATGTGACCAAATTTGAAGACTTAAAAATGTCTGCAATCAGGCTTTTGAAATATTCATGAGATACCACATTCATTAGAAATTGAAAACTGTTCATTTGCTGTCTGTGTATCCACCAAGTGAGATATCAAGCCAACAAGGCTTTACAATTTAACTTAAGACTATCAGTGAAATCATTCACAAGAATCCTGTTGATCGATCGTATGGATACTGCTGAATACAATGTCATCAGTAAACACAATGTTTAAAGGGACAGTTGCAATTTATTTTTGAAAATTTAATATCTTCACTTCTTCATTGATAATTAAAAATATTACTTTGATAGTGTCAAAAATCTCATTACACAGTTTTTAAACAATCATCAATAGTCAGAGAAAAAGTTATAAAGATTTACATAAAGTTCATTGGCAGACATTTTTGTTTGAACACCTTTAATTTATTTTGAGTAAGAACAAGCAAACTATTCTATGAGATTTACTGAGAAGAAATTCATTTATAGCTCATCTGGCCTGTAAGGCCGGATGGGCTTATGGCATGGCATGGCGTCTGGCGTCTGTCCGTCCGTAAACTTAATGGAATTTTGTCTTCTCCAGAACCACAAGCCCTAGAAAGTCCTTGGCCAGTGAGGATAATAAATTGTAGCCTTGGTGGCCCTGACAGGGCTGTGCAACATAAGGGCCACACCCTTAAAACCTATTTCCATCTCCTTTACCAGAACCATAAGGCCTAGAAAGCTGAAACCTTGTATACAGACTCCTTGACTAGTGAGGATTATAAATCATATTCACCCTTGGGACAACTCGAAGGGAAAGTTGTGACAGGAAGTAGCCTGATTATTGAGCTATGGTGTAGGCCAATCAAAAGCGAGGATATGTTTCAATTGAGCACACAAAACTGTAATAAAACGATGCGATTTCTAAATAGAAACTGAGAGATACAGCCTTATTCTATGCAGTATTTTGGTGACCTATATTCATGCATCGTTTTTATGACTGTTGTCACAATGTAACTAAGGGATTAATTAGAAATTAAATTTCGCTTCGAGTTCGAGATGGACTGACGCAAGGGACGTAACTCTGTTTGTCCTACAGGGGGCGCTGATAGAGTCACAACTTTCCCGTCGAGTTGTCGCAAGGGTGAATATGAATTTCTTGTAAATGCATATCTTGCCCGATGCATGCGGAAGATGTAAAAACCTATTTTCATCTTCTTCGCCAGAACCATAAGGTCTAGGAAGCTGAAACTTTGTGTACAAATGGCTATAATAATCGAAAGAAGTTAAAACCCCCAAAATGCACATCTACACAAAATGATTGATCCACATACCAAGTTTGGTTGAGTCTTACAGTTTTTGAGCTTTGCTCCTGAAACAAAATTCTGAGATACGTTTCCATGGAAACTGCTAAAAATAATAATCCCCAAAAATTGAAACCCCCAAAAGGCACATCTGCACATAATGATTTATCCATGTACCAAGTTTCATTGAGCTAGGTCTTACAGTTTTAAAGATTTGTCTTTTAAGCTTTCTAAACCCTTTGATTCTGTTATAGAAGATGAAGATAGGTTTTAGGATGTGGCCCCTTGAGCCATAGGGTTCCAAATCTCTTTTGAAATCTAAATTTTTGCAGTTATTGTAAGTCTTATATAGTTTCTATATTACTTGTGTTTTCAATATATCAAGTCAGGATTATTTTTTTCTTCATTCATTTTTAAAAAAAAACTTGGAATATATGTTTGTCACGACATATAAAACTATATAAGTCGTTTTATATGTAGTGACATATTCCAAGGTTTTTTTTAAAAATGAATGAAGAAAAAAATAATCTTGACTTGATATATTGAAAACACAAGTAATATAGACACTATATAAGACACTTTCGTCACTAAAATCTGATCGAAAAAAGTCAACTTTTCACAATGCACTGAAATTGTATACATTCTTTTAACTTTCTTTTAAATTTGATCACAGTATTAAAGTAAGTGTATCAAAAACAACATTTTTATTCACTAAAGTGTAATAGTGTTTGAGAAAACATTGAGCTTCAAATGTGTTATTGGCTCCAAGTACAATTGCAAAATCAGGGACAATAACTCAGTCCAAAATAACATTCGGATGGTTTTCAAACTCATTTAAAAGTATCATATGGGGGTATCCAAAACCAAACTTTTATTCACCTAGGTGTCATGGCGTCGAGTAAACTTGTCCCACCTTGACTCAAGGTCCTATTTTAAAATCAAGAGTAATAATTCTATCAAAAATAATATCCTGGAAATAGATTTATTATCAGGTGTACCCATTACCAATATTTTATTCACATAGGTGTTATTGGCGCATTAGAACTGGTAATCACTCCAAGTCAAACTTCACAATCAATTGGCATAACATGGCTTTCCACTTTGAAGGAGCGTATTATCAAGTGTATCCTAGTACGAAACTTTCTCTCATCTAGGTATATTGATTTTTGTTCAAAAAGTGATGTTCATTGAAACAACAAGAAAACTTAATTCCAGAAAATTCAAAATTGTTCTCTACTCAAGACAAAGTTATTGTCAACTTGTGTACAAAAGTTTGGTCGATCTAAAGTAAGAGTTAACTGTTTTTGAGATAATTGACGGAACGGAAGGACAGAGTGCCCACACTTACTTCGAAGTGAGGTTATAAAATATGTATGAAGAAGTTGTCAACCAAAAAAAATAGAGCCATTGGCTCTGTAGCTCATCAGGCTTCATCATCAACTATGATGTAGAGTGTGGCCAATGTGATTCCCCATTTGTAGAGGCCACAGGGTCACCAATCATAAAATTTAGTATATAGCAGTATGTATAAAATAGATTGGAAATCTAGCCTGTCCTGAAAATTCATTGGTCAATTCCTTTGGGAAATTTAAGAAAAAAATTTAAAAATTACCAGTCCTGACCAAAAAGTAACCGGTCCTGGCAAAAAGTAGCCAGTTCAAGGACTGGCTGACGGGCAATATTTTAAACACTGTATATTATAGGCGACAAGTTTCAGTTTTCAAGGCCTTATACTTCAGGAGAAGATGAAAATAGATTTGAAGGACGTTCCTGATGCCTTTATTATTTTTATAAAGCTACAATTCATCATCCTCACTAGTCAAGGAGTCTGTACACAAAGTTTCAGCTTTCTAGGCCATATGCTTCTGGAGAAGATGAAAATAGGTTTTTAGGGTGTTGCCCCTGTGGCCTTTATTAGGGGTCACAGGGCCACCAAAGCTACAATATATAATCTTCACTAGTCAAGGAGTCTGTACACAAAGTTTCAGCTTTCTAGGCCTCATGGTTCTGGAGAAGATGAAAATAGGTTTTTAGGGCATGGCCCCTGTGGCCCTTATTAGGGGTCATAGGTCGCCCAAAGCTACAATTTATAATCCTCACTAGCCATGCAAGGAGTCTGTACACAAAGTTTCAGCTTTCTAGGCCTTATGCTTCTGGAGAAGAAGTCGAAATTCCACAAAGTTTACGGACGGATGGACAGACGAACGCCGGACAACATGCCATGCCATAAGCCCATCGGGCCTTACAGGCCAGATGAGCTAAAAAAGAACAGTTGTGAAAAGGCCAAGAAATCATAACATTTTGGAACTAGAAACATGAGCATGTGACAATCAAAAAGGTCAATATCTAAGAAAAGAAAAAATGGTATACTAAGGAACAAAAATAGAGCCATTGGCTCTGTAGCTCATCAGGCTTCATATCTAATTTTGCTGTGGTCAATGTGATTTCCCCCTTTGTAGGGACCAGAAGGTCTCAAATTCTAGACTTAAATATATATGATGTGATTTCAGAAACCTGTAATCAAAACAGAAATGGAAAAAGCTCAAGTATTCAATTGATAATTTATGGTATAGGATCCAAAGGTTCAACAAACCCTTTTTAGGGGCCATAGGGTCACCAAGACTGTAACTTCAATAGAATTTAGCTTTCTAGGCATTTTGGTTCTGAAGAAGCAAATGAAAATAACGGTAGGTTTTAAGCCCTTGTGGCCCTTATACGTGTAGTCATCACTAGTCAAGAAGTCTGTTCACAAAGTTTCAGCTTTCTAGACTTTATGCTTCTGGAGAAGAAGATAAAAATAGGTTTATAGGGGCCACCCGGTCGCAAAAGCTATAAATCATAATCCTCACTAGTCAAGGAGCTTGCACACAAAGTTTCAGCTTCTAGCCCTTTTGCTTCTGGAGAAGAAAATAGTATAAGCAGTATGATTAGGTTTAGGGATATAGTCATCACATTTGTAAGGGACCTGAATGGCTGATGTATGGATTTGTCAGCCGCATGGTTGACCTTTTCACTGTCACATTTTAAGCATGTAAGGATTCATAGGCCCACCAAAGTGTATGTATATTGCTTTTTATTATATAAGGATAATATTTTAACTGTTATTAACGTGTTAAATTATTTTGCAATGTACGCTCATTGTGTTCTTCACGTGAAGACTATTTCATCATACTTGTGTAGGCACTTGAAAGTGATTGAAGCTGCTGTAAAATATCTTTCCTTAATGCTGCAGTGTAAACATCTCCTTGTTAGAAATTTTCTAGGGAAGCACTCATAAAATATCTCCTAAAACTGTTTCTTTCTGCTGGTTCTTTGGTCTTTGAATTGATTATGCTATTTGAAGTGTAATATTAACCTTATTTCGGAAATTTTCTTTACTTTGCAGTCTTTTACCCTCTAAGGAGCCATTCTATGGCCGGGGTTATCTGTTTTCGACAGAACAAAGATGAAAACAGGTTTTAAGGGCGTGGCCCTTTGTGATTGTTATTAGGGGCCACAAAAGCTATAAATTATAATCCCAACTTGTCAATGAGTCTGTAAATAAAGCCCCTGTGACCCTTATTAGGGGCCACAAAAGCTACAAATTATAACCCCGTCTGTACACAAAGTTTTAGTTTCTAGGTCTGGAGAAGAAGATGAAAATATATTTTAAGGGCGTGGCCCCTGTGATCCGTGTTAGGGGCCACAAAAGCTATAAATTATAATACCCCCTACCTAAAGAGTCTGTACACAAAGTTTCAGCTTTCTAGGCCTTATGCTTCTGGAGAAGAAGTCGAAAATGTGCAAAATTTACGGACGGACGCCGGACACCATGCCATGCCATAAGCCCATCGGGCCTTACAAGCCAGATGAGCTAAAAAATTACTAATTTTTTTTCGAAATATGGCAGGGGAACAAAAGCATTTAGAACCACGGAACCATGTGCAGAGCCGATAGCATTGTCATGTCAGCGAAACAATATCCTGCAAATTCTCTATTAAAAAAAAAAGTCTATGAATTGAATGGATTTATGTATAAGAAGATTTCTCCATGACTAGATGGTAATGACCAAATAAATATTTGCATTATTCAAATGTGATATGTTAACACCATACACTATATAACTTCCTGTAAAATAATTTGTTAAGCAATGTTCTTCTGAAAGTTTAGGTAGAAATTGTTTATACATCAATGGATATTTTCAGAAATGTGTTTTGATGCGTATAACACTGTTTATACCAATATAACAAGGCAAAAGTGAGCACAGCTCACATACCCCCGCCTGTAGTTTGACCGTCTTTCCTTGATGAAAATAGTGAAAAGTCATATGTTCTGATAAGTCCTAGGATTGTTACCGTATTTTTAAAATTTAATTTGTCTGAATAGGTGTGAACTTGTATAACTATGATAATAAATGTTTTTCAACAAACTCTCACCTTCCATTCAGTTCCACGTAGGTCAATTTATATTCCAATATATGTAATCTTTGCAGTGGTATCAACATTCCAATATATGTATTCTTTGCAGTGGTAAAAATTTTAAATATAATTTGAACTTTGGAATTAAAACCTCTAAAAGGCACAACAGCATCATATAGGTTACTACCATACCAAGTTTGAAAATTCCACGTGGTATAGTTTTTAAATTATGATCCGGAAACGACACTAAGTCCGAATATCTGACAGTTTTTGGTCAAAATTTCAAAAATTATTTGAACGTTGGAGTTGAAACTCCTAAAAGGCACAACAGTATCATATAGGCTACTGCAATACCAAATTTGAATTTTCCAAGTGGTATAGTTTTTAAATTATGCTCCGGAAACGAGACAAAGTCCAGATATTGGACGTTTTTTGGTCAAAATTTCAAAAATTATTTGAACCATTGAGATGAAACCCCTAAAAGGCACAACAGCATCATATAGGCTACTGTCATACCAAATTTGAAGTTTCCAAGAGGTATAGTTTTTTAATTATGCTCCGGAAACAAGACAAAGTCCAGAAATCGGACGTTTTTTGGTCAAAATTTCAAAAATTATTTGAACCATTGAGATGAAACCCCTAAAAGGCACAACAGCATCATATAGGCTACTGCCATACCAAATTTGAAGTTTGTAAGTGGTATAGTTTTAAAGTAATGCTCCGGAAACTATTTCGGACGGCCGCACACACGGACAGACGGACACGCGGAGAGCTATATACCCCCGACTACGTCGTAGCGTAAATAATAATATTGCACATTCTTAAAGTTATCAGAAAACAGTGTATATCATAGGTGAAGTGATTTGGAGTTAAGCCTGCTTTTAAGAGTATATGAGTATTGGTGGTACAGCACTTAAATTCAGTGTAGCATTGCACTCAAATCTTACTTATTGTAGAATAGTTCTCTACTGCAGACAAAGTTGCTGAGCCCCTGGCAGGATTTGATTCAATTGAACCCCAGACCTCTTGATCCAAAGCCGAACACACTAACCACAGCACTATGCGGGATAATCCCGTCTCTGCCATCACCAAGAGCTATTTGGCATTGAACTTACCAAGAAGTGTTACCCAGATTTTGAGAGTTGTATGTTTGGGTATGTAGTAGAGCAGCATGCTGTCACAAGTTTCTGCTCACTTGATGATAGCATATGAACATCCTTCAGTTGTTGTTGTGTTGAGATGCCCTGGCTTGACAACATGCCTCTAATGCTGAAAATTATCAAAAACATTCTAATCTATTTATACATATTTATTTAAGGATTGAAAACAAGTTCAAAGAGGAGATGTAATGCATTCTTCATAACAATGACAGATTGTTATCTCCATTAACTAATCAATTATCTATGGAATGCAATGACCATATAATGGACTCCGAGACGAATATATTTTTTAATTAGGCCTTTATGTGACATTCTTAAACTCATGCAAGTGAGATATTCTTGGCATCTAACATGTCAGATACTGTGAACAAAACTTCCAAGTGGTTGTTCCATGGTGATGTCCTAAGGTCAATTTAACCAGACTATTTTTTTGTCATTCATGAAATTCCATTCTTGACATTCACAAGCTGAAAGTTACTTAACATTACGCTGAAAATAATCATGTCTTGTTCAAAAGTCAGCCTGTTGGTGTTGACAGAAATGTTATGCATACTATTATGGATTAATCAGCTGATTTATTTGGATTTGCGAATCATTCAGCATTCCTCCTACCAAATTGATGCAGATATGAAGTCACTACAATGTACAGAGAATCAAAAGTAACAGCAATATTAAATTTTCAAAGAATCGTCATGGTCCCAGCAATAGATTTACACAGGAACTGCGAGTGATCTCCCTGCCAATGTCAACGTTAAGTCATGTCAGGCAGCTGTCACTATTTTTGTGTGCAGAGCAATTTCTGTACTCCGCTATCAAGGAACCATCGAAGTTACCTTTCGTGGTCCTAAAGCTGAGATTTGCTCCACGCCTGCTACACTTACAGCAGTACTCTACCGACTCTCACATGTATGAATGCAATCAACATTATAACATATTCCTTGTTTCTTATCTTATAATAAATTTGAAAAAAAGGTTGAACAAAATTAAAATGCAAATTATACACTCATTTATAAAAGTAGTGCAAGGAGTAAAAAGGTCCACTCCATCTATGAGTCTAACCACATTTTAGGTCTAATCAAATTATACTGAAAGATTTTGAGATGGAAGCCAGGGAACTTTTTTACCACCCTAATACTATACCAAACTATTTCAGCATTCTATGCCTAGTGATTTTGGTTAAGACAATGAAAAAGAGGCAGAAGGTTTCAGTAGCAGCAACAGGGTCACCAATTCTAAAATAAAGTTACTTATGTAGCTCATCCGGCTTTATATCAATTTTGCTTTAGGGTGTGGCAAATGTTGATCCCTGAGACTTTATAAGGATCACAGGGTCACCAAATGTATCTATTAAATTACTATTAGAATCCAAATTACCTCAAATTTCTGTATACAAGGTTTCAGCTTTCTAGACCCTATGAAGATGAAAATAGGTTTAAGGACATGCCCTGTGGCCCTTATTTGGGGTCACAGGGTCAAAATAGCAATGAATCATAATCCTCACTAGTCAAGAAGTATGTACACAAGTTTTCAGCTTTCTGGACTCTATGCTTCTGAAGAAGAAAATGAAAATAGATTTAAGGGTGTAGCCCCTGTTGTCCTTTAACAGAGGACACAGGGTCACTAATTCCCACTAGTCAAGGAGTACGTAGACATGGCTCAGCTTTCTAGGCCTTATGCTTCTGGAGAAGAAGATGAAAATAAGTTTTAACAGAGTGGCCCCTTATTAAGCAATCTAGGGTCACAATAGTTATAAATTACAATCCCCACTAACTAGTCAAGGAGGCTGTTCAAAACGTTTTAGCTTTCTAGGCTTTGTGCAACTGGAGAAGAAGATGAAAATAGGATTTTAGGGCGTGGCATATGTGGCCCTTATTAGGGGTCACAGGGCCACCACAGCTCAGGGGTTCCTCTGGAAATTAATGTCATTGGGCCAAAGGCCCATGAATCATTAACATAGTGGGCCCTAAGTCTCACTGCCGGGTTCGCGCGCAGCGCGGACCCGCCCAACAACGAACAGTTGTTGGGGGGAGGGCATGGGAGGGTGCGCCCTCCCATTGGTGGGGGTTTGAAATGGTGGCATTTAACTGCTTCTGAAACCCAAATATTCTGATAAATTTCATCAGAAAAGTCAATGGTTTTTTAGTAGGAAGTATCTGAATTTGCAAGTTTGCAAAGTTCACTATTGATCAAATCAAAGCAATGACAAAGAAATCAAACATGGCTGTAAAATGATTTAATAAAATATAATACCAAATAACATCAAATAATTTACAAAGGTATACAGAGCCAAAGGTTATCATTAAATATTTCATTGTAAAGCGCTTAGCTTAGCCCTAGCTCTTATGAAATTTTCAAATATATCAAACTATCTCAAGACATTTTATCAAAATTGATCAAACATCTTTCATTTCTTGTGAGAAAGAAATAAGTGCATTTTAAATATGAGTCTATCTTCTATCTTGAATTATATATATATTAATTTTATGTATTGCTTTTTGTGGAATATGATCTTGTACCACCAAAGTGCTTTTTTGAGAATAAAGAATTGATTTGAATTGTTAATTTTATAACATTTTCATTTTGACAGTTAAAAAATAGAGCCAGTGGTTCTGTAGCTCATCTTCAGCATATCAATTTTGCTTTAGGGTGTGGCAAATGTGGCCCCTCTGGCCCTTATTAGGGGTTCACAGGACCACCAAATCTATAATTTATAATCCCCACTGTTAAAGGAGTCTGTACACCAAGTTTCAACTTTCTAGGCTGTATGCTTTTGGAGAAGAAGATGAAAATAGGTTTTTAGGGCGTGAACCCGTGGCCCTTATTAGGGGCCACAGGGCCACCAGAGCTACAATTTTTAATCGTCACTAGTCAAGGAGTCTGTACACGAAGTTTCAGCTTTCTAGGCCTTATGGTTCTTGAGAAGAAGTTGAAATTCCAGAAAGTTTACGGACGGATGGATGGACGGATGTCAGGCCTTACAGGCTAGATGAGCTAAAAATACTTGTTAGAATAAGACAACCTGCATACACATCTTATTGATTTTACGTACAAATATTAATAAATAAATAATAAATTTACAAACAGCTCTTCTGACAGATCTATTCCGAAAAGAAACAATATTTTCAATACTTAACAAAGATTTAAAATTGGCGTAAAATGATAAATATGTCAAGCAGACAATTTTGAAAACCAATTGTGTGAGGGGCACAAGGGCATAATTATTGAGCAAAGTGAAAACTGTAATCAATTATCTATATGAAATTTCATAACATTTGAACAAATAATATCATCCAAGCAACTCTTCCAACACTGAAGACATCATAATGTCACAAAGTCCTGTAACAGTATGTTTGATAATGTTAATCTGGAAATGGAATACACTTAACACTTCTGAAAAATTACTCTGCTTTTCTCATTGCGCCACTCAGTTAGAGCTTCAAGGAAGTTGAATTTTTCAAGAGAGGGACCTTCGATCATTAGCCTCATCAACTGATCACAGTGTTCTGCTGATAACCTGGAGCGGAGAGATGTAGTGATTTGATTCTGGGTGCTGAATGTTCGCTCACAATCAGCAGTGTGAATGGGATGAGTGAGTGCCAGTGAAGCAAGTTTCAACAAATTGGGAAATTCTTCTGCATGATATTTTGCAATCAATTGCCATAGGATGGCCATACTGTCTCTGGGATACATCTGCGCCTTGACAACTGCCTTCAGTGTCTGCCACTCCATCTGGAAAACAAAAGCAAATAGAATATCAGTCTTAAATAAAGATTCAAAAAGGAAGAGAAGCAGGATATAATTTCTTTGTTTCATTATTTGATACAATTTGTTTGCTATAATGATGTATACAACAATACATCTATTCCATAGAATATGTAGCATTTGTATATGTAGCATTTTCTGCAATTTTTAGATGGAAGATATGTGTTAAAGGTTATAAGGGTAAAGAAAACTTGTCATTTCAAACCTTGGTATCCTCAGAGTTGATAACCGGAGGTGACTTTGACACTTGCTCGAGCCCACTTGCAGGATCCTTGTATTTATGTGATTGCTCCTGTCCATAGAACGCTACTAGGACCTCAATAGCCTGGTTTCCCCATTCCTGCAATTCGGTCTCACTCAAGAAAGAGATCGGACGAAGCGACATCACAGATAAAGCCGTCATTTTCTCAGTGTCTGGAAATCTGTAAATAAAGAACACACAAATTATATTATGAAATATGAATTCTTTTCATGCTTTTCAAATATTAATATATCAATATTAAATTAAATTGATCATTTTAACAATATACACATCCAATAGCTGATTCTGCTAATCTGGTAATGAATTGACATTCCGATCATGATTCATATTATAATTCTTCTAACCGTTAGTAACGTCAACAATTACACCTTAATTTTTTTACCTCTTTTTGATATTCTGGACCACAGCGTCAATGAAGTCTGTTTTGACTTTGGTGAATTGAGTGGAACTTGTTGGCTTTAAGACGGTATGGCCCTTGAATACATTCCCCTGTAGGTCGACCTGGAGTTGTTGAAGAAAGGTAGGCCTGTCAAGGGGATTTCTGTCATCCCTCAAATCTGTCAGGGTCTTGACGCACTCCTCAACAGAGACCTGTTGAATTAATTCAAAGTTGTTAAAATCTGCATAAAAATTGTCATATAAAGTCTCTCTTTACATATATTAAGCAAAACAAAGTTTTTTGTTAAATGGAATTTTAATTATGATTAAGCTGACCTTACAAATGTTAATTATCTTAAACTAAACTTTCAAAATTATTGAATTTATGTCTTATACTAGTCAACAAACAAAATCACAAAAATAACACAAAAGTTTAGTTTTATTCATTATTTCATTTTGGGAAAGGAGAGAAAGGATTACTGCAAGCAACTATACAATATTGTGCATTGCTGTGAAACTATTGAGTTGCAACTGGAATTCAATTGTGAACCATTGATGGTATTATACACTGAAGTGCAATGTAACTAGCATTGTGCTCAAGCCTTATTGCAAGTAATTGTTCTTTAACACAGATATTGTGCAACCAAAGCGGGATTGAAAAAAGAAGTGATATTAATTAGTAGGCTAATTATTGGAGGTAGTGGGTTATTATTGACAAAGTATGTTTACAGACAAGCAAAAAGGGTTAAAATGCATACATTACAGAAGTCAATGGATGTAGAGTGCTTCAAAATATTCTCTCAGCATGTTATTACCATGTTTGGTCATTGCATGACCCTTCTAAAGTTCTTTGCATAAAATGCTTTTTTTATGCATCCATTAACTTCTGAATAGTGAATACTTGAGAAATGACAATTAGGATATTTAGGATATGCTAAACATTCTAGGTCACGTGCTGAGGTCACTACACTACATAACACTTTCAAAAGCATTACCTGAATTACGCTTTCTGTGGAAGAAAATGTATAAAATATAAAATAGAGATTAATGAAATTTTTATCATTAAAATGATAACAATTTAAACATATCTTATCCATAAATCTTGTTTTAAAAAAAAACAAATTTTTATCAAATACTGTAATATGAGTATATAAAATCAGACATTTAAATACTTTTGGTTTGAATTTCCAGAAATAATGTTAATCATTACCTGCACAATTCCTAGATCCAAGTCCTTCTTTTGGAAGATGAGGCAGAGACGCATTATGGGTTGGAGTATATCCATCATGGCATATGTTAAAGAGATGAAAAGAACATGTCCAACTCTTTTCTTTATACCTGCTGCTGATGCATCTGACGAGGAACTGAAATATGTCAGCAATCCTTCCATGGTTCTGTGTACTGCATCTAAGGCCTCGTAAAAACTCAACCAGCGGATTTGGTGAACTTCTCTGTATTTCAGAATAGGCAGACCCAAAACCTTCTGAATTGCTTCCATAGCATCAACTTTATTTGGCGATTTTCTGAAATGGTAGTAGATCATTTCCAAACTCCTTTGGTACTCTGTCATAGGGGCAACTTGCTTGGCCGCCTGTTCCGTACATAGGGCAAGCCTATGGGCAACACAATGTGTGTTTGTGATATGAGGGTTCTCCCTCAAAAAATGGCCAGTCAACCCCTTCCCTGTCCCGGTCATAGTGCTTGCCCCGTCAGTTCCTAAGCCCATTACTTTGGTGATGGGTATTTCTCTGTTTTTCAAGTGCTGTTTTATGACTTTAAATATTTGTTCTCCAGTCCCTTTTTCCAATCTTAGATCTGTCAGGAACAGGGTAGAAGGTTGGAGTGTGAAAGGGTCAAGAATTCTTGCATTTATAGAGAGCTTATGATGAACGGCCAAGTCAGTGCTCTCGTCAGTTAATATTGTCACTACAGGACTGTTTTGCAGCTTGACTGTGACCTCTTTGCCAACCACCGCACTCATTGCTTTGACTAAATCAGTTGCAGTATTGTAGGATGAATAGTCAACATGTTTATTGACAGTCAATGTCTTCACATTTGGTGTGTCTAACTCCTTCAAAAGGTTTATTAGGCTACCATATTTTGACAAAGGGAGGCCCTCTTTAGTCAGCCAATAAACAGTTTTCATTGCAACAAGAATTGCATTTTCTTCATCGTTCATTACTTTTGTAACTGCCCTTTCTAAATTTTGTCTCTCTTCTGACGATTGAATTGCTTTGACGTGTTCTGTGTGCGATACATGCCGCTTGAGCGTACTGGTTTTAAAGTTATCAGTACCTACCGCAAGGGTGTTCTTCCCCCCGATCGACCGGCATACACGGCAATACATTTTATTTGGTTTCTCGTCGTAAGCAAGCCAGTGATACAACGAGAGCCAATTCCTTTGGAATTTTCTTTTCGACTCCTCCTTTTGGCTTTCATCTTCAACACTCCCGGAATTTATTACCAAACTAGTACTGTTATTTTGGAACGACAGTTTAGCCTGCTTTTTAGGCGGCATGGCTACCGGAAGCCTCAACAAACTTCCATTTATATGCGCTTTGATGATTTCACGTATCGCTAATTGATAAACGATTTGTATCCGAATGCATAGCTTCGATTACGTAGACGTTTAAAATGGTTAAATGAAACTACCACGTTTTCCGTGTTTATGCGACAGTCACGATCGAAGCTTCGCATAAAAACAATTATTAAACGAATACTCAGGTGGGTAAGGCGCACAGTTTTTTATTTATGTGCGCCATTTATCATCGTCATGGGCCCTGATGGCGCTGTTATTTTTTTAAGTTGCGCCAATTAAGATTTTGATGCGCAAATGGCGCAATGGCGCGGTGTAAAGGAACCCCTGCAGCTACAATTTATAATCTTCACTAGTCAAGGAATCTGTACACAAAGTTTCAGCTTTCTAGGCAAGATGAAAATAGGTTTTTAGGGCGTGGCATATGTGGCCCTTATTAGCAAAAAAATCATGGACAGGTGTCATACACTCTTCAAAAAAGCATTTATAGATAAGTGCTAACATTTAAGTCATTTATTATTGTCATCAATATCACATACTAAATATATTACTATTTTCATGTGTTTTACCTTCAAGGCCTTGTCATTTCACTTTGCATTCTGCCAATAACTGAGTGGCAAGTATTTGAATTGATGAATTCATAGTCCATGTTGAATCTGTGGATAATAAAATGGCCTTAAACAATTAGATATATAGAGGATACATACCAGTAATGTTACTTTCCATTATACCAGGTTTATTTCATCCAGTGTCATCATGGTAAATTTGACATTTCACAAGTCCTCTAGCATTAGTCATGAAATATCAACTGTACCAATGTCACAAGATGAAATAAACCTGGTATTTGGAAGTACTATTCTTTTCATTATATGATTTTCAATGAAAAATGTAATTAAAATGACTTTAACACTGGAAAGTTACCCCCATTTGTTCACATTAGTAACCTAGCTGAAAGCAGTTCTGACACCTGACCAGTGACAATACAATTTAATGAATTTATCCTCACTGGTCAGAGAGAAATATAATATAGCTTTGAGCTTTGGTGTTGCCTAGTTTACTTCACTGATAAAACTCAAGTGTTTAATCGCTGATCATGTAATAAATTTGTATTTGATTAATGATCCTAGCTGAATGTTAGACATTATAAACCAGGTTAAAAGTTATGACATGGACATGCTGGAAAAGGTCCAGCCTTAATGAGTGAAATGTAAGTTATCACAATGAAACATTAAATATCAAGTTCAGAAATTCATTGAAATCAGAAAACAAAGATTGATAACTTACATTGTTGTTTACAAGACTGCAAGTATAATGTACCAAAAGAAGCTGAATTTCAGGTTGAATATCTGTTGATGATGCCAGCATTAAATCTGTCCAACACAAGATCACTCTGTTCAGTCAACAGTGAACACTGGAATGATCAATCAAAGAAGTGAAGCATGTGAAACAAGTAAAGCTTGCAAAATAGAAACTTCAATCACGTTAGAAAATTAGCAAAACTAATCTTAATTTCTTTAATCTATTATCTGATTTTTTTAAAATGACAGTCGTTATGATGTAAGAGAAGTAATATAACAGAAATGTTATTTTTCTTTACAGGGAATGTAAGCAATGAAAATTACACATATTGTTAACAGATATAACAAGGAGAAACTCTTGGTCAGTTTTAATATGATGCATTTATTAATTTAAAGTGAAATATGAAACTCTGCAGATGAAACAAGTCTGTACCAAACAAATAAAAAAATAGAAGTTATATCTTTATTTGGAATTGTCAAAAAAAGGTTTGGTAAGAACCTCAAAACTGTTGATGATGCCAGCATATTCAGCTCAAATCTGTCCAACACAAGATCACTCTATTCAGTCAACAGTGAACACTGGAATGATCGATCAAAGAAATTAAGCATGTGAAACAAGTAAAGGTTGCAAAATAGAAACTTCAATCATGTTAGCAAATAAGCAAATCAAATCTTAATTTCTTAATCTTTTATCAGATTTTTTTAAATGACAGTCGGTATGATTAAAGAGAAGTAAGACTGACAAAAGAGTCTCACTTGATGATGTTCAGATTTACAACAAATTGCCTTCTCTGGTGTTGTACATTGTACCTAGAGCAGGTCCTGTTTGGTGTACCTTAAAATTTGGAGCAATAGGATACTTTTACTTTTGCCAGGGGACCAATCGCCTAAAAAAAGAGGTCAAAATGACCCCCTTACCTGACCCCCTAGAAACAACACTGCTTCTCAACTGACAAACAATTCATCGCTGCATATTGGTGCATGAGTAAAAAGTAAAGTGGAGTGTTAAGATTCCCTTTTCTCAACATTAATAGTAGATTTATTAATTGTGCAAAATCTAGTTGATATACAGTCCTTTCATTGAGTATAATAAACCTTTTGATTACACAATTTCATTTTTTTTTTTACAAAGAAACATTCTTTAATGAAATTTATCTTAAAGGTTGACTTATTGATTTTATACTGTCCAGTGTCCACTGAAGCCAAGAATAATAAAATTCAATATTTGTAAGCGTTCTGACAATACAGTCAATGTCCCGATTCGATAGGTATAGCAATGATATTAAAGAAAGATTATGATTCGACACAGTTATGTCACAGCACACTCTTTTCAGGGTATGTAATAGAAAAAACAAGAGCCATCAGAAGAGATGGCTTATCCCCCCGGCCCCACCGAAGTTGATCACTTTAAGCATATATTTTGATATACTGATGGTGTGAATAATGTTGTATTCATACATGCAGCTAGTTTTGTTCGACTTTTAATAACCAACAAAAGACTATGATAAACCACAGATAAATCTTCTTAATAAGTTAAATTGCTTATGTTATGCCATTGTCAACTTCCTCATGTGAATGGAACCCAGGAAAATAAAAAATTCCAGAAAGTTGAAAACCCCAAAAGGCACAACTACATGCTATGATGAGTCAATATACCAAGTTTCAATATTGTACTCTACTGTGCATCGGGATTTGCATCACATCAGCACATCTCATTCCTTCAGTATGGTTCGTAACACCTCTTTAAGTAAATTAAGTTATACAATTAGAAGTGGAGCAACCTTCCAAAAACTAGCTAGGCTTGAATTTCTCTAATAAGTTTTCAACGATCATACTCACTCTGTTTTAGGGCAATTTGTTTGCCTTGTCTGGACATATTCGAGGGGATTTTTTCCCAAACAAAACTTTACATTTTGCTAGCCTGAGAATTGTGACTCTCTCACAGGAGAGTTCTAAAAATGTCAAATTCAATTAAAGCATTCATAAAATCTCTTCTTGAGAACAATAATTGAGCTATTAAAGAGACACAGAGTATGTTGATAGGATCACGTATGTCAAATTTTGAAATCGATGTTACTACATCTGTAACCACTAACTGTTACTGAAAATAACAAGTTAAAGGTCAATCAGTACATTTGAGCGAAAATATGACCATTCAAAGTCGGGATTTTGAGTGACAACCGGGCAATGTGGCTCGAGTGGCACTCGCAAATTTGCCAAACGTTATTTTGAAACCTTGTCAAAAGCTGACAGGAAGATATATTCGAATCGATATTGTGTATTAGGTATTGTAACTAATAGGTAGATTAACTGGATGCATAATTTCGAATATAAAACTTATTTGAGATGTTTTCTTGATTTTTCCATAAAATCAAGCATTTTAGAGATATTATGCATAAATTATGGATATATTTGCAAGTCCAGTGATGAGATATGAACTTCAATCAGCATATTAGATATTTTGTAGCTTATCAAAGCAAAACCAAATGAAATTTTAAAAAAGATACTCTGTGTCACTTTAAACTAAACTATAAATGTCCAAAAGAACAATGACCAATTCAATTTGAAATAAAATGGTCGATGATGTACAATGTATCAAAGATATGAGTAGATGTAACGGAGGGATGGTACCCATTTTAATACCCCTTCTTCCTAAATTTCTATTCAACTTATGTCAACATATCATTGCATGAATTAAACCTAGTCTTTCTGAGAAGCTGAGATTTGTTTAATTATCTTTGGTCACGGGGCCCTCAATCGGTCATTTTAGGGTTTAACTATATTTAGTAGGGACCAAAGATAAATATTAAGTTATATGATCAACTTTCCTGGTAACTGAGATGAAATGATAATTACAAATACATACTGCATAATGCATTATTGTTTATTCTGATGACTTATCCAGTGATCAATCTACAGATATGACCCTCTGAGTCAAGGGACTAGCTCGCTACCATAAAGTCTTATGAGTCCAAGTTGATTTAAATGAGTCCTTTAATAAGTAAGCACATAGTATCACACACACAAAATATGCATCCCAGGACTCGCAGCTTAATTATCTATGAGTCCTTTCTAAATTTTATGAGTATTTGAAGCAGGACTCGCAGATAAATTTATTCCTGCTTATCTCACAAATGTTACATTTAAAGTAACTACCTGAATTCTCCTTCACATTAGAAATTACCATATGCACGCATACATTTTTCAGCATCATTCTTTAAAAAAATCTTATGTTTTTTCGACATGTTCACAAAATTGATGGGCCATTGAAAAATGAGGGAATGACTCAAGTCCACCGTAAATCCGAAGCTCTAAACTTTTAATTATCAATATTTGTGACAATTGTCACTCATAACTAGTGTCATCAAGTTGGCCAGTAAGCCGTCAACATTATCATGTCATTTTAAAAAAAACTCATTATGCAATCAGATGATTCTTTCTTGAAAATAAGACTAGGAATTGGGAAAGACATCTTTGACAATGGGCCATTTTCATGCATGATTTTGGTAATTTTCTTAAATTTAAATGGGCCACTACCATAAGGCCTATAATGTCAATAGACAAGTTCAGATTAAAGTCAAGCACATTGGAAAAGACCATGTACAGGTCACTTCTCGATTTACTTGATAAATTGAAGGTTAAACTGACAGTAAATGAGTACAGATTTATTAATAAAGATAAGAAGTCTACCTCTCATTACATACCTTCTTTGCCGTTGCCGTTTGAAACACTTTCTGCTGTGCTGCATCCTCTGCATTCAAAGATCATCTACTAGACTAGGCATGATAACATGTGCAACTGGATGGGGAGATTACATTGCCATATTGCTGAAAGGGAAACGAGTTGAAGTTAGATCTAAGTCATCTGTCACAAGTTTTAAACGACACTTTCAAATATAAGAAAACATCTAGATTATTCTTAACAGAAATTTAATCTATGTGGATTTATTTTATCAATGAATTTTAATGGAAAATAAGGAAAATTCAAGGGAAGCATTGAACAAGCTAGAAAACACAAATACCTGAACAAACACGTGGTCCAGTCTTTCGATCCCAGTTTTCAAACACAACGGTCAAATTTGGTCGTGATGTTTCAATAGTCGTCTTTCTGCTCTCCAAACAATGCATAGCTTAACTATATTCGAAATTTGCACCAGCCAAACTAATGTAGGCCTTATATGAATTTACGTCTTGTAACTCGATAACGCCGCGGGAACACGTCATACCACATGGCGTTAGATGCGGCTGACGTCACTTCCCCTTAGACTTGCAGAACGTCATGAAATTACTTTCAAGTGCGCATTCCCACCGAGTCCTACTCTACGATCCAAGTAGATTTATGAACATCATATAGTCTTACACCTAGACTGTAGTTAAGAACGTTTTGACACTACGAAACCTCTTGATGAGCAAGTCTAGACCTGTAGCCCTGAGACTCCTATGAGGATTAATATTTTTCAATACTTCATGTAAGTCTAGGGAGCCCCGAAACTCAGGTTTCTGGGTTTCGAGGCCGTTAAGTTGCTAGGGAGGATACTCTATATCGCGAACTATATTTCTTGAGATACGTCTTTGATGTTGAGTTTTTCCTAAATAAAAGACAGGGTTATAGTTGTATGGTAATATATCTCACACATTTCCGGAGGATTTTGCCAGTTTATGTTGTCATGACAAGAGTCGAAAAGAACAGAAAACTTCTTGGAATATGAAAACAATAATTTAACACATACAGTAACTTGGCAACCTAGCTGTTACCATATGAAAATATAAAAGATCTAAATTTGTACATTGTTAGATTCTTTATTTATGATACAAATGATAGTTTTTTTTTTGTCAAGTTCGGTTAAAATATGTTTTTATAAGAATATATTCAGATGTAACTGTCGAAATTTACAGATGCTAACCATTTTTGAATTTGTAACGTGGTTTAAATCAATAACTAGAATCACCAACTGCATGTCTAAAATATATATATAAACTGATTGTTTTTTTCATCTCTTGATATAAATGTGATTCATCTCAAATATCAAACTCATTCTGAAGCATCAATAGTGACCTAGTTAGCTCAAATATGGTGCATTTACATCCTTATTTTAAAACATTGTTGCTTTTTCTTATTTCACCACATTGCCCTTATCTTCAATATGGCGTTGCAACAAAGTTGTACTTATTTGCTAGCTGGTATCTATCGTAACCCTCGCTAGTTTTTAAGATGATACCAGCTTTGTCATAGATCTAGATGAATGATTCTGAATGTTGAAAAATTATCAGATTATCGCCAGATTGCATTTGGTTTAAATTCATTCATTTTAAGTTGATACTTTTCTTTTGTTCTTAGATTTAGTTATTAATGTTTTGCAATTTCACTGCATAAAACTCCGTAGATGTGATAGCGGTGTCTTCATCATATGTTACTAAAAATAGGCCAAGTTCAAAGATCGAGATCTCGTTAACGAGAGCGAGACTAAATTACCCATAAGCCCTTCTTCATCATGGCCTCGCGCAGGTAACAAGCTTCGGTTTACGCTCTCGTAAACTTTTCTTGATTTTATATTGTAGTGGCTCTTTTTTCATATCATGAATGACGATTCATTCCCCAAACAGCCTAGTAAAGGCTCAGGGGTCGGCGACAATTCTCCCAAGAGTGGAGAAGCCGCAAATCAGTCGCAAAATCTGGCCAGTACGAGCCACGATGGCGACCATGTGCTTGACAAGAAAGGTAAGCATGCCACTACGGGTAAGAAACGTAGAGTAAATGCTCGGATAGAAAGAGTAAGCTCTAGTAGTAGCTCTGAAAAGAGCGATAGTTCAGACTCAAATGACAGTAGAAGTTCAGTGAGTTCTGACTCTGAATCAGACATAGAACCGTCCCAAAAGAGGTCACGGCTGTCAACCACGTGTGAAAAAGGTAAGTCACGTCGTGTTACTTTCAAAGACGATGTTGATGTTGAGGATGATGGTTATGTTCCATTCTCGATCACACAAAACACATCCGCTTCTTGGTCACTGTCTCAAAACCTATCTAGTCATTTAAAGACACAGTTTTCTACCTTTATAAAAGATAATGTTCTGACTGAAAACATTCTGGATGATAATCCATTACCAGGCGAAGAATGCCTTGACACACCAAAACTTGATAGTTTTCTTGACGATTTGTTTGAAGCTAAAGAACGCTCTTTTGAAAAGAAACCAGACTTCTCGCTTCAATTCATTCAAAGACGTCTTTTGAATGTCATGGGACCACTGTCAAAGTTATGGCAGAACCTGGACAAAATTAGACGCGGGGTTATCTCCCCTGATTTGGACATCTATGATCTTTTAGACACAATCGAAAAATCTGTTTGTCTTGTAGGTCAGGCTAATATGTCAATGAATTTTCATAGACGCCTTTCTGTGCTGTCTAAACTGATGAAAGACAACAAGAAAGCAAAACGTCTTTTGTACAAACATGAAGAAAGCTTCCTTCAGACTAAGGGAAAGCTTTTTGGGGATTCCTTTTATAACACTCTCCTCTCTGAAATGAAACGTAAAAAGAAAGCAAAAGAGATTATGAGCGAGGGGTCGAAATCTTCCACAAAGAAATTCAATGTCTTTGATGGTTCGCAGTCCTCGCAACAGCCCTTTCGAGGGAAACCCTCAGGTAGATCAGGACGCCCTGGGGGTGGATTTCCCGTCCGTGCTTCCTTCAGACGTAGAGACCACAGAGGAAGAGGAGGGCATCAGAGACCATCAAGGTTCGTATCAGTCAGTTTTGGAAAGGAAAGTTCTGAATCCTCTGGTCGCACAACAGTCAGACTCCATCTTGCCAGAAATAGCAAGTCTAGATCTAGAAAGCATAAGCCTTCCAAATTCTCTACTCGGGGGAAGGATAGCCTTTTTCCTAGCAAATTGGAAGAAAGTAACACAAGATCCTTGGATTCTTCAAACAGTGCAAGGGTTTCACATAGATTTCTTAGAAGAACCTGTCCAGGTGAAACCTCCCCCTCAGATAAAACTACCGGCAGAGAGTCTGACTGTGTTAGACAAGGAGATTCAGGGCATGTTAGCAAAGGGTGCCATAGAGAAAGTTCAGAAATCCTTGTCAAATCAATTCTTGAGTCCAATGTTTGTAGTCCCGAAAAAAGACGGGGGTCAGAGACCAATCATCAACTTAAAAACGTTGAACAGGTATATCCCTTACGAACACTTCAAGATGGAAGGACTGCATCTCCTGAGAGATGTGATTCAAACGAACGATTACATGTGCAAGCTAGACCTGAAGGATGCATACTTCAGTGTCCCGATAGCAGAGCATCAGAGACGGTTTCTAAGGTTTCAATGGAAGGAGAACTTGTTTCAGTTTCTGTGTCTTCCATTTGGCCTAGCTCCAGCCCCACGTGCTTTCACGAAGCTAATGAAACCTGTTATCAGTCTTGTTCGAAGAGCAGGTATACGAATGATAATTTACCTGGACGACATGATCCTTTTTGCTCAGACTCGAGAGTCCCTGATCCGTTGTCGGGAGAGTCTTCTCTTCCTTCTGAGCCATCTGGGGTTTGTCATAAACTTGGAGAAGTCTGTATTGTTTCCCAGTCAGACCCTCTGCTTCCTGGGCTTCGAGATCAATTCAGTGATTCTCACTGTGACTCTGCCTCAAAACAAAGTGACAGACATCATCAAGAGATGTCGAAAGGTACTGAGTTGTACTTCGGTCAGAATTCGAACACTGGCTACTTTGTTAGGGAAGCTTTCTGCCTCAATGAGGGCGATTATCCCAACACAGCTACACTGCAGATACCTTCAAATGCAAATGTCTCGGGAACTCTTGACTCACCAGAGTTACGAACAAAAGATCAATCTCTCAGACAAATGTATTCAGGAGATTCAATGGTGGGTAGCGAATCTGTCTCTGTTCAATGGCAAACCCATCTCAGCAACTCATCCAGACTTGATAATGCAGACAGATGCATCGAATCTGGGGTGGGGAGCAGTGTGCAATACTCTCCGCACTGGGGGTCAATGGGGTCAGACAGAGAAAAACATGCACATCAATGCACTGGAGATGAAGGCTGTTTTGTTAGCTCTTCAGTCGTTCTGCAGAACAAAGAACAATATTACTGTCATGGTCCAAGTCGACAACAAAACAACAGTCTCCTATATCAATCGTCAGGGGGGGACACGGTCTTGTATCCTAGTGTCGCTGGCGAAGGAGATCTGGGACTTCTGCCTAAGCAGAGGGATAGCTCTAGAAGCTCAGTACCTCCCTGGGAAGGAGAACATAGTGGCAGATTGGGAGTCTCGCAACTTTGTGGACTCGAGCGAGTGGATACTGAACCGCAAAATTTTCAAACAATGCAATCTCATGCTTGGGCCTCACAAGATAGATCTGTTTGCTTCTCGTCTAAGTTTCCAACTGGACCAGTATGCGAGTTGGAAACCAGACCCACTGGCAACATACGTAGATGCATTTCAAATGAACTGGAAGGGTCTGAATGGCTATGCTTTTCCCCCCTTTTCAATGATAGGGAGATGTCTTTGGAAAGTAAGGAGGGAGGGGGCGGAAATAACCCTAGTGGCTCCTGTTTGGCAGAGTCAGGTCTGGTATCCAATCCTGTTGGAGATGTCTGTAGCAAGACCAATTCTGTTTCCAACATCAGACAATCTGTTACAATGTCCACAAGGTCAAACACATCCCTTAGTAATGAACAGGACCCTTCAATTAGCGGCCTGGAGGGTTTCAGGCATTCGATCACTTCAGGAGGCTTTTCAGCAAAAACAGCAGAGCTATTGTCACATCAGTGGAGACCAGGCACCCAGGGGGCTTACAACTCCTCCTGGAAAAGGTGGTCTAGCTGGTGTATGGAACAACAGAGAGATCCCTTTTCAGCCTCTCTGGAAACTATCTTAGATTACCTCACTCACATGTATGAAAATGGCTCTGAGTATAGGACAGTAAACACCACCAGATCAGCCCTATCAGCTTTTCATCCTCCTCTAAGTGGGTACCCGGTAGGTCAACATCCAATGGTCAAGAGGCTAATGAGTGCCATATTTAACCAGAAACCGCCTCAACCACGATATAGTCAGACATGGGACGTGAATGTCGTCCTTGACCATTTTGGTAACATGGCAGAGAGTAGCAAATTATCTGATAAACACTTGACTGAAAAGCTCGCTATGTTGTTAATGTTGACTTCAGCTAGTCGTTCTGCCGAAATGACATCCCTCAATGTGAACCATTTGGCTGACAAGGGAGACAGGTTTGAATTCCTTTTGACTAAACCAACAAAGGTATCTAAACCAGGTTCTGAACCTCGCAAAATTGTTGTTCATGCTTTCTCAGAGAAATCTAATCTTTGTGTAGTTAAATGTTTGAGGGTTTATCTTGACCGTACATCAGTATGGAGGAAAGAGGGGGGCAGAGATAGTCTCCTACTCAGTTATGTAAAGCCCCACAAACCAGTGACCAGAGCTACTGTAGCAAGGTGGGTAACCAATGTCATGAAAGATGCAGGGATCAATGTGACAGTGTATAAAGCACATTCAGTAAGAGGGGCTTCTACTTCAAAAGCTTTCACTAAAGGGGCATCCTTGACTGAAATTTTGGAACTTGGTAATTGGTCTAGAGCCTCTACTTTCAAACACTTCTATCTTAGAGAAACTCAAACTTTGGGTGTCCAGTCAAAAATCTTGCATTAGCAAGGCTTTAAAGTCACCGCTATCACATCTACGGAGTTTTATGCAGTGAAATTGATAATTTCAGAAGCACATGTAATGTGTGAACTGAAATTGGAATTTCATTAATAAAACGAAGTAGATGTGATAGCCCCACCCATTTCTTGACCCACCCGATTGCAGTAATTGTTTGACTGATCTGCTCTTTATTTTGCAGAGGTAACCCAAAGTCTCATGGGGGGATCCTAACTAAGAGATCTGCATGATCAGCAGGATGACCTAAGGCGACCTTAGACAAGATGACCTGGGTCGTTGTGACCTAGGACGCTGTGACCTGACCAGAAGGGATGACCTGGTTTTACATGTTAAGTTAGGCTGACAGGAAGGACGGCCTGTTTTGTGTTTGCTTT
The DNA here is from genome assembly GCA_916613615.1 of Steromphala cineraria. Taxonomy (NCBI): domain Eukaryota; kingdom Metazoa; phylum Mollusca; class Gastropoda; order Trochida; family Trochidae; genus Steromphala; species Steromphala cineraria. The sequence continues at coordinate 54,214,244 of OU744725.1, read as the reverse complement.
AAGAGATGATCCAGGATTTATCAGTTTATGTTTGACTTTCCCAGGACCAGGGGAATATATTGACTGTTAATTTGACCCGGAGTACAAGTCCCGGATACTTTCTAGTCCTGTATCTCTTTCCTTGAGATGACTCAATACTCATTTAAACGCGTTCGCATTTATTTGTAACCACTAACCACTGCATATGATGCAGGTTTGAGTTTAATCATGATTAAACTTCAAGTGAGAACTACTCTTCTTGTTTTTTCTAGCTCTTCGGCATAATGAAGAAGGGCTTATGGGTAATTTAGTCTCGCTCTCGTTAACGAGATCTCGATCTTTGAACTTGGCCTATTTTTAGTAACATATGATGAAGACACCGCTATCACATCTACTTCGTTTTATTAATGAAATTCCAATTTCAGTTCACACATTACATGTGCTTCTGAAATTATCAATTATTTAAGATTAAGACTGTACCATTTGACGACAAAATTTATTATATGCGCACACGAGTAAATACACTCACATTAGTTAATGAAAATTTACATAAAGTTTACATGAAGCTTCGCAGGGCAAAACTATAAGTATACAAAATCACGTGATAATTATGAATAAAAACACTGAATCAATCTGAATATAACAAATACGGAACGTTACTGTCGATCTAAATATATTTAAAAGAACTTTGGGATGACAAAATCGTTCACCATACGGCTTTGAAGTAATAGAAAATGCATGATAGGGAGTGGATTCGTGAAAATAATTATCGAGTCCCGGGGTGGCGAGTTGATTCATTTCACGAATCCACGACACAATGTCTATTCTCCATCTTCAACCATTATCCAAACGCCATAATCCTGTACTTTTCTACGTTCGAAATAAAACTGACGACATATCGTTCAACGTGTCCATACTACAATCCATCGTTTTCGGAGAATAATCAAATATCTTAGCGATAAAGTATAAAAAATGTCTCTACGTGAAAGAGCATATATATCCCAAACTGTATTGCGCATACATGAGATATCGCTTGTTGATGATAAAGTGATTTATTATTCGCCCGTGTAAGATACCGCAGTGTAATATTTATACGGTATTATTACCCATATACCTGGCTGAAAACAAGTAGTGACATATTTTCACATCATTATGAGCACAATTGACCTGTGACGTGATATTTCTTAAAAATGAATGAAAATTGAGAATGAAATATTAGTTTGAAGCGGTAATAAAGAAATGATGACCCTCTGAAATGTGTCATATGACTTTTACGAAGCTCGTGCAAGTGTATGTATAACCCTCGCTCTCGCTCGGGTAAACCCTAATACAAAAATTCACACTCGTTTCGTAAATAGAGGATATTATATGAGTGTTCATGACATACTATGTTTACGAAACGAGTGGCTAAATTTTAGTATTTACACCAATATGATATTCTGTTGATTACCGTAGTCGCAAAATTTAATACTCAAAACCTACTTCTCAGCAAAGGCGGACTAGTCGCCGCCGACCCGTATAGATTGTGACGTCATAGGTTAAACCGTGACGTCAAAGCATTGTTTACAACGTGACGTAACAATGAAAAAGTGATAAATTGCCCTCGGGCAACATATGAAAAATACGAACCTCAATATAACTGCCCTCGAAGGTAATAAAAGTCATATACTTCATCGGGTTATAATCTCTATAATATGAAAGTAGTGTAGTATCACAATGCAAGTATGACGTAACAAAAGTGAGTGGTTGTAACGCCACAGTGTAAGCGCGCTGTCACAATGGCTGCCGAGTCGCGGCAATTTTTGTTTCAGCAAGCTGTCGGTAATTTTGGTTGATTTTTATTTTGAGGGTAAATGCTATAAAGAATACTAATCTTCTTACCATATAAAACTATTTTTCTGCAACTCATGAATAATTTGGTATCAAACTCGCTTTCGCTTGCTTAATGCAAAGTCATTAACTCGAGTAATAAAAATGTCGTCGTTTACGATCTGCATAGATAATGAATGTATCTGAGATGCATTCGTAACACTTAAGAAATAGATTCATTTCAATATCAATCTAGAGACGCATTGTATACACCTCGATCTGATGTCAGTTTTGTTCAACTTTTTATCCGTCACCATATCAATAAACGAAATAGAATGATTAAGAAATACTTAAAATGTATGATTGTCCTGATTGTGTTGACATTTAAATACACAACGTTTACATGTTATAGGCATATTGTTTGCATCACAAACAGTTTTCTTTCTCGCCAACGACTTGGCGCCTTATCTTTATCTGAGTTTCTTATACAGGACCCTTCACAACTGTATACTTTATCAGAAATAGGTTGATATAGGTTGTGGAAGTGAAATCAAACCAGGGGCGGGTACAGGATTTCCATATTTGGGAGCAAACGGTGCGATATATCGGTTTTACAAATACGAATACGAAAAGTAATGATGACTTTTGATCAAAGAATATGTGTCCACAGGAAAACTAGGCTGTTTGCAGAATTAAAGTCCCCCGTCTAACACTGTTTTTATATCAATTTATATAGTATAGGAAACTCCTAAAATCTATTATATTTGGAACTCCATGGGGAGGGGTGCGAACCCTCGTATCCCCCGATTCAACAATGATAATCTTTTACATGCAATCGTGACATTTTTACGGGATAGCTCAATCGGCAAGAGCGCCGGTCTCACGTTCTTGAGGTCCGAGGTTCGGATCCAATCCAAGCCAAGGTGTAAAAACCTAGAGTTATCCTCTGTTAGAACTCTGTAAGTGTCACCCTGGAGCCCACGAATTCAAGTCAGCGGCGGAATGGTGGATACATGAACACGTGCATACGTCGAGCTGTCGGATATCAGCGTTCAGCAGTGTTGGACAAACTGCTGTGACTATGTGTCTCAGTTCACCCAGCTGGGTACCCTGTGAGGCATAGAACGGTCCCTAACCTGAGCGCCACATATATGTGGAATCCGGTTGAATACTCCCCAGGGAGTTGAATTGGAAAAATGATCGGGCGGTGAAAAAATACCATTGACCAGGGGAAACAATGTACCTTGAGCAACCACGAGTGGGTGGATATGCGCGCTACAAAAATATTCAGATAATATATTAATATTCTATTTCCAGTAAATGCCCCCAGATAAGAAAGATTTTATAACCGCGACCACTGCTATTACGTCTGAAAACTAAGGACGACACAGTGCTCTGACGATTTTCGGTTAGTGTGGTTAACTATAATTGATACACTTTTTGGAACGAATTTGACATGCAAATTCTTGTGTATCATGGAAACAAGCAATAAGTATTGCAACACTCGCCGATTGTAATAGCCTTTGTCTTACCTTTTGTCAACTCGAAACCCTGTTTATAAACTTTGCGTGCACAGCTGAACACATTACAACAGGCCATATCACATATCCACAATGATTGATGTTGCAAATCTCTTCAACAATTTCGATAATTGATTTCAAATTAAATCTCTCTGCTATGTCATAAAAAAGTTGCCTCATCACAAATTTTTCGTTCGGTTTTTCTCAGCAATATTGAAAACAAAATTGCGTTCAAAAGGGAAAGAATTGGTCGCACTTTTAACACTAGTTTTGCGTCAAGTAGGACAATAATGCATGTATATTTGCGGTCGCACACAGAAGACACAGTAACGTGGCGGGTTTTCAACTCTGTTGTTTTAACATTAGCCTTAACCATATGAAATATTTCCAAGTGCATGTGTTATGCAGGTAGGCTACTTTACTTTTACTTTACTATCAAATAGACAGACAGACAGACAGACAGACAGACAGACAGATGTTTTTATTTTTGTCTCACTCGTAGTTACAAATACAAATATAAATACATATCTTTAAAATATACACATATTAAGAATAACTACGACCAGTCGCTCAGCGACTTATGAGAGACAATATTCATTAAAAATTACTGAGTAAATGGTAAGAAAATATTTACAAAATATAAAGTAAAATATACACGTAAATTAAATGTCCATTAAAAAGGTATAAGTTAACCATATAAAATATCACGACGCATTGTAAGAATTTCATGGCAGGCTTTGGAGACGCTAAAAATTAGATCAGCCGTATTAAAAGTATAAGAAAACATTTCTTCAGCAGATAGATTACTAAAATTAGGCAGTATACTTTGACAATTCTTAAAAAGCTTTTTCCTAATGTTGGTGGAAATGGGGCAATAAAAAATAACATGGATTTCATCCTCAATATGATTGGGACAGTTAAAACAATATCGCTCATGATGTGGCACGTTCTCGTATCTCCCAGTTTCCACTCTTATTGGGGCCACTCCGCATCGGAATTTCGCAAATGCACTCCTGTGATTTCGAGGAAGGGGACATTGTACATATTTTTCTACTTCGTATTCATGCTTGAAAAGTCTGTAGTTGCGTAATTTGTTTTTTCCTTGTCTTCCCTCAACTTGAAATAACTTTTCCGACCAAGTCCGCTGATAGTTTTGGAGTAGTACATCTTTTATAGCAGTTATGAATGGCCTTTTCTCTATAAATTCGACATCAGTAAGGTGTTCGAATCCCATATTTGTCAGAGACGACTTGACTCTAAAATTCCAGATCCATTATAAATAATCTGCAATATAATCTTCATATGTAAGAATTCTATTTGCAGATTTTCCCTCGTCGTTTAACATCATCCAACCACATCTTATATAGTTAAGGAATTGTTCAATATGGGAGTAAACAGTAACTTCATTTAATGGGTTGAAGCTTTTCTAATTAATCGTCCCCAACGTTTTCGAGTTAATTCTACGCTCTCTGAAGTGAATCTCCTGAGTACTTGTGCTCCTCAAGGCTGCGTCATGTCGCCTGTACATGTCCTCTTTACTCTCTATATACAAATGACTGTGTATCTCTATTTTCCTCCTGTTTGAATTTCAAGTTTGCAGATGATGCCGCTTTGGTTGGGTTCATTCATCAATCAGAATTAGACTATAGAGAAAATATTGATTCATTTAACCAATGGTGTAAAGACAATTTTCTATCCCTGAACATAAGTAAAACAAAGGAAATGATAATTGACTTCCGCAGAAAAAAGGAAAACCTGGAGCCAGTTACTATTGACGGACAGGAAGTTGAAGTAGTAGACGAGTATAAATACCTGGGAACCATTATTGATGATAAACTCTCATGGAAATCTCATACACACCGTGTCCATGCTAAAGCTCAACAACGACTTTTCTTCCTGCGAAAATTAAGATCATTAATGTTGACACATGTATTCTAAAATTGTTCTATCATCAAAACCATTCAGCTGACTTTCAGTTTTCATGCATGGTATGGGCAATCTTCCCCTATCACTGAAAATTAAAATCGACAAAATTGTAAATATAGCCAGCATCAATCGGCATCAATCTTGAACACCTTTCCTTTCAGTTTGATTCAAAAGTTCAAAATAAAGCTCTAGCCATTCAATTTGACCCATCCCACTTTCTAAATGAATGTTATGAATTTTTACCTTCTGGGGTTCAAAATTTGGCATTTCAAAACTAATAGAAGTACAAAATCATTTGTTCCATACAGTATCAAGATTTTAAATTTACATACAAAATTGTAAATCTGACTAACCGTCGCACTGTAATCATAAATGTATTGTTCAAATATCGGCATTCAGTCGACTCATTACACGTCTTTTCAAAATTAATTGATAAATATTTGTTATTATAATGTTTGACTGTGACTTTTAGAACATAACATATACAAACCTATATTGCGTGTACATGTACTTGTAGGATTCAATTTATGTTTAGATTAAAACCAACCGGAATTTGGATACTAACGAATGCGTATATATAGTTGTTACTCTAACTGAAATTAAATACTGCTGTAAATTCGTTTATCTGAAGGCGGCTGTAAAATTATAAAGGCGCAACATATAACCTCTATGTTCTGTTTATAAGCATCTCTCCAGTTTGTATGTGGAAGATATGCAACAGCGATAAATGAGCACAGTTTAAATTTTTTATATAGCAATATTATTTAACTTTACTTTCATCAATCGTGTTAAATGCCAATGTTTACCCCCAATTACATGTCTCATCACGACGATTCATGTGGTACTATACATAATATGTAGCCCGCACTGACACGCATGATAGGTTAGTGTGAAGAAAGCATTAGTATAAGGAATAGAGGTCGAAGCAACGCTACAAATAAGGGGCGATAACTTGGACATTTTAATACGCTTCACAGATTAATCAGTTATGGCCAATATGACATCCTCGGGTGTATTAAATAATTATATACTGACCCCTGCACCATCATACTTAACATCTTCTGTCCTTACACACAATTTCAAATGAACATTTATTATATGCTCAGCTTATCAGCTGGTAATATTTTTGCTTTTGCGCACACCAAATAACTTATGCAAGATAGGATGTGGATGATTGACTTTGAAAGGGATATATCAACTTACACATTAATGCTTTATCTGGTTTAAGTTCCTTTGTGGAACAATGATTTTTTAGATATTAAAAGCTTCCAAGTTTAGGCAACACCTTAACTTCATTACTCGAATTGAGATCAGGTCTCAAATACACGCTGGGTCAGAGGCTGGAATTGACGCCGGGGACGCATTTTTTGTTTAGGTGGGGGCTGAATATTCACCCAAAACAAATAATTAGTCATTATTTCATATCTTAATTTTCGTATGGTTGTGGCTCAATATTGATTATGATATTGGTGGTTTAAAAATAATAGACCTCGGGAGTCTTCTCAGACCCACGCTCATTGAAAGAATTTTGCAATGTTTGAAAGTATTGTCTTTGAACAATTAACGCAACACGATACATTTGAAAGAGTCTAGACAATATTAACTATTTTCTGTTATATGTTTTCATATTCAAGATACACCTTTCATTTATTAGCGGCCACATTTTCAACGATGTCATGTCTTTTAACATCACGAGTCAGGCGCACTGTATTTCCTTTATGTTTTAGTCGAATGTATGATGTTGTGGATCTTTACACCTTCTAATGTTCGTTCGGTTGTGGTTCTTTTATAAGGCAATACAAGATTTCATGCGAAAAACATATTGGTTATTTTTTGGTTTCAAAATATTTGTATCGGTAATATATCATATGCCCTAATATGTAATTTGTACTGGTTGAAAACGATATCTATATTTCAATTTCTGTTCTTAATAACGGTGAATATATCTAAAATCTCTAACATACGTTTTCTGATATGAGAAAATACAGTGAGTGAATGAGTTATTGTTTACTCCGCTTGGGCAATATTTCAGCCATTAGCGGCTTGAAAAAATAGAAACACAGGTTGATAACAGTTTTATCAACGTTCAAGTGACTGTTTCATCGTTGTTCCAATCAAAAAAGTAGTCGTCTAAATACAACTGTCTTTCAACATTGGTTTTTAAAAATCACCAATTCATAATGTTGAAGTGACGTTCTTTTCAACGTTCTTTGGACGTAACAATTGGTCGTTTGAGTACAACGTCCTTTTAATGTTGATATTTAACCTAACCAAACACAACGTAGTAGTGATGTCCTGTTTCAACGTTGTTTGGAAGTAATAAAACAGATGTTGAAATACAACATCCTCTCAACGTTGGTTTTGAACCTAACCAATTCACAATGTTGAACCAACGTCCTGTTTCAACGTTGTTTGGACGTAAGAATAAAACGTTGGAATACAACGTCCTTTTAATGTTGGCTTCTAACCTAACCACTTCACAACATTGAAGTGACGTCATATTTCAACGTTGTTTGAACGTTAGAATAAGACGTTGGAAAACAACGTCCTTTCAACGTTGGTTTTGAACCTAACCAATTCACAATGTTGAACCAACGTCCTGTTTCAACGTTTTATTGACGTTAGAATAAGACGTTGGAATACAACGTCCTTTCAATGTTGGTTTCTAACCTAACCAATTCTCAACATTGAAGTGACGTCATATTTCAACGTTGTTTGAACGTTAGAATAAGACGTTGGAAATACAACGTCCTCCCAATGTTAGTTTTTGACCTAACGTATTCACAATGTTGAAGGGACGTTTTCTTTCAACGTTATTTTGACGTTATATTAAGACGTTGGAATACAATGTCATTTTAACGTTGAGTGAACGTTGGTTTTAAACGTAACCAAATGACAATGTTATATTTACGTTCTTTTATAACGTTTTCTTAATGTTAAGGACTGGCGTGAAAGTGTGACGTTGTGTTGACGTCATTACAACGTCGGGAAAAAAACGTAACCAAACCACAACGTTGCTACAACGTTGGCTAACGTTGTCTGTTTGCTGGGTTTGTGGTGTTTTGATTAGGGATCGTCGACCGAGAGAGGTCAGACAATTAATCCTCATTAGAACGGTCGTTCGCTAGGTCGCCGATCATCAGATCAATCTTGAGAGTTACCGCTATGCAACGAATTCTACCCGCCACCTACAGTGGTATCAGGCTTAGGTCACTTGTCGGAGGTTAGTAACTAAATAATAGTACGTTTTTGATTAAACGTCATATTTTTACTTACCGTAGACAAGTGACCGTCGTCATACCCGTCCTGCCTCCGCTCTTATGCATCCGTCGTTAATTGGGACTCCTGGGTAATGCGAATGAATCTAATTGGATGACAGGTCACGCCACCCAGTGGACTAGTGACGGGCGGGTAACTCTGATTGATCTGTGTAATGATATTTTCATTACTTCTGTAGGAATGAGTTGATTACATGTTATATGGCTAACAGTCCAAGGTCACTTGTCTACGGTAAGTAAAAATAATGACGATTAATCAAAACGTTCTATTTTACTGAAATAAAGAACATTACAACAACTTTATAGGATATCGTTTTTATGAATGAATTTTTATATAATTACATGTATATTTATGCTGTAGTTAGTCATTTTGGAAGATTAGTCATTTGCTAATTGATACGGTATCATTCTTCATGAACCAAAACAATCAAATTTTCTTTTTGAACTTTGCTACTGGTGATTTTATATTGCCATCTAAACGCTATTTAAAACGAAGATGTAATTGGATAGCTTATGACTGGGTTTGTCTGCGCGAAACTGGTTATAGCAACATGCGATAGAGGTGGGTACATTCAGACCGAGACGGAGAGGATATTCCGAGTGGTTCGAACCCGGATAGAGACAATATTTTTGATATTTTATTCCTCGGAGTACGGTCGATTTTAATCAGACTGATATTTCGTTTGTAAATAAAGGATCTTCGAAGCTACCGATCACATTTGGCGTCACATCCAGGTTCAACCATCATAAGATCTTCAAGATGATTTGATCTCTTTGTTTGTTTTTATTTCATTGCTATGTATTAATTGTTGAGAACATTTCCAAAACTGGGTCGATGCAGAAAAAGTAAAACTCTTGATAAGGTTAATTTGATCTCAACACCATTTCAGATCTTTACTCTAAGGTTTGTTGACGAGGAACGAGGAGGTTTGACCATCAAGTTGACCTCCCTTTCAGAGGACTTGACCTCTCTGTGCGTGGCCCTCTTCGAGCCAAATGAGCACATACATCGAGTGTGTATGATAGAAGAAGATCAGCTTACAGCAGGAGAATGGAGAACCAGAATCAACCTTAGTGCTGTGAAGGAGGGGGAGGAACTGATGGTCTACTGTCTCAGAAGATCTGCAGATTGGCCTCGTGGGGATTTTCATGAAGTAATCACCCAATGCAAAAAATCCATTGGTGGTCTCAATCGTAAGTATTATTTTATAATTATTTAAATACTGCAAATAAAATTAGAAGACAGTTTTCAGTAAAACCCCACTATGATAACAGATATTATAATAACATTTGATAAGATTTAATTATATTGTTTAATACCTTATATCATTGTTCATCACCCTTTTCAGAATCAGTTGTAGAAACCCTTGACTGTAGAAGGAGCACTTTTCAGCCTCATGATATTGCTTATCTGACTGGGCAGGGGAGACGGGTCAGTATGAAGAACACAGCTATATATGATAATTAGGGAACATAGTTAAATCTTTATTGCACATAATTTATAATAACCTTTACAATTATTTTTATTCATAAAACAAGACTGTTTCCATCACCTTAGTCTTAAATGTCAATACATTGATTTGAACGCGGCGATTTCTATGATGATTATAGTGAAGTGAAAAAGACAGGTAATGTTGCATTGAAATGAATAAGGAGCTGTTTTATACTGTTCAAATGATTGTGTTGATGACGATTTTATTGTTTTTGCTGTTGATAAAACAATAGAGAATACATAATTTCACTGATAATTGCATTTAAAATTTAAAAAAAATATAATAAAACGGTAATTACGTTTATTTTGATGATGGTGGTGAAGATGGTGCTGCTTCTCATGAGGGTGAATTCGAAGAAGATGACCATAATGAAAATTCATATCTGTTTATTTATAGACTGAGCTGAACCTAAGAACATGTCTCACTCCACCAAACACATACAGACTGCTTCTGTCTGATGAGTCTCAAATCAACAAACCTATTCTGATGATCTTCGGACTGAAAAACATAGCATTGGTTAAAACAAAGTACCTGATGTTGACCACGCCCACCTCTCCTGAAATAGAAATACCGCTCACATTCCCTACCAAGAGCATCTACAAGTGTGCAGTGGTGGAACTGACCCGGGATGGAGAGAGCTTTCAGTGTGGTCGCATCTCCGATGTCCTCTTTAAATCTGGTTTGTATCTAGTTTATCTTATTCACTCCACTCACAGATTGGCCAAGTTATAAAATCATTATTAATCTCTTCTGTTAATAAGATATTTAGTTTTTCATTATGTTACCTTTTACCTTAACTCATCTGAATAAATATTTCAGATTTGTCATAATGTGCTTGCATCTCTTATGCTGTTGAGCAGTGTCGAAAAATCTCATACTTAAAATCTCATCTCTGAAAACAAGTATCAAAATCTACGTGCTGCCTTTCTGTGTGACCATATTTTAAACAATGACATATGGAAATAAATCGCAAGCAAAAGAAACACCAGAAAACAAATTTCCCCACTAAAAATCTAACACAAGGGCAATGAGAATGTTTCAAAGTTTATATAGAATATTAATTATAGTAAAGTATTTGTGTAAAATAATCAGGGTCCATTTGACAAGTTTTACAGGCTATGTGATTATGGGATAGTTTTGTGTCCAATTCCACCCATGTGAAAAGTACAAAACAGCATTAAATATTCCAATTGACAACAAAATCCCTAGTATCTCATATGTCATTCCAAGTGTAGCACAGTTAAATTGCCACATAGAAGTACACACCACAGTTTGTTTAAATTCACATGCAATATATTTGATTATGGCACGTTCATAATAACACATATTTGAAGTGGTTTGAATAACATAATTGGTGTCTGGTTAATGTTTTGTTAAAATTTCTTTGTTTAATGTAGGCAGGGGTTAGAAGTAAAATTTACACCATCCTGACCACTACCATACTAAAAGGGGCAGTAGCACGTTTTTTGAAATTTTTATATTTTTAATTTGTTACTGATAACCGTACGTTAGAGCATGGCTGCTTTGTTGTGACCCATGGTCTAACCAACCTCATTTTCAGTTAGACCATGGACGGAACTACTTTTTATGAGCAAGACTATGTCGTGATAAAAAAACTTCTATTAGAAACAACATAACAAAAACATGCATTTTATTACATAAAAGTGATTTAACAGATCGAGTAGCATTTCAGGTCATTAAGCAGAAAGGCATGTACAGCGTGATTTCAAAATGTGCCCTTCAAATGCATTGAGTAGGATCTCCTCCCTCGAATTTCGGGATCCATCATTCGTATTTAAGCCTTTCGTGTAATATCATTGAGATGACTGCACGGTGCTTCCCCGACACCTGTAAATGAAATAAACATCGAAATCAGGACTGTAGACTTTCATATCCTTTCATTTCAAACTCAGGTTTTACAATGTTTACCGAGAGGTTACCATTTCGAACAGTATGACGCAGTTCTTATCCAACTTCCAAGCAATGGTCAAATTGGATGTACGCCATGTCGCAACTTATTGATACATGTATTGCAAAATGGCCTTCAAATAATATCTCAACTGAATAGACTACTGTTTCATGAAACGATTTGTGTTCATTACTTGTTTATCGTTTAATTGTACCATGCCCACATGTCGGTCCCTTTGATATTGGCCGTGGTGTATCTTATAGTTACACCACGGCCTGAAGTAACCTTTGATCGTAGCTATCTCATTGGCTCGCTGCAGTTTAGCAAGCCACGCCTACCGTTCACGCACTTAAGGAATTTGCTGAAGAGGATGTAAATATTCTATAAAATGGCACAATAAAAAGAACGTCAAGTTTTAAGGAGCACATTCAAACAAATAGGACTATCGAACAAAATCCATTTTGAACAATTAGAAACACCATAGGCTAGTGAAAATGTACTTGAAATAACTAACCATTTAAACGATTAGACAACAGGTCCTCATGGTCTAACTATTACTTAATGGTAAATGTATTATCATGATAATGACAAAAATCTCATTTCACAAACCAATCATCCATAGTCAGAGAACAAATTATAAAGATTCACATAAAGTGCATTGGCTTCCATTTTTGTGTGCACACCTTTAGTTCATTTTGTATACGAAAAAGGAATCTCATGGCTGAACTTTAAATCTAATATTTGATTTATTACTGCTTAAATTTAGTTTAACTACTTTATATTTCAAATGGAAGCATTTTTTCATTTTCCTAACATCACCTTAAACTCCTCTTCAGAAACGTGCTACCGGCCGTTTAAAATGTTATCCATTTGTGAAAAAATAGGCACGATTATTGATTTCCACACAGAATATGTCTACATTTCATGTATTAAACAAACGTTTATATTCTGGTATTACCAAAAAGGAGGCATTAAATCATAATGAAAATTTTAAGGTACTTTATTTTATAAATAAATGATTATTTAAAGCCATTTTCAGTAAATTTCGAAACAACGTTTATATCAACTCACATTATGACAGTCATCGCGTTAAGAGGTTGAATGAATTTCAATCTTCTCGAAAATCATCAGTTCGAAAGATTGTTGAAAAGTCGATACAAACATTTGTGTCATGACATTTGCACTAAGTTTGCAAGTAATGTAGCAAAACTAGCAATAAACAATACGAAGAGAGGCAGCATATAGTAAAAGTAAGCTTCTAAGATATTGTTTTAAAGAATGGTATATTTCATTCACAGTGTTGACAAAAGAAGAACTGCAGAAATTGAAGCAAAAAGCTGAGCACTACCTCACTAGGAAGTCCCTTGGGACTCACGAGGTCAAGAAAATGTATCGAAACAAACCTAAGGAAGTCTATGACAAAATCATGATTGAGAAGCATGGCTTAATGGAAAAATACATAAAGGATAACAATGGAGATAAATACTCACCAATTAACGGGAACATTGACGGACTCTTCTTCAGCGTATCGCTGACCGAATCAGAAACCCTTCCAGATTTCTCCTACTTTGGTGACTGGCGTCTCCATGTTCCTGTTGAAGCTTTGTTTGTAGAGAACACAAACCTCTACTTCACCGACTTCTATTGCCATTATCATGCACGACCTCACTATGTGACGGTGGTCCTAACCATACCTGGATCTGAGACGGACACATTTTGCCGTGAGACGCTCTTACTGCTGGACCAGATGGACAATCCTTTTCTTTTCAGAGAGGATGGCAAAGTCCGCACGACGAAAAGCTTACATGTTGAGGTTTTATACACCGAGGACGTTGATATCCAAGAACTGAAGAAAAGGTATAACACAGGCAGAGATGAATTGGTCTATTTTGGATACACAATTCCTAAAGGTGACGGAGAAAGTTCGGCCAATGGAATAGAGAAAAGAAATGGATGTTTTGTTTGCAACTTGTAAAGGTGAAGTTTTGAAAGGAGGAACAAGTCCTGAACTGGCACTAACTTTTGAGAGAAAGCAATTGACTTGATACCTGCCACTAATCAGGACATAGTACAATCTCTCGTTCTTAGATTTTGCTTTGTTTTCGTCAGTGAACAATGATTCCCTTTCAGAGATTATAGGAAGGTCCACACCAATAAAAGTTTGCTTGTTGAGGTTTGATACAATGAGAACGTTGATAATGAAAGTGACAAATTTGGGAATGGATTTTGGAGACACAATTCCTTGGTGGTTGGGAAAAGTCTCCATATGAAATAGAGAAAAGACGTGGGTGGTCTAGTTACAATAAGAGGAGGTGAAATGTTGAAAAGAGCTACAAAAGCTGCTGCATGCTGTCCGTCTATTTGTCACAACAAACTTTTACCTTGTTATAACTTTTGATTGGTAGACCTTTGATATTCCACATGTGCATCCCTCATGATAAGACCTTAGATAACTTTTGACCTCGTGACCTTGACCTTGGCGCAGCAAGCATTTTTCGAAAACTTTAACTTGGCGATAACTTGTGTTTGGATAGAAATATACCTTTGATATATTATATTTACATACAGTATAGACACATATCTTGTTTATGCAGAGATATAATAACAGCTAGCATTTTCTGTTTCAGTGAAACACAAAGATTTTGGCTGATTGATGGCAATATTCATAATTTACAACAACATTCACATTTTTAAGATGTGTGTAAAAATGATGAATACACTTTGATAGTGTTCTTAACGTGTAATATACATCGACGTTTTTGTAAAAATATTTTGGGTGTAAAAAACAGCACTAGTAATTTGACCTGAGGACAAACTTACGCTCAAAATGGCGATTTTATACTTGATTATAACTGCAGCATAGAAAGAAATGTAATTCTCCATTCAACTCCTGCGAAACCATTAATTCATTTTCCTTTCATACATTTCTCAATGTTATCTTTTCAACTATTTATATTTAGAATAATAAAATATCGGATACTATTTGGTCTTATGCCACGTTCTGAAAAAAATCCTGCAGGGACAATTCTTCACAATCTCGTACTGTAATTATGTTGGTTAAAAATCTTCTTTGCTGATTCCAAGCTTTTCCATACGACAGCATTCTCTCCCCACAGAGGCAGACCAAGTCATGTTGATTTAGCCTCTGTTATATTACGCCGACTTTGTGGGATAGAATGGGAGATGCCTGATTGGAGGCAATCAAAGTTAGTTGTCCAATTAGCGATGCTGTTCTTAAATCATCGTTTTGGTTACTGAATCAAGGCAAAAGCATTGTGATATGAACCACACTTTCCATGTGAGCAGCGTTGTCATTTGATAAAGAAATTCAAATGGATTGTGATAAGGGTTTTGTCCGCCAGGGAAAACTGCTGAAACCCACGGATTTCGGCGTAATAGAACAGAGGCTATATCAACATGACTTGCCTCTGTAGGAGAGAATGATACGAAGGTAAACGACGAAAGCCAAGTTTTGCGGCGTTTCAGCGATATAGAAGAAAGAATTAAGAAAAAAAGGAAGAAAATATATATCACATCCGAACATAAACACATAGGAATTTAGCCGTTCTTTGTCAGTATTCATCATCCTTCTCCAGTACCGAGGTAAGCATATATCTTGTCGAACTTTAACGGGGGTCCATCCCATATCACCAATAACTGCTTCATTAGGGCATACTTTTTTAACACCTAAGAAATTGCGTTGTTAGAGATATATAGTCTTCAGTCGAAAATACTTCCGCGTTCTCACGTGCAGTCTTATGACAACAATGCGCAATGTCGACACCAGGTACATGCTGTACGATTGTGCGCACAAGATACATTTTTATTAATTGTCTTGCATATTCATCAATAGAAAATGTCAGATGATTTATAAAACTACCGATTTATTGAAAATTTGAAACGTTTGGTTGATTGACGGATTAAATTGTGGTTTTAACATACCATTTGGGTCTCGTTGCTCCTTGCAACAATTTATATAACTATGTTCTTATATTCAAACAAGGCAAATTCGAACTTACTTATCATGTTTCCCTTAACAACTACACAGATGTAGGCTATAGAGGATTATACAACTATCAATTAAAGGGAGACAACCGCCTTATCGATTAGGCAAATATGATATTGAATGTATTTGCCTGACAGTTTGCAAGTGGATCGTTTTACCGCGAATGTTTAGTATTTTTTTAATTCTGTTAGAGTTAGCACAAAAGCTATTGTTACCTTAAGGAGCAGTTTGACAAAGAAAGATGTGTTGGATTCGAATTTATAGGCAACACTCTGACCAACGGTGCAGTTAATGATCGTACATATAGAAACGCTTCAAAAGCATTGGATAACCCATGCAGTAATAGCTTTAGTGCACGTTAAAGAGTATCCACTTAGATTTCACTCTTTCGACACCATCCGATATTTATTTAAATGACGCCTTATCCAGATACTTATTACCCAAAGCGCTACGTACACAATAACCCTGAAGTAGTTGTACTTTCAAAGTAGCATACAAGCGCTAAGCGTGACCATGTAGGTCCATACATCCTGTTTTCAGGTACCCATTTTAAAAGCTGGGTGGACTGGGTGCAACGTGGATGAAGCGTCTTGGCCAGGGACACAACACAGTGTACGACCCAGGTCACAAATATTTGGTGTCTCCACAGGGATTCGAACCCCTGGCATGAGAGGCCAGCATGCTATACACTACATCACTGTGCTCCATAAGATGTGCTCCATAACATTACCTGAACTCTTTGACTCTTCGATTTCAATGCATGATATGAAATGCCAATTGCTCTGCATCGCTGGTTTCGAAGGGCTTAACGTTCATGTGCTCCTCATTAAATTGAAAATAACCCCTGAAAATTAACACCCCTGGGAGTTGTCATCTGGAAAACTGTAATGAAATAACCGGACCTTGATCTGAATAAACCAATACTATTAAGTTTCATATGTTACGAATGTTTTTAGTTTTCACTTTGAACTATTTACTCGATGAGAACGACCTGAGTGTCAAGTGCTTATACTGATATGATTCAAATATTGATGTTACTTTTTGCTGATGATGTCATATTAATTTCAGACACACAATGTGGCCTTCAGTGCCAATTAAATATTTTAGCTTCTTATACTAAGAAATGGGGATTAACTGTGAATATGGAAAAATCAAACATTGTTATCTTTAGGAAGGGTGGAAGGTTATCGAAGAACGATGTGTGGTTCTTAAATGATGTACAAATGAAAATTGTTAATAGCTATAAATATTTGGGATTCTTATTTACTTGTAATTTCAGTATGACAAAAGCACTTGATGATCTTTCCTTACGAGCCAAGAAAGCCCTTACAGAAATAAGTGTTAATCTGAGAAAACTTGGAATTCTTTCGCCCGATGTATTCTTTAAAATATTTGATAGTCAAATACAACCAATGCTTTTGTATGCTTCAGAAGTTTGGGGGGTCAAAAGATATGAAAATATTGAAAAAATTCACTTATCTGCCTGTAAGATTTTTTTAAATGTCGGTCCACAAACACCTAATGCGATTGTGTATGGTGAATGTGGTAGATACCCATTATATATTAATTCTGCTGTGCGCACTTTAAATTATTGGATGAAGATTTTATATATGCATGAAGATCGTTTACCTAAGAAATCTTATAATACGTCACTTCATTTGGATGATATCGGCCATAAAACTTGGGCCTCAGAAATAAGAAATATGCTTTTTTCTCATGGATTTGGTTTCGTTTGGATTTCGCAAAGTATAGGAGACAGGGTACAATTTATCAATATTTTTAAAATACGGGCAAAAGATATGTTTTTTCAAAATTGGAACTCTACACTAAATAACAGTACCAGATATGATACATATAGATAAATTAAAAGTCTACTTACACCGGAGAAATATTTATTTGAAATAGTGGATTTTAAATTTCGTAAAAGCATTGTTAAATTACGATCGGGGCTGTTACGTTTAAAGGTTAATGAGGGTAGATGGCAGAAAATTGATAGGTTGTCTAGAATTTGTCCAATTTGTAAGGAAGGAATAGAAGACGAATTTCATTTCATTTCTGTGTGTCCATATTATAATGACTTAAGAAAAATATATCTACCAAATATTAGAAATGTAAATTTGTATGCATTTAAACAAATTCTAACTACCAACGATAATTACATGTTGAAAAAATTAAGCCACTATGTTTATTATGCCTATGAAAAACGATGTAAAAGGTTAAATGAAATTTCTTGTGATTAATTATTATTTTCATGTTATCTACTTCTCGTAAGTTCTGCGTATTATTACTTATTATATTTGTATATGAAATATGTGTTAACATGTACCTGTATTTGGGCCCAGGGGCCTATATACTTGAATAAAGTTGATGATGATGATGATGATGATACAATATTTGATTTGATATGTTTGACGGGATTTATTAAGATCTATGAGGTTTAAACTAAGCCAGGACAAACTCACTTCGTTTTTATGGAAAACTACTTATATTCATAGTTGTAGTAAAGGGACAGTAGCAAATTTTTTAACATTTTATATTTTCAAATTTTCATAGATAATTGTACGTTAATGCTAAATGTTTTGTCTTGATAGTTTCAACAATCTCATTACTCAAACCAATCAGCCATCGTCAGAGTATAAAGTAGAAGGATTCGCATGAAGTCCATTGGCGGTCATTTTGTATGAACACCTTTAATTCATTTTGTGTAAGAAAAAGAAGTCGCATTCATAAACTATAAATGATACATTTCATTTATTTTTGCTTCGTTTAGTTTAGATACATTTTCTTTCATTTTGAACCATATATTTTCATTTTCCTGACATCACCTTATATTCCCCTTAGAAACGTTCTGCTGCCCCTTTAATGATAAACTTGACCTTTTGTATTGCAATACTAATGATATCAACACACAAGGCCGGGTAAATTTAACACAGAATTTTCTGATGAAAATTCCAAGGCGTGATATTGTGAAGAGTAAATAAACATTCACACCCTTGTAATCGAGGATGAATACTCTGTTATTTTTATAGATGATATCTGTCTTTTCTTGACTAACATCATGTTTATCTCATCGAGTGAGGTAGAAAGTTTATCACGAGATGAGATAAACATGGAATTTGTCAAGAATTGACAGATATTCCATTTATTATATGATGAAATCCTTATAATTACGTCACAAAAAGGCCAATTTCATGTTGAGACTCCGCTTGGAAGAGCCCGACACCGCGGTAACAGTGTGACGTCATATGAGAATTCATGACGTCAGACCATTGTTACATGACGTCAAACTCTTGAACTTGACGTCATTCGAGTGTTGATAAAGTTTATCACCACTCTTTAGAGTGGCAATAAAGGTTATCGCCACTGTTGCAGATAGAGGGTTTATTTCACTGATAGAACAGAGTATCTCACCCTAAATCATATATATAGAGTGAGCGTGAGTCTATAACTACTATCTACTGTCTATGTTCCTTTATATTGACTTCAGGTGTTATGTTATGAGATTTGTACCTAAAAAATTAATTTTCTTATAAAGAACTAACTTAAACGTAAAACATAAATACATGTAAAACATAACAATACCAAATATGTTCATTTAAAATTATTTCAATAGCCTGTAGAATAATGTTTTACTTTCTTTCTACTCTCTATATACAGTGTGGTTAATTTTATCTTTTTATTTACATTTCCTACGATTATCGACAACGAGTTCACCAATAAACACATACAAGCTTATTGAATTCAACTGAACTGTAACCTGAATAGGACCTTCTTACAAAGCCAGTGATAAAAATAGATTTCTCAGAACTCATGATACATTACTTAGAAATCATACAATGGAAATACTTTATAAAAAGCAAAATAGGGAAATCCGATATTTATAACGCTTGGGTAAACAGTTTGACAATTGCTAATTGTAAGTTCTTAGTTGTATAACAAAGTTACAGTTTCGCACTTTGTAGATGCTAATCGATTGGGCTATGTCTGATAAGGTAGGTATGTAGGTATGTGTCATGATGTCACATTAACAATTTTACAAAAAATATTACAATGGAATGTACTTCCTGTTTGTCGTAAATAAGTTTGATAAATGAATTTATGGAGTTTTATCTAAGGTGTAATTAATGGGGAATGTAAGAATCCGTCATTTGCAAGTGAACACATATTCTGTTATAACCTTATATACCTTTAAAGGGGCAGTAGCACGTTTTTTGTTCAAATTTTATATTTTAAAATTTTCACTGATTATTGTAAGTTAATGCTAAATGTATTATTTTGACAGTGTCCAAAATTTAATAACACAGGCCAATCATCCATAGTCAAAGGACAAAGTATGAAGATTCACATAAAATCCATTGGCGGCCATTTTGTGTGAACACCTTTAATTCATTTTGTCGTAGAAAAAGAAATCGCATGGCTAAACTTTATGTTATATGTTTGAATTATTACTGCTTCATTTAGTTTAAATAAATTGTCTTTCAATTGGAACCATTTACTTTCATTTTCGTGACATCACCTAGTATTCCCCCTAAAAACGTGCTACTGCCCCTTTAAAACATATTTTCAGACGGATACTCAAGCTATTATCTCGCCATCATTACTCAATATTTCGCTTTACGTCACCTGGTAAAAAGTTCAAATAATCGGTCAACGATTGACGAGAAATGGAATATTCTCCAAGCTGGTTAACAATGAGTTCATGATAAATGAAGCCCATTGAATGCGACTGTACCTTTACCTGAATATGATTTTTGTATTCTTACAAAGTGATAATAATGGGTTTCCTAGAACTCATGCTACACTTCTCAAAACTCATGATACATTACTCAGAACTCATAATACACTTCTTAGAACTCAGTATACACTTCTCAGAACCCAGTATACACTTCTCAGAAATCATCGATTGAAATACTTTATTTATAGTACAACGGAGAAACCCGATATTTATAACGCTTGCGTAGACAGGTTGACAACTGTTAATTGTATACATGTGCATAGTCACTTAACAGGTGCACAGTTTTGCACTTTGTAGTCTATCGATTCAGCCATGACTGACAAGGTAGGTCCATTTAGTTCATGTTAAGAAATGCTACAACCATTTTACTTAAATAAAGGACAACATCTTCATAGGATATCGTTTAATGAATGAACTTTTATATAATTACATGTATATGTATGCTGTAGGTAGTCATGTTGGAAGATAAGTGATTTGCTGATTGATACGGTAACATTCTTCATGAACCAAAACAATCAAACTTTCTTTTTGAACTCTGCTAATGCTGATTTCATATTATACTATACTTGTATTATATCATATCATATTATTTATCATTCTTCTGTAAACATTTCGATTAAAACCACCTGTTAGGACCATTTTGTAAGGAATTTTATACATCGATTGCTGAAAGTGGAATTTTGATGAATTTGAAAATATGACTTATAAAGAGAGGTTTTTAAAGAATGATTTTGGGTTTTGTCATTTAAAAGATTTGCTCTTTGCTCCATGATTAAGTAATAGAAATGAAAAGATCGGTGAGATTTCACCAATTGACATTAACGTTTTACAGGTAACGAAACACACACAACCCTTAGACTTATACCTTTACCTATATACTGACACTTAACCATTTTTCAGAACTACAGTTTGTTCTTTGGTGGAAAAGATGAAAATCCCTTCCGAATCAAGCTGATAGGTTTACATGAGGATGTGACGTGTCTCGCAGTGTTGCTTGTTAGATTTGAAAGTGGCGGGGTAAAAACCCGATTAGAACGATTATGGATGAAAGACCTATGTGACATTGTGTCTAAAGAATGGGTCACTGAATTATGCCTTGATCGAAAAGACAAACTCGCCATATTTGTCTACGGATTGAAGCCAGAAGTCAACATTGAACAGAGTGGTGAATTCTTTCAGGTTTTGAATATCGGATCTGTAGAACAACGCTTTGGTTTTCTTACAAGTAAGTATAGTTGTATACTGTAATAAGTAGAGGCCGAAGGCCGCGGTCTATCTGTCCTACCCGACTCCCCCTGCGGTCTATCTACAGGCACCAAGACCGAGTCTGAGTACCTTAACCGGCTTATGAACTGAGGGAAGATTGCATTTAAAAAATAAAACAAAAATATAGCAGTTCAAACATACTCACACCCCTATATGAAAATAAACTGGTCCAAATGACTTCATAGGTTTGTGACAGGATTTGGAAACCATTAATAACAATCGTTTTAAAAACGAATTTTAGTTATGTGTTAAGTAATCAAAAGCTGAAAAAAATATTTTCCTTTAACATTACAAACAAAAAGTTGACAGTAAATATTAGTGTCATCATCAGGCGACGCAGCCGATCACGTGACATTGTACCCGTGTATTTCGTGACACTTGTGCTTAATGCTGAAATGTACACGCTTGCACACTAAACTGCTCGACCAGTAACAACATGATCAAAGTTATCCCAAACACAACACAATTTCAATAGTTACAAGACCTTTTGCACATAAAACATATTGCTACATTAATAATAATAAAAATAAGAAATGCAGAAACTGGCAATTTTACAAGAGGCAATGAAATAGTGTAATCAATTGGTCATGAAAAAATCATTCTAACTTCAACTGGCTCCGTAGCCTAATGGTATGCACGTTAGGTTACAAATCGAAAGGCCAGTGGTTCGATCCCCGACTTTCGAGTGAAATATTTGGAAAACTCTTGTGTTGGAAATTATATGAATTTATAATGGGAAATGTTTGAGATTTGAAAAGAAATAATATTAAAATCTAATGTTGAGGTCTTTAAATCACAGATAGGCCTCATACGAGGTCTTTGAATCCTAGATAGACCTCATATGAAGTCTCTAAATCACAGATAGACCTAAAACGAGGTCCGTAAGTTACAGATAGACCTGACTTGATGTAGCCAAGGTCCTACCTCCAGGTTACGGAACGGTGCTAAACAAAGGGATGACGTCACCAGAGGTTTATAAAGCATGTTAGTCTAACTGTAACAAAACTCAACGGTGTCGGGTAATGAACTTATCCTACTTTTTGACACCCTGTCTGTTTATATGTATGTATTTATTAATGTATATATAATTTGAATTCATAGCACTTTCCTTTTCAAGTTTATGTTTCTGTTTTAAATCCTTCCGTAGTTTGAATTTTCTATTTACGCAATAAACCGTGTTATTAAAATCTAAGAGACAAATCTTAATTTTGTTTGTTTCATTCTATGGTTAAACAATCGGAACCAAATCAATATTTCTCGTTTAACCGTCCTATGTCAACAAGATACACCAACATTTGAATGATTTAAGGACCCTATTTGTTGCTTCATGTGTATTTTCAATTTATAATACAAAAGGACCAAGTCATGAAGTATTTCGGCATATTCCTTAAGACCCGTTTTAAATATTTTGACAGTTATAATTGATGCCTAGTACTTTGACTAGTCAAACTCGTATAGTTCTTTGTAAAAAAGCAGTTTCCTTTGTCGTCGTATTCATACCCAGAGAGTGACATGTGAGTACACAAGCTCAATATGCTATACGTACGGCCTTTATAAGTTATATCATAAACTTAAAGTGGACTCCCCAAAGCAATCGACTATCAAATGACAAAAATGAGTCATTGTCGTTGTGCAGGAACTCAAATAGAAACTAGGTATTTATATGAGGTCGACAGGCAGAATGCAACGCTATAGAATAGATCTTTTTTCATTTACGTTAAAGCTGTAGAAGGCTTTTATGACTATCGGTAACACGTCGTGGTTTTCATTGGCGTGTATATATCATAAACATATCATGTTTTACTGATAATTATTCACCTGGGTCTAATCTTGCAAAGGTAACAATCGTTAAATGTATTTACAAGCCTATAAATTTGTCATCGTTTACGGCCTTCTTTAAAGTGTATGTGATCTAGTATGTCCATGTATATGAAATGGTAATCTGTCCGTTGATATATACTATACAAAGAAAGAAACGCATAGCTGGATATTTCAAGGTGTGGTTACAGTCAATTTTGAATTGACACTGTCTTTTAGTAAATGCGTATAACAAACTGAAATTTCTCACTGAGATAACAGGATCATTGCTCTTTATGATATCATACACGCCATATGACTTTAGCTTCCTTTAGCTAATCAGAGATCACTTGAATGTCATTGTCTGTTTTTACCACCACGTGAACGCTTAACAATTTTCAAACGCCTTGGCATAGACTGTATAAGTCGCTACATTGATGATTGGATTATGGTCTCCAACTTGTCCTGCATAAACTGAGCCAGGTTTGGAAGCATTTGACGTAAACTTTAACGCTGCCAGAGAGGTCAATCCAGTTCATCTCAAAAGTGTTCAATCAGGTTAAGATCCTGATTACGTAAGTGATAGGGGATCCCATTGATGTTGTAACATGTCAGAAATGATCTTGTGACACCAACAGTATGTGCTCTTTCGATGTATTGGACAACGTTACGACGCTACGTCATTTATCGGAAGCACGTGTCATTTGATGGTAGTGTGTTATGAACATAAGCCCATTAGACTGCCTTGAAAATGAATGAAACCAGAAAGAAATGTGTAGCATATAGCCGCCAACATCATCAGGTTACCCTTTCCAAAATCTAACGACTTGACTTTGGCAGTTTGGAGCGTCTCTTTCATTTGTACACGTCTGTATACCCACTTCTTTTTCATCTCCTCTTTGCAAAATAAATCCTGATGCATCGCTAAGACTAACACATTTCCCATGTCTTAGGTTCCAGACCTGAACGTTGTTACAGCACAGAACACGTTGCGAGCGATTATGACGTCATAACATATTGCCAAAGTAGCGTCTCCTGACTCTCAATCTGATCTGTTGCAAACGATTCCGTATTGTTTGTGGCGAAATTCTGTGTACTATAGGCACCCTGTCAGCTGTGTACACAGCATTGACAATGCAGTAACATGGATGAAGGAACCAAATTTAGCGATCTTGACCCTCTGTGATGACCCAAGGTGTTCCAGAACGTGGACAATCATTGGTGGAACCAAATTGTTGTAAGCGTTCTAAAAGACAAGTGTTTGTGCTCTTTCAGACGTTATGACCCCTGGCAAGGAATGTTTGCGACTCTCCAGTCTGAATTTTGCCAATGGCGGTGATGCGAGTTGCAGTGCCAAAACGTGGAATTTGTATTTACTCTTCATATGGTAAAACTTCTATTGCAATTCGTGATCGGTGAAAGCCTTTTGTGGAGAATGTGAATACACGCATGTTTCCAATAGTTTCAACTTTCAAAGTGCTTATGGTTTTGTTTTGCTATGTTTTTTTTTTCATTTTGGTCCAAAACGCGTTCAAATTCACAATTTTGAAATCAGTGACAGATTCGAACATTCAAAATTGTCACAATCAAAGTGTTTCTACAACCAAATGTTTTTCACAGTTTTTATGGACATATTTCGTTTTGAAAACTCATTTATCCGGAAAACATTCACCTATGCGTTTCTTTTTTTTGTATAGTATATTTGTATGCCATATTTTACAGTTAACCATAACAGTTTAAGTAACTACAGTGATCGAAGGTTCAAAATTGTTCTCAGAATCCTTCATAAGCGACATGTCAAATTTCGTTCATTTTCTCAATGTTTTTATACTTGAGTTGAGTTTTTTCTCCGAGAGACTATATGGAAAATATCATCGGAATTTCAGGAATTCGGAATTTTGAAATAACAACTACTTCAGTTTATTGGATCATGCCAAATTTCGACATTTAACACTAAAGACCAGACGATCCCATAATAAGTTAAAGAGTGGTTATTTTAAAGACCCTTGGTGATCCTTTACCATTTTCTGCGGTACTTAAGTAAACCCAAATTTCATACTCACTCGCAATTTAGGAAACTTAAAGGTACTGCCGACGTTTATGTTATTTGAGTTTTCACGGTCGTACTCTATTTACCTTTATGTCAATACAGCAACAAGGAAAACAATCAATTTAGCGAGATATATTTACGCAATGATACACAATGATACGAGACACAAATGTCACAAAACCATTAAATAAATCAAATTTCCTAACTGAATTTTGGTAAATGATGTGTCAATTGTTCTGACCGCTTATGTAAACTGAATTTACGGTTCTAAAATCGACTGATGCCTAATCAAGGATCAGTTTCAGTGGGGTGGCGCCTCAGTATTGTAAATAAGTTAACATTTGCAATGCATTCATTATCTGAAAATATTTTACAATCAAGGACTGTTTTTATGGGAGATAAAACGGTGTGTAATATTTTCCTATAAAATTACGACTTCCGATAATATCAACAATTGTTCCAGCATGTACCTTTCAAGGTATGATGTTTTATGCAGAATATATTGAAAAGGCTTGTTTTGGTGGTTTTACTTCATTGACACCTTTTTTTATTTACAGGAATGAAGGAAATACAGTTTGGTGGTTATTCATCGTCTCTTCACTCATTTCCTGATTATTCACTGATAAGAACGGTAAGAAATATATATATTCGATTGATGTAAAAAAAGACAACATAGCACATACTGATTAAATCAAATTCTATTCATACTGATAAATTTAGATAGGTCTCACAGAATGTTCATATTTCGTAAACATTGCGCTTTTAACCACTTATACATAGTCGTTTTAGAATATTGTCTTTTGTATATGGATCTATGAAAACTTGTATGACATTTTATGTTAATCACTTTTAATCATGACACCAAAACTACAATTTATAATCCTCACTCGTCGAGGAGTCAGTTTTTCAGTTTTAGTTTTCCAGGCCTTATGATTTTGGAAAAAAAGATAAAATAGGTTTTTAGGTGTGGCCCTTGTGATCCTTATTAGGGCCACAGGGCCATCAAAGCTATAATTTATAATCCTCACTAGTCAAGGAGTTTGTAAACAAAGTTTCAGCTTTCTGGGCCTTATGGTTCTAGAGAAGAAGATGAAAATAGGTTTTAAGGGCGTGGCCTCTGTGGCTCTTATTAGAGGCCACAGGCCCACCAAAGCTTCAATTTATAATTCTCACTAGTCAAGGTGTCTGTACACAAATTGTCAGCTTTCTAGGCCATACGGTTTTGGAGAAGAAGTCGAAATTCCACATAGTTTATGGATGGACGGATGGACGATCAGACGGACGCCATGCCATGCCGAAAGCGCATCGGGCCTTACAGGCCAGATGAGCTATAAATGTTCAAAATGCAGTATATTTGTGTATTTCTTGTCAGTCAACTGATGGATACATTCAAAAGAAATCAGTCTTTCCCATGGCCCACCGTCTTTACACCTCAGGACTCTTGTCCTGTCCATGTAAGTTCTCCTTTTTAAAAAACATTCCCCTCAAACTGACTGAAAATCGAGCGTCGACGTCTCGATCTATGACGGGAGTTGTGATATTTTGAATAGAGCTGCTCAAGAGACATTTGATTATTATGCACGCAATGTTCTCCTACAGAAAGACAATTTAGAGAGGTCTGTGAAGGGCATTTAGAAGCGATATACATAAGATAGTTCATGTTGTGTTTGACGACAACACAGCAGACAGCTTCATGGTAAGTGCAAGAACAGACATAGAAGTTATGTGAAGGTAAAACTTTCCGTTGACAAGATGCCTCTAAACAGGAGAGAACGGTCTGCTAGCCAAGCACATCATATAACCGCAGTAGCAACTTGGACTGCCGCGGCAGTACTTAGGTCTTCAAGACTTTCTGTTTGACCTTCACACACTGTTTGACCTTCACATGCCTTTTTGTCTAAGAGGTAAACAGTAACTAATACATTATCAAATTACCATATTTCACTTGATATTCAATGTTTAAGCCTTTACAGAAAATTCAACATGGCTGCAAACATGAATCATCTCAGGTTATACAGGTCTTGTTGCTGCCTGATGATAGATAAAACATTGCCTAGTGTTTTATTGCCAATGAATTACAGTTTTTCAATCGTAAATGTATCATAATCATTCAAAAAGAAAGTATGATTGACCACATTTAAATGCTCCGAATTTCAATGTTAATGTTTTATCTAATTTTAATGAGATTTATCAAAGATTGTATGTTCTTTTGGCTTTCTAATGAAATATAGAACAATCAATTATCATGTGTCCCTGCTTAGAAATGAGTATTCACAGAAACCCACCAAAACACCCGTTTTCCAAAATGCAAACTTTGACCCTTCCTCCTGACCGGAAGTCACTGTTCGCGAGCAATTTTATTCCTTTATCTTGAAGACCTTGCTAATGTGTAACTCTCATGCAAAAATCATTAAGTTCTATGGTCTGGTTTTTGAGTTATCTGCCCTTGAATATTGCAATTTTGAGCAAAATTTGAAAAATTAAAAACAAAAAAGTATTTCGTAATCTTTAATTTCAACCTAAACTTGTTATAGCCTAATGTATCAGCTACATTATGTGTAAGTTTCAACTTTCTGGTATCAGTAGTTGCCGAGTGGTGATTCCTCATAAGTGGATGGGGTCAGACAGTTGTGAAAAAGTCCTTGAAAAGTGCTTTAAATCAAGATGGCGGCCAAACCACGTGACCTACGAATTCGTCATGATTATTTTTTATTGCGCATCTTTTAAAATTTTGGATTCGAACTGGACCTTTAATGTACGAGTCGATTTTGCCCAAAAGCTTCGCATGTAGATTCCAGGGTAAGGGCTATCAGCATGCCAAGTTTGGGTGAATTTGGAGCAGTCATTTGGGCTGTAGCTCGTTCACAAAATTGTACAAATAATAATAATAAGAACTTGAAGAAATCGGATAAAAACAATAGGTTTTCCAGACTTTGTCTTGAAGACCCAATAAAGAAACACATCATCAGCACCAATGGCTAAAAACACTAGTCTCCTATAAACCACTCAACAACTTGGAATTGACAACATGTCACCATGAGTAAATTGATACAAGAATGATGCTGTCTTTTTCTGAAACTTCACAAAAAGAAAGGATGAACTTCTACATTCGGACTGTTGACACTGATGTCGCTGTGTTGGTTGTAGCTGCAGCAAGGATCTTGAGTTTAGGGTTCAATTTGGTACTAGTAAACACCTACGCTTTATTGCAGTCCAAGGTCTTGCATCTGGCCTGGGTCTCGTGAAAATGTCTAATATTTCACAACATGTTGTCATGCGTTAAATATAATGAACAGACTGTCTTCAAGGTATGGAAGGGTTTTCCTGAATTACCAACACATTCACTGCTGTTACATGTACACCATTTCCAATAACTAATATGGAAACATTCAACAACTTAAACGAATTGCAGTGCAGATGTATGACAAAACAACCGACCTCTCAAAAATGAACGAAGCAAGAAAACAATTATTTGCTGAATAAAGAGGAACAATGGACACTATTTTCCTAATCGAATCAGCTTTTATCCAATATATCAGAAGATCTGTATATAAGGGCATATAAGGGTATATACGGGACAATCCCCTATAAGATGCCAGGAGAGCTACCTCTGAGCTAGAAATGTCAACACTCATTACTGGACAGTTTGGATCCGTGGACGCCTGGCCTGGAGGTATCAAGGTTTTCCAGGAATTGTTGAAATGCATGTGCAAAAGTTCTGTTCAAACAGATGCAAATGCTTTTAAGCAGCCCTAGAATACACTGCAATGTTCCAATATGGAGGAATCTGTACAATACTCACCCTCTGTACCTTTAGTGACACAAGATTTTTTGGTGCCATCTCAGATGTCAACATGATTTAAGAAAAAACAACAACTTTTTAATCGCCGTCCGAATGGGGCATGTACAATGGCATGTACATGATTTGTCACACTTCTTCATGATGCTATCGAAGACTTTCTATTTCTTACAAAGACCAAATGATGGTTGAGTGAGTGAGTGAGTGAGTTAGTGTTTAACGTGTTTTGAAAAATATTTTAGTTATTGAACACGCGGATGTTGCCATCAAAAGATAGAATGCATGTTTTGGAAAGACTCAAATTGGGTCTGGCTTCTACCCGTCGACCTGTCCAGCTGCATCTAAGTTTAAGTTGGCATATATCTCAGAGTCGACGAAGCACTCAAGCCACCACACCAGGATCAGGGATTATGGCAAGTGGTGGCAACTGATGGTTGATCTTATGATATTCAAATGGCTTACGATTCTTACAAATTCTGCACACTTTCATACTGCGTTAAAATTCGACATTTTCAAATGCGTGACAATGTGACATGGAGGTTAAGATGAATTGCAAATATTGGCATTTCCCATTGGCTTGTAGATTTGAATCCTGAAAAGGATATTTAGACAATTAATTTCTTATCAGTTCTGGCTTTTTTATTTATTGATGCAAATGCACATGTCTCCGAAGTATTAATTTTTTTTAGAGCCATTGGCTCATCAGGCTTCATGTCAATTTTGCTTAAGGTTGTGGCAAATGTGGTTCTCCCCTTAGCTGCAAAAATAATATGTCTGCTAATGTCATGAATACCCATCTGCTAACGAAAAATGTTTAATTTTTTTTATGAATCAAACCATTTTTTTTCAGGAGGAACTGAAACTAAGGAGAAGCTTTGATCCACCAGACACTTACAAACTACACCTGCCGACTGAACACCTTACCAGTAACTCGGACGCTGTCTTTTTCATCGAGAGAGACAAAAAAATAGAGTATCTGGTTTTGATGAAGGCAAGTCATTGCACACTAATGATACCAAAACCTGTTTCTTCAAGACGTACCTACAGGTGTATTTTTGTGGAGCTTGATCGCGAAAACCAGAGCTACAGGTGTCACAGGGTAGCAACACAAAACGTGTTTATAGGTGAGATCATTTAAATTTTCTTATTTTCTTTACTCCCTAATGATGACAACATACATGTATTTGTAGAATACATAGACTCGCGTGCCTCACATGGGAAGAAATCAACTAAAAATTAATATCCTTTTAAGAGGACATCAACTAATATTTGCTATCAAACTGAAGTCATTTCAAAACATTTAAGAATATATATGAATAAATGAAGAGAAACAAGTTAAGATAATTTTCCAGCATAGGGCGTTCACAGACTAAGTAAACCTATCTTCAAAAATAGAGCCATTGGCTCTGTAGCTCATCAGGCTTCATTATCAATTATGCTGTAGAGTGTGGCCAATGTGATTCCCCCTTTGTAGGGGACACAGGGTCGCAAAACATAAATTAAAGTATATAGGCGACAAGTTTCAGTTTTCTAGGCCTTATACTTAAGGAGAAGATGAAAATAGATTATAAGGACGTTCTTGTTGCCCTTATTAGGGATCACAGGTCACAATTCATAATCGTCACTAGTCAAGGAGTCTGTACACAAAGTTTCACCTTTCTAAGCCTTAGGGTTCTGGAGGAGACGACTAAAATAGGTTTTGAATGTGAGGCCCCTGTGGCCCTTTATAGGGGTCACAGGGCCACCAAAGCTATAATTTATAATCCTCACTAGTCAAGGAGTCTGTACACAAAGTTTCAGCTTTCTAGGCCTTATGCTTCTGGAGAAGTCGAAATTCCACAAAGTTTACGGACGGACGGATGGATGGACACCATGCCATGCAATAGCCCATCGGGCCTTACAGGCCAGATGAGCTATAATACTCGCTAAACTCCCTATATTGGGTCTGTTGATCCTCCAACGTTATACATGCGTATGCATACTATTGCGGCTTTGTAAGATGATCCCTGATTGGTTTTGATTTAAACATATTTTATTCACGATGAAAGGATTGGGTACAAGTTATCCAACTTAGTGAAACCCTCCCTGATTGGTCAATACGATAAATTGGCTGACTCGACCATCTACTACACCTTGCTAGACTCAATATCCATTATTGAGGCTAGATTTACTTAGATTGAGGGCGTTCAATATTTGACATATTCAAGTATTTTTTATGTGTGTTTTGTGAGTTCAATTTGATGTTATTTAATGATCTAGACAAGCTGACTATTTATTTATTCAAATAAAATCTTGAAAAACGGACTGAAGCATTGTTATCATATAGGTTATACTGAATATCCTCATCTAGGTGTTTTATTCACAGTGATGACAAAAGAAGAGCTCCTGAAATTGATGCAAAAAGCTGAGGACTACTTAACGCAGCCATCCCGTGGGACCCACGAGGTCAAGATAATGTTTCGAAACAAACCTAAGGCAGTATTTGACAAAATCATGAATGAAAAGGATGGATTAATGAGAAAATATATTAAGGATAACAATGGAGACAGATACTCACCAGTAAACGGGAACATTGACGGACTCTTCTTCAGCGTATCTCTGACCGAATCAGAAACCCTTCCAGATTTCTCCTACTTCGGGGACTGGCGTCTCCATGTTCCTGTTGAAGCTTTGTTTACAGAGAACACGAACCTTTACTTCACCGACTTCTATTGCCATTATGGTGGACGACCTCACTATGTTACGGTGGTCCTAACCATACCTGGATCAGAGACGGACACATTTTGCCGTGAGACGCTCTTACTGCTGGACCAGATGGACAATCCTTTTCTTTTCAGAGAGGATGGCAAAGTCCACACAACGAAACGCTTGCATGTTGAGGTTTTATACACCGAGGACGTTGATATCAAAGAACTGCAGAGAAGGTATAACACAGGTAGAGATGAATTGGTCTATTTTCGAAGATCAATTCCTCGAGGTGATGGTAAAAGTACGCCTAGTGGAATAGAGAAAAGAAGAGGGTGTTCCGTTTGCAACCTGTAGTGAAGCGTTGAAGGGCGGAACAAGTCCTGAACAGGCACTTATTTCCAGACGGACGTCTAATTATTGAGAGAAAACAATTTTGTTTGACTTGATACCTGCCACTAATCAGGACATAGTAAATCTCGTTCTTAGATTTGGCTTTGTCTTCGTCAGTGAACAATGATTCCCTTTCAGAGATTTTAGGAAGGTCCACACCACGAAAAATCTGCCTGTTGAGGTTTAATACAATGAGGACTTGATATCATGGAAGTGCAGATAGTGACAGATTTGGGAATAGATTTTGGAGACACAATTCCTTGGTGATTGGGAAAAGTCCCCATATGGAATAGAGAAAAGACGTGGGTGGTCTAGTTACAATTAGAGGAAGTGAAATGTTGAAAAGGGCTGCAAAGTCCTGACATGCTGTCTGTTTGTCACAACATTCAACAAACGTTTACCTTGTTATTACTTTTGATTGCTCAGGAGTAGATCTTTGATATGTCACGTGTGCTTCAATCATGATAAGACCTTTCGGACGACGTCGTTTTTTGACCTCGTGACCTCTTGACCTTCGCGCAGCAAGCATTTTTCGAAAACTTTAACGTTGGCGATAACTTGTGATTGGATAGAGATATACTTTTGATATTTCAAATGTCGCCGGTTCGTACAGTATCGACACACAATATATACATTTATAATTACTGATATTTCCGGTGCAGAAACCGTTTTAGTTAGCTCAATGAAACTTTGTATATTGACTAATTGATAGTTGTGCCCTTTCGGGTATTCAACTTTCTGGAATTTTTAAGTTTTGCGGTTTCCACGGAAACGCAACTTAGAAAAGTGTTTCCGAAGCAGAACTTGAAAACGGTTTGGCCTAACCAAACGAAACTTTGTATATTGACTGATCATGACATGTAGTTGTGCCTTTTGGGATTTTCAACTTTCTGTAATTTGTTATTTTTCCGGTTTCCATTGAAACGCATCTTAGAATTGTGTTCCTGGAGCAGAACTCAAAAAGATATTTTGTCCAGCTCAATGAAATTTAGTATATTGACCAATCATGACATTTAGTTGTGTATTTTTGGGTATTCCACTTTCTAGAATTTTATATTTTTGCTGTTTCTACGGAAACGTAAGTTAGAAATGTGTTTCCAGAGCAGAACTCGAAAACGGTTTGGCCTAGCTTAACGAAACTTGAATGTTGACTAATCATCACATGTAGTTGTGCCTTTTTGGATTTTCAACTTTCTGAAATTTGTTATGTTTCCGGTTTTTATGGAAATGCAATTTAGGAATGTGTTTTCAAATTGCAGGGAGTTTAAATTCCCATTCTTACTCTAAATTCTTCATTCCAACATTACCATTAATTTCTAAACTGTGTCTCACCAAGGAATGAAGATGTTTTAATGAAACAGCATATTCAGTCAAACAGGATGGTTGTTTTGCTTTCTCTTCACATAATCATGAGGAACTTGACAATGGCACAACATAAGCTTTTACTAATTAATTAAAAAGCCTTAGCGGTAGATGTGGTTTATAATAGTCTTATGATGCTTACTTAAAGTCAATCAAAATTAGCTGCATGTATATATTATTTACACAATCAGTTTATCAAAATATACGTTAAAACTGATAATTCAACTTCAGTCAGGCCAGGGGAATAAGCGTATGTTGTTATAAGCAAATATCATCAAATAGAAATGTAATGTAAATATATATTTAATTTTATAGTTTTCCTGTTATCTGTAACATTTATTATAAAAATGGAGTTTTCAATTTGTTTTTGTTTCATAATATAATGACAGAAAACGTTTAGAACCACATATATCTTAGTTGTTATTGAACATGAGTTTTATATTCATTATATATTTCATTTTATCCCTAAATAATTAAGAAGATAGATCGTAGGGGAAAGCCCGACATAGATAAGATGTTTGTAATATGCTAAATGTCTTTGAACTCAATCCATTTATTCATTTCTTTCATATATTTACTGGTTTCTGGTAGTAAATGAGTTAAATTGTCAAAAATCTCATTGCTCTTAGAAACCTGTATATACCATTGATGTATGTTTTTGGTTGAGAACTTCTAGGTCCATGAAATTAAACATTTTTATGTCCGTTGATGCATACAGAACCTAGGTTTTTCTTATTTCGTTAGCTTTCATAAGGGTGTCTGAGCTTCATGGCACTTTAAAGACAACATTTTGTGTGGTTATGTCTTTTTGTATTTGTTTTGCATATCACATTTTTGTACCTTTTTAAATGAGCACCGCCTTTTCCGAAATAAATGTTCGTAAATATATCCTTATTGAGTTATTGGAGGTAAAAGCGGATATGTATAACCTTTCTTTGGTTATTTTTCATGAGATATTGGTCAAATAACTCTATAACATA
Source organism: Steromphala cineraria (assembly GCA_916613615.1). Classification (NCBI taxonomy): domain Eukaryota; kingdom Metazoa; phylum Mollusca; class Gastropoda; order Trochida; family Trochidae; genus Steromphala; species Steromphala cineraria. Next base: position 54,179,257 of record OU744725.1, on the reverse strand, counting down.
ATTGTTAGGCCCAAAAAGATATAATACGTAGTTTCTAAATGAAACTACAGCTACATGAACATTCCGTAACATTGGCTTTTCCTCGCCAAACCAAAATAAGGTTAAGTGAGCACCCGAAGGGGGATGCCGGATATGACGTGGCAGAAGGGACATGTGTTGGTCTGCTTATAGGGAAAAATGAAAGGTGAAATCCTCCAGTGTGTTTTCCGTGCGATCTGTCAACTGTCTCCTGATGAAGTCTCCTTAGTCGGATTGGTCGTTTCACGCCAAAATGGACATGTTTGTTAGGTCAAAGAAAGCATTGTAGCAAACTACATTGTACTCGCGCCTGTATTCCTATCAATTCACCAAATATTGCTTCGAGCTCGAGTTTTTAACAGAATGAACAGTTTTGCATGCAGAGATATAAAGACCAGCTAGCATTTTCTGTTTCAGTGAAACACAAAGATTTTGGTTGGTTGATGGCAACATTCAGCATTTACAACAACATTCCATTTTTTAGGTTTGTGTAAAAATGATGAATACACAACGATAGTGGTCTTCAGGTGTAATATACATCGACGTTTTTGTAAAAATATTTTGGGTGTAAACATAGTACTAGTAATTTGCTAGTTTATGGTGAACTTGGAAGATTTCCTCTTAGCATGCAACGATATTTACAAATTGTTAAGTATTGGTTTAAAGTTGTTAAGTCAGAGAATTGTATAATAAGGTAAGTTTATTCAAATTTGGATAACAAGTCTGGTTGGTTTCGTAAAACTAAGAATATCCTTACAGTAAATGGTATATATTATGCATGGCTGTTCACCTTTGATATAAACGTCACGACTTTCATGTCACTGTTTAAACAAAGGCAATATATATGTAGTTTTATAACTTATTGGTAAAAACAAAAATGATTGGTTTGATAATGAGTGTGTGAATTTAAAACACGAACGTTGTAGATCTATAAACAAATTTAGAAGAAATAAAGATAAACAATCACTAGAACATTACAACAAAGCAAGAAATCGATATAATTCTGTATGCAATCAAAAACGTAGAGAGTATTATCGCTCAAAGCAAAGCATAATCGAAAATAGTATAAATGATTCAAAACGTTTTTGGAACGAGCTAAAAAATCTAAATTCAAAACAAATAAGAAGAAATGATATTGATACAAAAGATTGGTTGGATTACTTCAAAAGTCTATTTACATTTGATGACGAAATAGATGTCATTGATAACAATGACCCTTTTGACGTAGAGGAAAATACACTGAACATAGATCCAAACCATGCACTTACAGAAGAGATACTTGATTCCCCAATTACCAGACAAGAAATCCTAAACAGTATTAATAATTTAAAGCTTAAGAAATCTCCAGGCTTAGACAATGTTATACCAGAACTATTCAAATATTCAGCTGATCTCATAGTTCCATATCTAGAACTAGTCTTCAACCTAATACTAGAAAAAGGATATTTTCCTAAAGCGTGGTCTGTTGGAATTATAGTTCCTTTACATAAAACTGGCGATTTGAACAATATGAATAATTATAGAGGTATTACACTCTTAAGCATATTCAGTAAGATATTTACCTCTATCCTCAATAAGAGACTATTATATTGGAGTGACTCTATGGATAAAATTAATGAATCGCAGGCAGGTTTTAGACAGGGATACACAACTATAGATAACATGTTTATCTTGCAAAGTATTATACAAAGATACCTAAATTCCAAAGGTGGTAAATTTTATGCTCTTTTTGTAGACTTCGCAAAAGCTTTCGATTCTGTAAATAGAAATAAACTCTTGAATCTCTTAAACTCAAATGGTATAAGTTTGAAAATGAATAATCTTTTACGAAATATGTACGAAAATGTTAAAACATGTATTAGAAATAACCATGAGTTTTCACCATGCTTTGATATTCAAGTTGGTGTTAGACAAGGATGTGTACTGAGTCCTTTTTTATTTTCTTTCTTTATCAACGATTTGGCAGTACAAATTGAGAATAATTGCGTAAACGGAATACAATTACATCCAGACTTATTTCAGCTTTTTCTTCTTCTTTTTGCAGACGATATTGTTATGTTTTCTAGTACTGTAGGTGGCCTCCAGAAGCAGATATATGAATTAGAATATTATTGTGAACAATCAAAATTAAATGTTAATATGGACAAAACTAAAATAATCGTGTTTAAGAATGGTGGGAAATTATCGAAAAATGAAAAATGGTTTTATAGAGGCTGTCAAATAGAAACAACAAATGCATATAAGTACTTGGGTGTGCACTTTACAAATCAATTATCTTGGCAAAGACATACCAAATATGCATCAGTACAGGCTCATAAAGTGTTGATAGGAATATTAAGACAACTGCATATTCTGGGAGATCTTAATTTCACTTCGTTTTTCAAAATATTTGATGTAAAAATAAGTCCTATATTATTATATGGAGCAGAAATCTGGGGTCTAAACCATTTCGCCCATTTAGAGAGAATATACTTATTCGCATGTAAATCGTTCCTCAGAGTTAAACAAAACACACCAAACGTAATGATCTTCGGGGAATGTGGCAGATTCCCTTTGTATTTAACTTCATATGTTAAGGTTATTAAATATTGGATTAAATTAATATACATGCCATCTTCTCGGTTACCAAGGAAATGTTACAACATGATGCTTTTATATGATAGAAATGGACAAAAAAACTGGGTTACAGATGTAAAGAATATTTTATTTTCTACTGGATTCGGAAATGTTTGGTTCAACCAAGATACTGGTATTCATACAAATTTTATTCATCAATTCGCCCACAGACTCAAAGATATATATTTGCAGACATGGAAAGAAAAAACCAATCTATCACGAAAATGTGACTCCTATATATTGTTTAAGACTTATTTTAATACCGAATTTTATTTGTCTTGTTTAAGGAGGTTGGATACCTTTGTTTCTGCGCATCCGCAACAGTCAGATTATCAGATTGAGCTATTTTAAAGTTTATGCTATTTTGTTTATTTTTCACTGCAAGTGTGAGATAAAAAAACTAAAAAATTAAATAATGATTTAGTTTAATAAAAAAACAATGACTATGTTATATTTGTGAACATAAGTATTTGTTTTATGATAAAATTTATTTCACTAATTAACCATAAAAAATAATGAAAATTTCTAAAAAGGGTAATGTTGACAATAAAGAGTTATCTCCCCTGGATGTTGATTTTCATTGATGTGGCTTAATTGAATGTGAATATCTCTGTTATCCGCTGGTGACATATCTTTTTTTCTTTTTAATCTTATTCTTGTGTGTATTAACTATAAAATATATAATTTTCAAAAAAATCTTAATACGAGAAATCGATTTTTTTCTATAAAAGAATAATATTGTACAAATATAATCATACAAAGAAAAAGGTTATTTGTATGTATTTACTTCATATTAGTTTCAAGTTCCCTTTTTCCGACTTAGTTTTCTTCCATACTGCAATGGCTTAATAGAAAAACATTTAAATAACAATTATATTCCAAAGTTATCTTGAAAAGGAGTTTTTAAATTATTGTATTTTCATCATTGGGTGCCCTAACGGATGAGCCCTTTTTCGAACAAAAACTGTGGTGACATGGTATTTTTATGACACAATTTCATTCAAGACATATTTTTCAACAAAATAAGACCAAATTTAGCTATTTCTTAATACCTCGATATTTTGTATCCAACCTCCTTAAATGTAAAAAAGTTTAGAATATGTTTAGCAAGATTTCGTTGTTCATCCCATGATTTAGAAATCGAACAAGGTAGATATACCAACACCAAAAGAGAATTTAGACTATGTAAGCTCTGTAACCTAAATGTAATTGAAAATGAATACCACTTTCTTCTTATATGCCCCATGTATAATAGCATTCGCTCTAAATACATTAATGAATTTTATTATGTCCATCCAAACGAGTCAAAATTATCATCCTTGTTAAATAGTAAAAATCGTTTTGTTATTCAAAACCTGTCTATGTTTATTTATTATGCGATGTTGTATCGCAAAAATGTACTACCAAACTAAATGCTATGTATTGTCTTTATATATCAAATGAATGTGTAAATACGCTAATATGAATATACTGAATGTACTATAGGCCTGAGGCCTTTTAAGTACCGAATAAAGATTGATTGATTGATTGAACTTATTGGTATCAGGAAATGAGAGAAACAACTACCTATTCATTATATAAGCAATTCAAGGTAAACTTTGGATTGAAAAATGTATTTAGTAAATATCCCTAATTCAAAACATAGGAATGCACTAAGTTGATTACGATTGTCATCACATACATTATTAATTGAAACAGGTATATATATACCAGTATTAACAAAATGCCGAGGGATAAACGTCTATGTATACTTTGTGATTTGCATGATATAAAAGATGAATTTCACTTTTTATTGCAATTGTACGCAAATCTGATATCCATTCACTTGAAGAAATATTATTGTCAACGATATTCTGTTTATAAATGTATACAGTTATTGTTAACAGGAAATTATTAACATTCAGCGTTCACAAAGTAAATATGTATATCAAACTTTTCAATTAAGAGACAACAGTTAATTTCCTACGTCGATTTTTGTAACCTCACCACCTAAACATGATTGTAATATTTGATGTAAGGCCAAGTCTGTCTGTCTGTCGGTCTGCAATATACTTCCTTTAGATCAAGTATTTACTTATTTACTACACAATTCCTTTCACACACATAATTCATTCATTCTGTCTACCATGTTTCCTGCCTGCTGCCTAATTAAGAGCTATTACACGATGTTTAGTAAACCAATTTTAATGAAATACCTTTAACTTCCTTTTTCATACATTCTCTCCCCACAGAGGCAGATCAAGTAACAAAATGTTGACACAGTCTCTGTTATATTACGCCGAATTTCGTTGGTTCCGGCAGTTTCCCCTGGCGGATATAAATTGCACCACAATCCATATCAATTTCTTTATCAAACGACAACGCTTCTCGCATGGAAAGGGTGGTTCATAACGCCATGCCTTTGCCATCATTTAGTAGCCAAAATGATGATTTAAGAACAGCGTCGCTGATTGCACAACTAACTTTGATTGCCTCCAATCAGGCGTCTCCCATTCTATCCCACTAACTCGGCGTAATATAACAGAGGCTGTATCAAATTTTCATGACTTGATCTGCCTCTGCGGGGAGAGAAAGGAGTCGATCTTGCTGTACTTATAAAGTGATATTTTCAAATAAGGAAACAACTGTACAATATGTAGCAGTTCACACGTGAGCATTGTGTATGACGGACAGACGGACAGACAGACAGATGTTTTTTTTAATGTCTCACCATATGTACATTAAAATAATAGATATAAATAAAATATACATAGAAACAAAAATGAACATGTGCCACTCCAAAGGACTTATGAGAGACGATAAACTTAAATATACATGTACATGACATGACAGAAACTTAAAAGAATTAAGTAGCTATTTGGATTATAAAATAAAAATACATTCTTGCAGTAAAAGAAATTGTCATAAAACTCTTAAAACATGATTATCAACATTATTTGTATAATAGTCGTTGGCGTCTAAGAATTATTTTGAAGCAGCTTTTGGCACACATTGTAGTTTAAAGAGTTTAAAAGAGCGATATCTTCTCATTGTCCGACAAATGAGTAAAACTTTGAAATTCGCTGATGTTAAAATATATTCTCTTATGTCGTTGGAAAGTGGACAGTTGAGTAAAACCTGTTCTGATTCAAGATTAGGACAATGGAAACATCTTCTATCTTGTAGTTCGATCCCTTCATAGCCGGCTGTTTCGATACGCAAGGGGGCAGTACCCGTCCTGAACAAAGCAAGGGCACGTCTGTGACACTTTGGCATGTTAGTTAAAAGATAGGTCTCTATTTTAAAAATTGTTTTATGAATTCTGTAATGCCTAAGCTTGTTTTCCCCCGGCTCTCTTTTGGCATTTGGTCTATGTAATCAAATTTGCCACGTTCTGAAAAAATCCTGCAGAGACAATTCTTCACAATTTCGTACTGTTATTATGTTGGTTAAAAGAGCTTCTTTGCTGATTCAAAGGTTTTCCATACGACGGTAAAACGACGAATGCCAAGTTTTGCGGCGTTTCAGCGATATAGAAGAAAGAAGAAGAAAAAAAAAGAAGAAAATATATATCACATCCCAACATAAAAACAGGAAGTTAGCCGTTCTTTGTCAGTATTCATCCTTCTCCAGTATACAGACGTAAGCATATATCTAGTCGTACTTTAACGGGGGTCCATCCCATATCACCAATAACTGCTTCATTAGGGGCATATACCTTCCAACATCTAAGTAAAATATCATTGCACGGTTTTGAATTGCGTTGATAGATGTAAAGTCTTCGGTTTGAAAATACTTCCGCGTTCTCACGTGCAGTCTTATGACAACATTGCGCAATGTCGAGACCAGCTACATGCTGTAGGATTGTGGGCACAAGATTTTTCATGAATCCCATAAGTTGCCATATAGCATTTCAGTCCATCGTTAAACAGCATGTGCCAAACGATAGTTATCTATCTGATGAGAATTAGGGCTACGCTGCTAGTTGCATTCTGAACATGTAAATGTGCCCATAAACCATACTTATATGTTAGGGGGCACGCTTTGCCCTTGTCTCCGCTAATCCTCAACCTTAGATATAATTATGTATTTTACATACCACATGGGCCTCGTTGCCCCTTGCAACAATTTATTTAGGTGTTTTATTAAGGTGTCAGAGTCCTGATATCGGATGCAGGTACACTTTTGAATTTCTGGACACACAACAAAATACATCAGCTAACGATTTAACGTGATTCACTATGCTCATGCGAAACCAAAACAGAAATATTATACTAAATTCATGGAAACTGTCCGTTTACACATACATTTTTGTAATTGAACCAACTCATTTAATTTGCTGAAATTGCACTTCTTCAAATAAACATAAGATTACCTAGTTAAGATAACATAATACCGGCAATTTGCATGCTAATTGTTGGTGTAATCATGTAGTTAATTATGACCCTCTCAAGCTTTGCAGAAGACATGGTTTTATTTTTTGACACGTTCATGTACTCTTCACTACATGTATACAACCCCTGGGAATTTCATCAGGGATACCTGTACTGAAATTACCCGCCCTTGATCGGGAACAACCAATGTTCTATACAACGATTGTTTTGAGAAAATTCGTCTGCTTTTTTTCACTTTGAATTGTTCATTCCTAAAACTGGTAGCTTGTCGGAAAAAGGGATACAAAAAACGACACTGAGTAGTAATGCTCAGCGCTTAAAATGTTTTATACAAATGTTACATGGAGTATTTTGAAAAGATAAAGTTTTAATAAAGCATGCTCAAACTTGTGAAAACATTTATGTCTTTTGTTTATACACACACACTCATCCATTATTATATCTGATACAAGAGAACGCTAGTGCCAGTCTGTGCTCACTTTGTTTGCGTGTAAAAACATTTCTTTATATTCATATTTGTGCGAAACGTTAAACTTGGTCTTTGTATAAGGGTTTCGTTAAAAAAACAGAATCAAAGGCGAGTAATTTGAGTACTAATTTTTCTGATGAAAAATTCCAGGGGTGCAGAATAGAAGCATTCTTTCATTGGTAACCGGGGATTATTACTGTGAGGCGTTTTCCCTTTATTTTATAAGGAATATTTTTCAGAGACAGCATTCCCTCGATACTATAGATTGCCTCTATTTTTTCGGCACTGAACCTGGTATATTCTCTTTCGTGGGTAGAACGAAGCAAAAACGTTGAAATTTTGACTATTCAAATACGTTGTAGGATAATGTTTCACGTTATGCCCACTCCATATATAAAGGGTCACGCTTTGTTGTATACACTGTATATACCTACCATAATCGACAACGAATTTCTGAAGCCCATTTAAAACGGAATATGACTTTTGTGATCGTACACAGCAGTGATCAAAATACATTTCCTAGAATACGCTACTAAGAAATCATACAATGGAATGCATTATAGGACATTGAAGAAACCCCGATATATATAACGCTTACGACAACCGGTTGACAGTTGCTAATTGTACGTGCATTATCGCTTAACTCGTGCACAGTTTCGCACTTAACAGTCAATCGATTAAGCCATGGCTGATAATGTAAGTATGTAGGTTTGTGTCTGTGGTATAATATTAACAGCAGTTTTACTACAATGGTATGTACCTCCTGTTTGTTGGACATCAGTTTGATAAATGAGTTTATGAAGTTTTATCTACACTGTAATCTGTAGAGTAAGTGAGCAGATGAATTATCCGCCATTATGGTTTATACATGTACTTATTCTGCATACCAATTAAACACATTTCAAGACGGATAGTATGCCATCATTTCGCAATCATTACTATACATTTCGCTTCATGTAAACTGGAACCAAGTTTAAAGAACCTGTCATCGATAAACGACAAATGGAATATTCTCCATTATGACACGTAACGTTTACCTCTTAAAGATGTGTCATTACGAAAGAGGAAAGGGGGCATATCACATTCATTTGTATTTCAATTGTGTATGATTTTATTTGAACTGCGGGAAGGGTTATTGGGAAACTTCTGCTATTATTATACCCCCGACCAACGTCTAGGGTATATAGTAATACCAATGATTCCGTCCGTTCGTCCGAGCGAGGAAAAACTATTCATCATTCTGTTTTAAAATTTTCAAATTATTTCTTAGATTTTTAACAAATGTCCATGTTTTTTGTACATAGTCGTTCCAAATTCGTTGATTTTTTTAACAGATGTCTAAGTTTTGTACTCTGTCATTTTCCAAAATCAGAATTTGTCTGACCAATTGTCAAACTCTGTGTAATAGAATGTCTATTAATTATCTGGATAATGAGATGTCTATGTTTTGGGAAGTAATAAGTAATTTAGTCAGTGAGGGATGCACGGTCGGGGGTATAAGTTAGCCACGCTAACTTTTTTAGTTGTTATCAACTAAAAAGGATAGATACAGCTCTACAGCTCACGACCATGTCTTTTGAATGTATTTATATAAGTTATTCTATATCTCTGTAATGTAATATTGTTAACATTCGTGGTCACTTTCAATTCAAGGCAATGTGTAATAAAGATTAAGCTTGTGCAGTTAAGGACTGTAATATCGTTTTTAAGGATTCAGCCATAGGGCTGAATCCTTATTGTTATTGGCGTGTTTATTAAGGATGATGATAACATAAGATGTACGGCTGAATCCTGTTGTCGTCGCTTGCGACTATATTTCATTTTGCTATTTATTGAGCAATTGTTTCCAGTCATGGATAATGTGATGTTACCTATCTATTTCCAGTTTTCGTTTTTTTCGCTTTGTTAACCAATCATCGGTAGGGTACGGTGATGTTACCTATCCATTTCAACTTTTTCATGTTTACACTTGTTTACCAGATAGGCTGATGTAGTAAAATTGTTAGCGAGGCGTATAACCAATTACCTTTAATTTGGTTTGTCCAAAATATATAAATATAGAATATTTTTTCAGGATTACAGTTTGTCCTTCGTTGGACAATACGGAAACCCCTTCCAAATCAAACTGATAGGTTTACACGAGGATGTCACGTGTATCGCAGTGGTTCTGATGAAATATGGAGGCATAAGCGACAGACCGGAATTTGTACGATTTTGGATGATAAACGTTCGCGACTTTGTATCTAAAACAGAGGTCACGGAAAGGCGTCTTGATACACAGGGGAAAATCAGCCTATTTGTCTACGGATTAAAACCTATACTCAACACTCACCAGGCAGGTGAATTATATCAGGTTTTGGATATTGGAACACTCATACGACCGTTGAGAGGTAAGTAGACTCACGCAGCACAGGCTATCCTCCAAGTAAAAAAACCCCACTTGACTGGGTTCATAAATTGGCATTATATATACTTGCAGGGTTGTTTAACAACCCCGAGGGCCTATGCCACGCAGTTACAAGCACAGGCCCCCGAGTCATTGAGCAATCATCCCTTTAAAAAAAATAATATTTTTTTTAGATGACCCCCAGATTTGACAGCCTTCGTAGATACATAATATTAACCTTATCTACGAAGGCTGTCAAATCTGGGGGAAATCTCATTTTTTTTTTAAAGGGATGATTGCTCAATGACCCGGGGGCCTGTGGTTACAAGAGGTCTTTTCGGGGATAAATAACATGTGCAAGAATGACCTACAGACGTGGCTTTGATCCTCAATGTTTGCAATCAAATATAAAACGCATCATCCATACATGTACTGTGTATGGTCTAAGCAATGCTTCACAACAGTTGTTAGGTTAAACATCAAATAAAATTATTATGTCCGCGCAAAGATGCTAAGGATGTCACTGATATGCATATTTGGATGGTTTTAGTCTAATGGGACAGTCATATAAATATGTCATATAATTATTCTTCTCTTTTCGTGTTGTTGGTGACGGATTTATCCTCTCTAGTAGAAATCTCTGATTAATATGAGGCTGACCATGGCGTATAAAACAACTCAATTATTGACCAGATGTATGTTTAGCTACCTAGAAACTGTAGTCGGTTCTAGAAGGCTTGTAACATTAAAGGATATACGTCACAGGTTTTAAAACGCGTGTATATATTTATATATAGTAACGTTTTACTAAATGGATTATAAGAGCTTGATACTTATCGGTCTTTCAAAGATTGTAAATTGTAAGGCCATAGAAAGTGTATCGTTTATGTCATTCGTTGAAGTGTTCGGCTAAGAAATGGCGCCGTGCAATTATATGGCATAGCTGCATTGAATGTTTATAAGTGAAATCGATGACGTAGGTAGCTTATAATACAAAGTTAACCCTTTTGATAATGGAGCACGTGCTTTAAGTGCAAAGGTTTTCAAGTTTTACACGTGCATGTGAGGTGTTTGCCACCGCCGTGCTAGACGGTGTGTAGTAATGTTCGATTTGATCCCAATTTCTTAGTTTAAATTGTCAGCTTTGGGATGACGTCACAACAATCAGAGACTGTCACAACAATGTAACGCACCCGCACGAGGGTAGTAATTGTGCAGTCAACTCTCACGTTATAGAAATGATTCTGATGCTACAATGCCCGCTCAGGGCTCAAACATGCTCGTTCAGAGCCCACACTTGTGGTCAGCGCAAAATGTAATGGCCATTTTTTAAATATAATTTGTAAAAATTTATCATCACTTGCAAATAACTTCACTACGATTTGGATCACTTCTAGTGCTTCTACTTAGTCAAATATTTGTGACATTGACCAAAATATTTTGACACTTAACATGCAGTTTATTGAAACATGAGGATCAATTGGTTGAAAACTCAGCAAGTTTTAACAACTTTCATATGAAACGATTAAAAACTACTGAAGCTATGCCAGACGATCAGCAAAAAATACAAAGGATATATACTACTTACATAATACTTTGATTATTATTAGTATAAGAGCCCTTTTGCTAATATGGCGTGCTATGATTATGTCATTTTAGTGGTTTAATGGTGTCAGGTTGATTCTTAGTTTTCTGTGAGGATTGCCGTGCGAAAAGTTCAATCCGCTTCTTAGTTATCTTATCTTGGTGTCGTTTTCCACATCATTTACATTTCATGAAGTTTTAACAGATATATATTTACGAATTATGATAGGTTATAATCATTAGCACGTTGACACAATGCGGGAACCAATATGGACATAAAACATAAAAAAGGGGTTCTTTGTTGATTTATGATTATTTACATGTGCAAATTAGACGGAGCCGTGTAACCAACGAAGTATTATATATATAATTCAATCTCATATAATTTTGACATTGTAGAAACATTATGCAAATTACTCTAACTTGTGCAAAAGTTTTCTGAAAGTTTTTGAGCCTTCTCCTTGCACAAAGTGCAAATCAGTAACAGAGCCCTCAAAATGATTAAATTCAACATTTGATATCACTAACGATGTCAACTTTTTAAGGTAACCATAACTGTTAATGAACCGGAAGTGAGCTCGTAGCCATTTTACGGATCGTAATGAGTCTGCAAACGTGAGCACATTATCAGAAAGCATTTATTCAATACTTGAGTCGAGTTAATAGAATCTTATGATGTTCTGTCATTGAATATGTTGAGGTTTCATTTTAGGTACCTTCATCACAATTATTAGTTCAAAGGTTTCTGAAATAGAAATTCACCGTGCGGTCCCTAGTAACGTATCGAAAGTCGCGTCAAAATCATTAAATAAATATTTCTAATGATATATGAATCATTTTCTTTGTTTGTGATTTTGATACATGACTCAAATATGATCATTTTACGATAAATAAATATTGAGTATCTTGTTACTTATTGGGTACAGTAAAGTTGGCATGCCTGCATTAAAACTTGTTTTCATTTGTTTTATTACAAATTACACTTGTGTGAATTCCATCGCCCAACAACACAGTGTCTATCAATCCCAATTTCGTATTCAAATTTACCATAAGATTGTATCAATTAAAACTCTTTACTTAGTTTTCCCGTTTGCATTTACAGGTTTGATGGAAATACGATTTTCTGGCCCGAAAACGTCTCATCAGCGTATTGTGGTTACTTCACTTGTTACAACGGTGAGAAATAAATTTTAATTAATATAAATATTCAATTTTATCAAAACAAACCTTAATCTGAGCCATAAGGGCGTGTATTGCTTGTAAAGGCATATCTGTCTCTCTACTCTAGCGCTTTATCTAAGCGATACACGCCTCTGTGATCTGAGGAATATTATTCTCTCCCCACAGAGGCAGGTCAGTGCGAGCCAGCCTCTGTTATATTACGGAATGATCCCTGGGTTCCGGCAGATTGCCCTAGCGGGAAATAAACTTGTAACATATCTTCGTTATTTGTAGTATGAAAGTAATATACAAACAGTTTGCCTCTAAAAAGATGGTTTGTATAACATATTTATTCTTATATGAAAAATCTCGTATTAAGACTGTTTTGAAAATTATGAATTTGTATAGCTAATGCACACATGACTAACATTAAATAGAAAAAATATATTTTACATTAGGATGATAGAGATATGTGAAGTCAAGTCAAGTGAGCCCGGTATCATTGTAATTTGACATCCAGGGGAGATAACTCTTCTTTGTCAACATTCCCCCTTTTCATATCTTTTCGTTAGATTTTAAGCCTAATTCGGAATTTATCATAAAAGAAATAGTTACATACACAGTTATAATACAGTAATTATTTTTGATTAAACTGATTCATTATTTAATTTTTGTTAATTTTGTACTGACACTGACAGTAAAAAATAAACAACATATCATTAACTTTTCCATTTCACTACCTGATCGTTATGGATGCTCACAAACAAAGTTATCCAACCTCCTTAATCATGGCAAAGTATTGGGATACAACCACCATTTCGTTGTCATTTGGTTAAAACATTTCAAATGGATTGTGCAAATTTTATCCGCACGGGGAAACTGCCGAACCGACGGATTCAATCAACATTTCATGACTCGATCTGCCTCTGTGGGGAGAGAATGGAAGAATACAGGTTTTAAAATATTGCCCACTTTCGGTAAATTTCGAATTGCCTCATATGCCATTCATCATGTTAAAAGAGTTCGAATGAAAATTAATCTTGATAAAAATAGAGCCAGTGGCTCTGTAGCTCATCAGGCTTTATATCAATTTAGCTTTAGGATGTGGCAAATGTGTGTCCTTCCTTACTTTGGACCACAGAGTCACCAAATGTACAATTTGATTTCCTCCTTATCTAACTTAGAAGTTTGCATACAAAGTTTCAGCTTTCTAGGCCTTATGCTTCTGGAGAAGAAGATGAAAATAGGTTTTTAGGGTGTGGCATATGAGGCCTTTATTAGGGGTCACAAGGCCACCAAAGCTACCATTAATAATCCTCAAAAGCCAAGGAGTCTGTACACAAACTTTTAGCTTTCAGGGCCTCATGGAGAAGAATATGAATATAGTTTTTTAGGGCGTGGCATATGTGGCCCTTATGTGGGGTCACAGGGCCACCAAAGCTACAATTTATAATCTTCACTAGTCAAGGAGTCTGTACACAAAGTTTCAGCTTTCTAGGCCTCATGGTTCTGGAGAAGAAGGTGAAAATAGGTTTTTAGGGCGTGGCATATGTGGCCCTTATTAGGGGCCACAGGGCGCCCAAAGCTACAATTTATAATCCTCACTAGCCAAGGAGTCTGTACACAAATTTTCAGCTTTCTAGGCCTCATGGTTCTGGAGAAGACGATAAAAATAGGTTTTTAGGGCGTGGCATATGTTGCCCTTATTAGGGGTCACATGGCGCCCAAAGCCACAATTTATAATTCTCACTAGCCAAGGAGTCTGTACACAAATTTTCAGCTTTCTAGGCCTCATGGTTCTGGAAAAGAAGATGAAAATAGGTTTTTAGGGCGTGGCATATGTGGCCCTTATTAGGGGTCACAGGGCGCCCAAAGCCACAATTTATAATCCTCACTAGCCAAGGAGTCTGTACACAAAGTTTCAGCTTTCTAGGCCTTACGTTTCTGGAGAAGAAGATGAAAATAGGTTTTTAGGGCGTGGCACATGTGGCCCTTATTAGGGGCCACAGGGCGCCCAAAGCTACAATTTATAATCCTCATTAGCCAAGGAGTCTGTACACAAAGTTTCAGCTTTCTAGGCCTCATGGTTCTGGAGAAGAAGATGAAAATAGGTTTTTAGGGCGTGGCATATGTTGCCCTTATAAGGGGTCACAGGGCGCCCAAAGCCACAATTTATAACTCTCACTAGCCAAGGAGTCTGTACACAAAGTTTCAGCTTTCTAGGCCTCATGGTTCTGGAGAAGAAGATGAAAATAGTTTTTTAGGGCGCTGCCCCTGTTGCCCTTATTAGGGGTCACAGGGCGCCCAAAGTTACAATTTATAATCCTCACTAGCCAAGGAGTCTGTAAACAAAGTTTCAGCTTTCTAGGCCTCATGGTTTTGGAGAAGAAGATGAAAATAGTATTTTAGGGCATGGCCCCTGTGGCCCTTATGAGGGGTTACAGGGCCACCAAAGCTACAATTTATAACTCTCACTAGACAAGTAGTCTGTACACAAAGTTTCAGCTTTCTAGGCATCATGGTTCTGGAGAAGAAGATGAAAATAGGTTTTTAGGGCGCTGCCCGTTGCCCTTATTAGGGGTCACAGGGCGCCCAAAGTTACAATTTATAATCCTCACTAGCCAAGGAGTCTGTAAACAAAGTTTCAGCTTTCTAAGCCTTATGGTTTTGGAGAAGAAGATGAAAATAGGTTTTTAGGGCGTGGCATATGTGGCCCTTATTAGGGGTCACAGGGCCACTAAAGCTACAATTCATAGTCTTCACTAGTCAAGGAGTCTGTACACAAAGTTTCAGCTTTCTAGGCCTCATGATTCTGGAGAGGAAGATGAAAATAGTATTTTAGGGCATGGCCCCTTTGGCCCTTATGAGGGGTTACAGGGCCACCAAAGGTTCAATTTATAACTCTCACTAGCCAAGGAGTCTGTACACAAAGTTTCAGCTTTCTAGGCATCATGGTTCTGGAGAAGAAGATGAAAATAGGTTTTTAGGGTGCAGCCCCTGTTGCCCATAGGAGGGGTCACAGGGCGCCCAAATCTACAATTTTTAATTCTCACTAGCCAAGGAGTCTGTACACAAAGTTTCAGCTTTCTAGGTCTTATGGTTCTGGAGAAGAAGATGAAAATAGGTTTATAGGGCGTGGCATATGTGGCCCTTATTAGGGGTCACAGGGCCACCAAAGCTACAATTCATAGTCTACACTAGTCAAGGAGTCTGTACACAAAGTTTCAGCTTTCTAGGCCTCATGGTTCTGGAGAAGAAGATGAAAATAGGGTTTTAGGGCGCTGCCCCTGTGGCCCTTATTAGGTGTCACAGGGCGCCCAAAGCTACAATTTATAATTCTCACTAGCCAAGGAGTCTGTACACAAAGTTTCAGCTTTCTAGGCCTTATGGTTCTGGAGAAGAAGATGAAAATCGGTTTTTAGGGCGTGGCATATGTGGCCCTCATTAGGGGTCACAGGGCCACCAAAGCTACAATTTATAGTCTTCACTAGTCAAGGAGTCTGTAAACAAAGTTTCAGCTTTCTAAGCCTTATGGTTTTGGAGAAGAAGTCGAAATTCCACAAAGTTTACGGACGGATGGACGGACGGACGGACGCCGGACACCATGCCATGCCATAAGCCCATCGGGCCTTACAGGCCAGATGAGCTAAAAATCAAAAGCAAGAAAGATTGTTGAAAACTAGAAGAAAAACAATTATATCATGATATATGCAGCCATTGAAACAAAACTTTGTTTATGCTGTATGGACAGACAGAACGAATTCGTCACCGAAAAGAGGCAATATTCTATAATTCCTAAAATATTCCATTTTTCTGTAACTATTTCTTCCATATATGATTCACTTTAATAAGTTTGAATAAATTGTTAACAGTACACATGAAAATGAATTTCGAAATCTGTCTAAAGTTCAAACCTATTACAGGACAATTTTTTAAAAATAGAATGTTTTTAAGGAAACCCTTGTACCAACCAACAAAATTTTATTAATGCACTTCTCAATTTTTGCTAGCGATGAACCAATTATATATTGTTAATATAGTCTGTAAAGTATATACATCAATTTGACGTTTTAAAGCAACAGGAATGACACTGTACACCTTGTTTCTAAACACATTGTTCATATTATCAAATAATGAAATAGCCTTGACTTTGTGTAAGATTATGTGACTATATGTATGACTGTATATGGTCTACATTGCGATATTCTTAATATATATAAGTTGTAAGAGTACCACAAATAACTATAGTTTTTATGTTGAAATACAGAATTAACTTTCGGTGTCATAGGAAAAAACAACATCGTTCTTTCAATATTGACATTCATAGATTCAAACATCTTTTATCATCAATTATTTTCATGCATAGTAATGAACTAATCGGTTTTCAACAATCTTTATTCCATACATATCTCCGTAATCATTTCGTTTCCAGAGTCTAAAACCAAAACCTTTTTAACCTAGATCATTAAAACTTGTTACATGGATATGTCAACATGTGAAATTGTGACGTTTAGTATTCTCAACCTCTACGGAGAGAATACTTACAATTTCGTTCCCGGAGGATATATCAATACTTATTTGACCTTAATCATTTAATCCTGGTACATTGGTATGTCAATATGCCTAGATGTGCCTTGGTGTTTTTAAACTTCTTAAGATTTTTATGATTGACGGTATCCATGGAAACATAACTTCAAATATAGTTTTCGGAGCATAACTCAACTAATTGAAATTTGGTAAATTACACCAGTTATGGCATGAAATTAGAATAGCAGGGTCAAATTTCAAGAATACTTTCAACATTTCAAGCAATTATAGCATTATCGGATTCAAAAGACTTACTGTTAAAGGGATATTGAACAAGTACACCTCCAAAATGTTTGTTAAATGTGCTATAAACATCATATTTTTCAGGAGGGACTGAAACTAAATAAAAGCTTGGACCCACCAGACACTTATAAACTACACCTGCCGACTGAACACCTCTCTAGAGACAGTGACATAGCCCTTTTCATCGAGAAAGATGGGGTGATGGAGTATTTGCTTTTGACAAAAGCGAGATATAGTACGTTTACTATACCAACACCTGTCTTCTCAAGGCAGACCTACAGTTGTGCCTTTGTGGAACTTAATCCTGGAGACCAGAACTACACATGTCACGGCGTAGCAACACAGAACGTGATTATAGGTATAAAACAATTTTTTTCCCCAAAGAGTTTGCTCTAGTCCTTAAATGCTGAATCCGAACTCTATCTGACCAGAGTAGTTCCCTGGTATCCAGCCCGACCTAGCGGCAAATTTTTGCACCATAATTGTTTTGAAAAAAAAATCAACAAATGTCGCATGGGAAGGGTGGTTGTTTTCACCGAGGTCTTTTTCATGATTCAATAGTCAACTTGAATTCTTCCGAACAGCGTCGCTGACATTCTCGATAATCCAGAGCTTACGTTCCGATATCTCCACTAACCTCTAGAAGCAAGCAGGGCTCAATGTGATTCATAAATTACCTCCCCTTAGTGGCATATCATCCAATGAGGTAGAACATCTGTATTTACGCTGCCTCAAGCAGCGTGCCAATTGCATGGTTTCGTTCTTCTGGCACGCCCCTGTTTCGTCGATAAACAGAAATGGCATCCGAAGAGATAGATAATATTGTTCTCGGAAGGTAAACTGGATTATCGAGAATGCGTCGCTGATTGCAAAACTAACTGTGATAGCACCCAATCAGCCTTCTGCCCTTCTAACCAGCAAGCTCGGATTATTCCAACAGAGGCTGGATCAAGATTATGTTAACTGAGTCGCCTTTATGGGAAGGGAATGAATGGAGCTTTCCAATAACTGTCTGTAATTTTGTATATTTGTAGTTAAGTATTACTGAAATGTATTAACGAAACCACTGTGTCTTATTACCAACTTTTATTTGTTTGAAACGGCAAATAACTCTCTAGATTTAGAAATAGCAAACTCGCTGGCGACATTTTTCTGTCATTCTAGTTACTAGGTAAATTAACTTAGATCAATACAGGTAACATTGACACATCTCCTTTGTTGCAACAGTCATCTTCTAAGGTATTGTTTTTTAGAATATTATATTTTATTCACAGTGATGACAAAAGAAGAACTGCAGAAATTGATGCAAAAAGCTGAGGACTACTTAACGCAGCCATCCCGTGGGACCCACGAGGTCAAGATAATGTTTCGAAACAAACCTCAGGCAGTATTTGACAAAATCATGAATGAAAAGGATGGATTAATGAGAAAATATATTAAGGATAACAATGGAGACAAATACTCACCAGTAAACGGGAACATTGACGGACTTTTCTTCAGCGTATCTATGACTGAAAAACTTCCAGATTTCTCCTACTTCGGTGACTGGCGTCTTCATGTTCCTATTGAAGCCTTGTTTGCAGAGAACACAAACCTCTACTTCACCGACTTTTATTGTCATGGACGACCCCACTATGTTACGGTGGTCCTAACCATACCTGGATCAGAGACCGACACATTTTGCCGTGAGACGCTCTTACTGCTGGACCAGATGGATAATCCATTTCTTTTCAGAGAGGATGGCAAAGTCCGCACAACGAACAGCTTGCATGTTGAGGTTTTATACACAGAGGACGTTGATATCCAAGAACTGCAGAGAAGATATAACACAGGTAGAGATGAATTGGTCTATTTTGGAAGTACAATTTCTTTTGGAGAAAGTACGCCAGGTGGAATAGTAAAAAGACAAAGCTGTTCCGTTTGCAACCTGTAAAGTGAAGCGTTGAAGGGCGCAACAAGTCCTGAACTGGCACTTTTTTCCAGACTAACATCTAACTATTGAGAGAAAACAATTTTGTTTGACTTGATACCTGGCACTAATCAGGACATAGTACAATTTCTGGTTTTTAAATTTGGGTCTTCGTCAGTGAACATTTATTCCCAGAGATTATAGAGAGGTCCACACCACGAAAGGTTTGCCTGTTGAGGTTTAATACAATGAGGACTTGATATTATGGACGTGCAGGTAGTGACAGATTTGGGAATAGATTTTGGAGACACAAGTCTTTGGTGATTGGGAAAGGTCCCCATATTGAATAGAGAAAAGACCTGGGTGGTCTAGTTACAGTTAGAGGAAGTGAAATGTTAAATGCTGTCTGTTTGTCACAACAAACTTTTACCTTGTTATTACTTTTGATTGCCCAGGAGTAGATCTTTGATATTTCACTTGTGCTTCAATCATGATAAGACCTTTCAGACGAGGTCGTTTTTTTGACCTCGTGACCTCTTGACCTTCGCGCAGCAAGCATTTTTCGAAAACTTTAACGTTGGTGATAACTTGTGATTGGATAGAGATATACTTTTGATACTTCAAATGTCACCGGTTCATACAGTATTGACACAAAAGATATACATTTACGATTACTGATATTTTCGGAGCAGAATTTGGAAACCGTTTTAGCTTGCTCAATAAAACTTGGTATCTTGACTAATCATCGCATATAGTTGTGCCTTTTGGGGTATTCAACTTTCTGGAATTTTAAAGTTTTTACGGGTTCCCCGAAAACGCAACTTAGAAAAGTGTTTCCGAAGCAGAACTTGAAAAGGGTTTGGCCAAACGAAACTTTGTATGTTGACTGATCATGACATGTAGGTGTGCCTTTTTGGAATTTGTTATTTTTCTGGTTCCATGGAAACGCATCTTAGAATTGTGTTCCTGGAGCAGAACTCAGAAAGATTTGTTGTCCAGCTAAATGAAATTTAGTATATTTACCAATCATGACATGAAGTTTTTTTTGGGTATTCAACTTTCTAGAATTTTATATTTTTGCTGTTTCCACGGAAACGAAAGTTAGAAATGTGTTTCCAGAATAGAACTCGAAAACGGTTTGGCCTAGCTAACGAGATTTGATATGTTGACTAATCATCACATGAAGTTTTTTTTTTATTTTCAACTTTCTGGAATTTGTTATTTTTCCGTTTTTTATGGAAATGCAATTTAGGAATGTGTTTTCAAATTGCAGGGAGTTTAAATTCCCATTCTTACTCTAAACTCTTCATTCCAACATTACCATTAATTTCTAAACGGTGTCTCACCAAGGAATGAAGATGTTTTAACGAAACAGCATATTCAATCAAACACGATGGTTGTTTTGCTCTCTCTTCACATATGTGTAATCATGAGGACTTGACAATGGCCCAACATAAGCTTTTACTAATTAAAAAGCCTTACCAGTAGATGTGGTTGATAATAGTCTTATGATGGTTACTTAAAGTCAAACAAAATTAGCTGCATGTATATATTATTCACACAATCAGTTTATCAAAATATATGATAAAATTGATCATTCAACTTCAGTCGGGCCGCGGGAATAAGCCTATGACTCTTGTTGTTATAAGCAACTATCATCAAATAGAAATGTAATGTAAATATATATTTAATTTGATAGTTTTCCTGTTATCTGTAACAGTTATTATAAAAATGGAGTTTTCAATTTGTTTTTGTTTCATAATAAATTATAATGACAGAAAACATTTAGAACCACATATATTTTATTTGTTATTTAACATGATTTTTATATTCATTATATATTTCATTTTATCTCTAAATAATTAAGAAGATAGATCGTAGGGGAAAACCCGACATAGATAAGATGTTTGTAAAATGCTAAATTTGTCTTTGAAACCAATCCATTTCTTCATTTCTTTCATATATTTACTGGTTTCTGGTAGTAAATGAGGTCAATTGTCAAAACTCTCATTGCTCTTAGAAATCCGTATATACCAATCATGTATGTTTTTGGTTGAGAACTTCAAAAATCTAGGTCCATGCAAGTAAAAAAATATTGTGTCCGTTGATGCATACAGAACCTAGATTGTTATTATTTTTTTAGCTTTAATAAGGGTGTCTGAGCTTCATGGCACTATGAAGACAAACTTTTGTGTGGTAATGTCTTATTATATGTGTTTTGCATATCACATTTTTGTACCTTTTCAAATGGGCACCGCCTTTTCCGAAATAAATGTTCCTCAATATATCCTTATCGAGTTATTGGAGGTAAAAGCGGATATGTATAACCTTTCTTTGGTTATTTTTCATTAGATATTGGTCAAATAACTCTATAACATAATTGTCAGGCCCAAAAAGATATGACACGTAGTTTCTCAATGAAACTACAGCTACATGAACATTTTCCCCGCCAAACCAAAATGAGGCTAAGTGAGCACGTGAAGGGGGATGCCGGATATGACGTGGCCGAAGGGACATGTGTTCGTCTGCTTATAGGGAAAAATGAAAGGCGAAATCCTCCAGTGTGTTTTCCGTGGGATCTGTCAACTGTCTCCTGATGAAGTCTCCTTAGTCGGATTGGTCTTTTCACGTCAAATGGACATGTATGTTAGGTCAAAGACATTCTCTCCCCACAGAGGCAACTCAGTCATACCCCAGTTAGCCTATGTTCCATTACGCCAAAATCCTGGGGTTCCGGCAAATCGCCCTAGCCGCAAAAAGTTGTAACTTGAGATATCTCCCTTATTTGCAGCCAATGAAAACACCTTTTGGATGTCCACGACTTCGGGAATACTCAACGGTCGCTCAGTGACTTTCAAAAGAATCATGCCTTTAGGTTTCTTTTTCATTAACAGTGTGAGTCTCAGAGAGGGAAACTATTTCAAAATCAGATATGTATAGGGTTTTTCATTAGAAACATATTGTTTTATAATTGTGTAAATTGTTCTTCGTTTTATGATTAATTTTATTTTAATAATTCACCAAATAAAAACCAATGCGAAGGTAAAAAGCGATTGTTTTGTAGAAGAAAGAGTTATCTCCCTTTGATGCGGATCCACACGGGAATAGCCGAATTTTTGCGAATGACCACTTTTGAAACGGCGTCTCTGATTGCACAACTAACTTTGATTGCCTCCAATCAGATTTCTACCTTTCTATCCTGTATGTTAGCCGTAATAGAACAGAGGCTAATTCAGGTATGACTGAGTTGCCTCTGTGGGGAGAGAATGGGTCAAAGAGAGCATTGTAGCAAACTACATTGTACTCACGCCTGTATTCCTATCAATTCACCAAATATTGCTTCGAGCTCGAGTTTTTAACAGAATGAACAGTTTTGTATGCAGAGATATAAAGACCAGCTAGCATTTTCTGTTACAGTGAAACACAAAGATTTTGGCTGATTGATGGCAACATTCAGCATTTACAACAACATTACATTTTTTAGGTTTGTGTAAAAATGATGAATACTCAACGATAGTGGTCTTCAGGTGAAATATACATCGACGTTTTTGTAAAAATATTTTGGGTGTAAAAAATAGTACTAGTAATTTGCTAGTTTATGGTGAACTTGGAAGTTTTCCTCTTAGCATACAGCAATATTTACAAATTGTTAAGTATTGGTTTAAAGTTTTTAAGTCAGAGAATTGTATAATAAGGTAAGTTTATTCTTTTTTGGATAACAGGTCTGGTTGGTATCGTAAAACTAAGAATATCCTTACAATAAATGGTCTATATTATTCATGGCTGTTAACCTTTGATGTAAACGTCACGACTTTCATGTCACTGTTAAAACAAAGGCTCCAGGATAGTTTTATAACATATTGGTATCAGGAAATGAGAGAAACAACTACCTATTCATTATATAAGCAATTCAAGCACAGGAACCCGATATCGTAAATAAAATGTAGGTAAAACGTAGATAAGAAAGACCCACCCCTCTATATAATTGAGTAAAGGAATAAACGCATCCATCTTGCCGATCTCGACTCGCTTCCGAGTTACGTCAAAATTATCGCTTCAAATTGGTGACATCTCATACACATACACAAGAACCTCTCAGTTATACATTTCTCAGCAAAACCATGTGGAGGAGGGCAGATTCTGTTGAGTGTCGTGGGCACTTATGTATATATGTATCATCCCAACTGCGGATCCGCCCCATCTTAAGATGGGGCGGGGAATGTTTAAACATGCATGTAACTATCTTATTTAAACATGAATTGTGATAAAAATGATATTTATTAATACTAACGGTATATACGTTTGACACATACAAGAACAATGAAATTTGATGTTGATTTACTCGACTTACGGGCTCGGAACCAACTCCCACCTTTTAAAAGCGAGGGAACACAACAAGTATGTAAAAACACGATGTCAACATTCATTTAATGATCATTTTTATTTGAAATTACGCTATATAACACATCGATGATTTAGTATTTAACATTTTTTGTTCTTTTTCAGTCATAAACCATCAACATAGGAATTGAAACAAAGTAAACAAAATAAGAAACAACGTAAACAGCATAACAGCAGAAACTAAGCGACCTTTATTTGAAAATGAACATACATGTGAATAAACTTATCTGTATTTTATATAGTATGAAATACATGTATTTAGAAAATCAACATATAGACCCTCTTTATTTATTATCTATTGATAATATCGCCTTCAAATGTGAAACCAGCTTACCTTATACAAAGAAATGAATAATCCAAATGTACATAGAAATCCAATGTAAAGGCTTTTCTCAATGTGTGTTACAACGCTATCCATTCCTAAACTAAGCACTTTGGGTAAGTTAATCAATTTTATCTCTGTAGGATAAAATATTTTATTTCAGCAGCTGAGGTTCAATGGAACATTCATTGTAAAACCATGTAATGGTTAATCGGGTTTGTGAAAGGGACGTAACTTTCTCAGTCTTCACATTTAAGTTAACCCTATTCAGGTTTATGATCACGTCAAGTAAAGGGACGTAACTGCTTACGGCATGAATTCCTCCTTCTCTTCACACGACGCCATTAACGACGTTAGTTTTTATCGAAACGCATCGATTTGAAGCATAAGGGCAGAAAGTATTTTGATTAGAGGATGGAGCTTCAATAGCCCCATTAACCCCTAAAGCGCAGAAAGATAACAACCTCCCAGGGTAAACCAAAAGAGGCCTGAAAAGTGTACAACACATGTTATCATTATGCTAGCCAACCTTACAAGGGTAAAATACGGTACCTCAATGGTACAAACGGTACTCCAATAGTACAAAACGGTACCTCAATGGTACGTACTCCAATGGTACAAACGGTACTCCAATGGTACAAATAGTACACCAATGGTACTAATCCAATGCAAGGATGGTGAAATTACTATGCCCAAACTGCAAGTATTATGCCACAGGAATGTGTCTCTACACAGTTCCTCCCATACTTGCCACTTAATACTTTAATGGTAATCTAACAAACAGAGCAAAAATGAATAAAGCAAATACACAAGATGTAAATCAATATTACACCTTATCATAGAAACACTTGATACCATCATGTTTTAAGAATATTTCAATACTTTCCTGCAATGCATTCAGAAACAAAGCATTGCCCACCTCAGACAGATGTATCCCATCGTGTCTGAACAAACCCAAGTCAGCAGTTGTGATAGAATGTTTTATAGTTCTGCCCCCGTTTTGCAATGTCACCTTTATACCTGCACGGTTTAACCGCTTTCTAGCATTTTCCATTGCTTTCCCATCGCATCCATGCCAGTAAACCCGGGGAAGTATCTTTGACCAAAAAAAGACTGCATGTGGAAGCAAAACACTTAGCTTTGCTATGTCTGCGATAACATTCTTTATGAGATATTTGATTGGTTTATTACCCAGGTCATTTGAGCCTAGATAGATAAGAATCACACTTGGAGGGGGCCTACTGGTAAGCTCTCTTTGGACCAGAGGCATGAATTGGTGCCACTTCATACCTCTAATACCAAACCATACAACAGACAGTCCTTGATTATCTAGGCCAAGATGACAACCCATTTTTAGTCTTGTGGTATGCTTCTGGGCCCAATAAAGGAAAGACGATCCTATCATCCAAACATCTGAACAAATGTAGGGTAAAATATAAGCGCTGTCAATTTTGTGTGGATAAATTAGCTGCGAATATAAGATTGAAATGCCCCCGAGCTTCATCTGCCCCATTTTTTTTATCTCATTAAAGGATAACCCCATGTTTGCTGCAGTTGAGGCCGCACCTATACGAAAAGAGTGCGATTTGTAGAGAGATGGGTTAAGCCCGAGAAAATTTACACACTTTGAAATAATTGCTGAAAATTGGTAACTACTTACTGGCTTTGAATCGTAATGCTGGAAGAGATAACATCCTTTTGTTGGTCTGCAATTTAGATATTCTCTCATGGTAGCCACAGGACAGACACAACTCCCTACAACCTCATGCAGTTTTAGAGTGACAGCCTTTCCCAACTGGTCAGTTTTAGAACACCTGATCCTGACCAACAAAGACGAATCACTCACTGATATATCCTCCAACAATAAAGGTCTGCCAGCATGTAAATTGTCTGTGAACACCAGTTCTCCCACACGAAAGAAACCAAAAAATGCAATTGAAAAACATGCCTTAAACAAAACCATTTCATAAGTGGAAAAGCACACTACTAGTAGAACCTTGGGTAATTGTACTAGAATGTCATAAGTGATTGGTGCTCGTATATCCTTCCTTCTGTTTAATCGTTTGCTGCCTTCAAGCATTTTGCGCACTAAAAAATAACCTCTGATTTTGTGCCGGTAACTCAAAGCTGAGAGATGTAAACTAAGAGTGCTTGGTGAATAGTCATTAATTGATAATGCTGAAATATACAGGATAACGTTACTCAACTGAATGGGATATCCTTCATTAATGCTGTAGCTTTTACAAAAGTTAGAATATGAAGAGGCGACTGCTTCATAAGCCTTTCTTGTGTTGAGAGCCATCGACGCGTTGACTAGACGTTTCGCCTCGGAACTAAGATCTCCCACACTCGAACTGGCACTGGCGTTGCTTCTGCGCCTGCCTGCGGAGCCAATGTATGGAACTTTGCCATCTGAAAACGTGAAAGTGAATCCGCTATTTCATTGCTTTTTCCTTTGATGTACTGACCTCTTACCGTGATATTCATTTCTAACCACAACAGAACCATATGACGTACTAGGGTCATAACTTGATCACACTTTGATGTCATCGAGTTGATAATTTGTACAACTGCTTGATTGTCAGACTGAAAAAATACTTTCTTATTTTTCAGTTGCTTTCCCCATATCTCCAATGCAACTACAATAGGAAAATACTAAATAAAGTGATGTTTTTCGTCAACCCTTCTTCCACCTAGGCAGAAGGCCAAGTTTCACATGCCCAACTATTCTGGAAAAATATTCCAAAGCCCAATGTTTGACCTCCTGCACTGTCTGTAAAAAACTGTAACTTGTCATTTGTCTCCCACCACCTCTCTCTCATAATGGCTGTACCATTGAAATGCGTAAGGAATACCATTCATGTCCTCAGGTCAGGGGCAATGCCTTACAGAGAAAATTAAGATAACCCACCAAGGCCTGCATTTCAAACAACCTCACTTTAGTAGAATTGATCATATTTCCAATTTTTTCCATTGCCTTTTGTACTTTGTCTTCCGGTATCCGAATAGACATTGTGTCACTGTCAAGTTCCAAACTGAGAAAAACCAATTTCGTTGTTGGGTATACTGTTTTTTCACCAGCAATCGGGACACCCAATTCTGTACAAACGTCACAAAATGTCTTGAGAGCTCTGCTTCAATGATCAGATGCAGGCTTTCCACAGAACAGGAAGTCGTCCAAATAGTGCATTGTATCTCCTGACTTTTCTCTCTCCTTTACAGCCCATTCTATGAAAGTAGAGAACTTTTCAAACAATGAACAACTGATACTGCAACCCATAGGCAAACATTTGTCAAAATAAAATTTACCATCTAACTAAACCCTAATAAATCAAAATCAGAAGGGGGAAACTATCATTAAACGAAAGGCACTTTTGATGTCTGCTTTAGCAAGTAGTGCCCCTTTTCCAAAATTGTTAATCATATCTACAGCTTTATCAAAACTAGCGTAATGAACTGGCGCTAAGTCAATGTAATCATTTACACTTTCTCCTCCAGGATATGACAGGTGATGAATAACTCTGAAGTCTCCTTCCGTGGATTTTGGAACTAGACCAATGGGTGATATCCTAAAATGGCTCATAGGGGGGGTGTCAAATAGTCCGCCAAGTCTCCTTCCGTGGATTTTGGATCTAGACCAATGGGTGATATCCTAAAATGGCTCAAAGGGGGGTTGTCAAATAGTCCGCCTACTCGCCCCAAAGCCACTTCTTTACCGATCTTAGTCTTTGCAATGTTGAGATTTTCTTTAACAGATTTTAAATTGTTAGCTGTAAGTGGTATTCTCGGGCCATTGTATTTTAAACTGAAACCCTCTTTAAACCCTTTTACTAATTCATGAGCTGTCTCCTGATATGGATACTGTTCTGCCATTTTCCCGTAAGACGTCTTGCTTGACTGGTGTCCATCCCAGCGTTAGCAGATCTGGCGATTTCTGTTGATCTGCAGCTTCTGGCTGGGTGATTGACGCCTCCGCATCTTGAACACGAATGGCTGAATCTGCATTGCCTGCGAAAACAGGATCCATAGTTGAAGGAGTTGCAAGTTTGCGTCTTTTTACCTGTGTGTCGTTGAAAGGATTGTTGAACCGGAAACTGTTGTTGATGTGTTTGTCCTTGCATGTATAACATCCACAACTCAACGTTTATTGAACCCCATGAGTTGCTTGGGTTTCTCGCTTGACGCAATCTGAATTGCTCATCATATGCTCTCCATCCAAAACCGGGATGGCGCTCAGCTGCCATTCGTATTGTGTTCATGTACTTCAGCATTCCCTGGTTTTAGTTCTAGATGACCACCCGAATTCACAAACACTGCCGCTGTACATGCATATTCTTGCAAATCCCTGTCAGATTTGAGCATCAAGGTCAAATTGATTAATTCACCTTTCCAAATTTTTTCTTTTAGGGAAATAGGTAAAATACTTCCAAGGTCATCAACCCCACAATGTGTCAGCTATGCATGTTAGAGAATTAGAGACTGACATTGAGTCATTCATGACAGCAAGCAATTCCAATCAGTCATGAATGGGCACCAATTTGACAATTGTCACTAATGTATGGTTGAAACAACACTGAGTTGGGGGAAGAAAAGTCTTGTTTGTTTTTAAACAGGCTATAAAATGGTTTGTTTACTTATCATGTAACAAGCTTGATTAAATCAAATATAAACACATTTAACAAACTTTATTGATGTATGTGGTTGCTGAAATGTTTATGTGTATGAAAGGCATCCAAGTTTATCCAATCAGAAACGAAACGCAGACACCGCGTGCGTAAACAACTCGACTAATCAAGTAAGCGTTTTGCTGAGTCATTGCAAAGGGAGAAAATTTGGTTTGAGGTAAAACCTCATAAAGTTTTCCAGGGCTTGTAGTGTAGATTTATCGGAACGAAAGCGTTGGATAATCGAGGATGTCTTGACTAGTGAGGATTATAATTTATAGCTTTCAATACATTTCTAGAGACATTATTTGATATATACATAAAGCAATAAATTGAAATATTAAATACACAAAATGACTACTCGTGCTAGTACAGCAAATACGGAAGAAATAGTCAAATCATCCGAAAAAAGACTAAGTGAACTTATCCTAGGAGTGAAGTCTGAACTGATAAACTCTATTGGTGAAATAAAACTAGAAATTAGCGAGCTGAAAACCAAGGTTACAAGTGTCGAACACGATGTATCAGTTCATGATGAAGAGTTGAAGACACTCCGCAAGGAAATGGCTGCCGTTCAACTAGCACACAGCAACCTGGAACGCCAGTGTGTACTAAAAGACATCCATGACAGAAAAACGAATCTTCTGTTCTACGGCCTATCTGAATGTCCAGATGAAAACGCAGAAAACACTTTGAAAAACTTTTTTACTGATAAACTGAAGTTCAGCCAGGCGAAAGATGATCAAATGCTGATCAAAACCGTACACAGACTTCCCAAAAGTGAATACCAAAGGCAAAACAACCCCACAGCACCGCCGAGCATCATAGCCACCTTCGTAAAGATGGCAGATCGAGACGACATTTTCCGAGCACGTAAGATCCTACGAGAACAGACCGGACGCTTCAGCATCCAAACCGACCTACCCGCCATGCTCAAGAAACGCCGTGCAATCCTTAGCAGACAGGCCACCGAGATTCGGAAGACCCAGAACGTCTGGACACGAGTCAGAGTCGTGGGGACAGAAGTCGTCATCGAGACGAAGGAACCGCACTCAAGATTTTCGCAGTGGAAGAAATATGAATAAAAATGAAAACAAAAACTGCAACATTTTTGCATATAAAAGGATAAACAAATACAAATAATCCTTTTTTTTTATCATAAAACAGGATGAAAATTACCATTTTTTTAGTTTAAGTTCTGAATTACAAACATCATTTCTTTTAACTGTAAGTGTACTTTTGTAATTTTGATGCATCTCACTTGCCAGAATTTTGTATAAAACTAGTCGTCAAACCACTAGCACAGCAGTGTGCATGTAAAACACGTGCACTCCCAACACGTGGTTTGTTACTGAGCAGTGAGTGACAAATGTTTGCTGGATTACCTTTCACGGATCCTGTGATTCTTTGTATTACTTTATGTGAATTTATGTCAATTGGATTTTCATATGGACGCTAACTGTGAGTATACATCAGAAATGCTTTTAGAATCAAGTGTATTGTGTATTGAACTCATTATGCTATTTGACAAACTGTTTTGATAAATGTACCATCTCGTAAAAAATAAGTCCTCAAAACCACAAGGTTACCAGTCAACATGAAAAAACGCGTGCAGCGCAACTTGCTACAAGTGAATTATAAACGCTTAATTTTTCATGGAGTTTTTGACATGAACAAACATGACAAACTTTTACCATTTACGGACCCTATGGTTCTATTTCACAGATGTTTTAGTACTTCTTTGTATTCAATCTAACGTACGTTTTCTCGTAACGAGTAGAAAATACAAGCGTTTTGCTTTTCACAGATCATGAGGTTCTATGCACAACTCTATGGGTAATGTGCTTTGTGAACTTTTATACCAACACGAATATAAAGCGAATGTTTTCGATCTTATTTACTGAAGCACACTTACCAATTACACTGTTTATATGTAATTTCACAAGCTGAGATGAGATTTCAACTTACCAGCGGTATCATTTACTCACAAATTCTAGAAGGAAAATTTGTTTTACTTTCAAATGGTATGGTATAGCCCTGTGGGAGGGTAAATATACCATCTCTTCTTGTCACAATGACGGATGTCAAAGTGTCATTTTTCTTCTTTTTCGTTGTTGTGTTGTTAACTACTATGTATTCACTTTCATTTCTCAAAATATGTTTATTTGGCACACTTAAAATGGGTCAGCTATTTCTATACCAGCGTACTTTTACCACATTATTACTACTTGTTATCTTTAAGAACATAATTATACATGGCACATAAACTTGACATAATCTCTGCAAATTGCCAAGGTTTAAATAATTCAAAAAAGAGAATCGATGTGTTTGAAAATATGAAAAAACGCAAAGCTAATATTTATTGTATTCAGGATACGCACTTTACTGAACACATTGAACAAAAAAAAAATTAGAATGGGGCTCTTCTGAGACCCGTTTTAGTTCTTATACCAGTCAAGCAAGAGGGGTAGCTATCTTATTTAGAGACAACTTTGAATTCGAGGTTCTTAGAGAAATAAAAGACTCTGAAAACGGAAACTTTTTGATACTTAAGATTAAAATCGAGAAAGAGATAATCAGTTTAACGAATGTATATGGTCCCAATGTAGATACGCCTGACTTTTATCTAGAAATTAAAAATAAGATTGTGAGTCTAGAAACTGAAACTAACATCATATGCGGTGACTTCAACCTAGTTCAAGATCAATCAAAAGATACTTTTAACTACTTACACATAAATAATCCTAAATCAAAGGATGCAGTATTCGACATGATAGATGAACTCAATCTGTATGATCCATGGCGAGAAACCAATCTTGATATTAAACGTTACACATGGAGAAAACCAAAACCTTTAAAACAAGCAAGACTAGACTTTTTTCTCGTAAGCAGAAACATGGAGAAATCTATTATTAGTTCGAAGATAGAACCTGGTTATAGATCGGATCACTCGATCATATCTTTGCATATTGAATTTACATCCCTTGAAAAGGGAAAAGGGTTCTGGAAATTTAACAATAGCTTACTACATGATCCCGACTATGTACAGAACATAAAAAGTATCATTAATGAGACTGTAGAACAGTATCATTCCCTAGATGCTGATGGAGACAAAGTATTAAAGATAAATGAACAATTATTCTTCGAAGTACTATTGTGCAATGTTCGAGGTTTTACCATAAAATATTCATCTCATAAAAAGGTAGAAAGACTAAAACTAGAAGATGAATACAATAAAACTCTTAAAACCTTGGAAGAAAATTGAGATACCACTGACAATGAAGAAAACAAAATCAAACTGTTGGAGGAAATAAATATACTGAAAGACAAGCAACTTGAATTGAATAAATACAAAACAGAAGGGATTTTACTTAGGTCAAAGGCAAAATGGTATGAAAAAGGAGAAAAACCAACACAATTTTTCTTATCTCTTGAAAAACAGAATTTCCTTAACAAAGCAATAACAAAACTAGAAACAGACGACGGACAAATAAGCGAAACAAAGGATATTATCAACCATACAAAGACATATTTTCAAAAACTGTATACCAGTAAACCTGTCGTAGATGTTAACCTGGAGGACTTATTCAAAGATAAGAAAATACCAAGACTTTCTGACAATGACGCATATTCTCTTGAAGGTGAGTTGCAATACAAGGAAATCCTTTCAGCATTAAAAAATATGAAAAACGAAAAAAGCCCTGGCCCCTCAGGTTTCACAGTTGAATTCTATAAGTTCTTTTGGAATGACATCAATAAATATCTTATTTACTCATTGAATACAGCTTATAGATCAGGTGAGTTATCCATAAGTCAAAAACAAGGTCTCATAACTTGTATCCCAAAAAAAGATAAGCCAAAAGAACTTTTGAAAAACTTTAGACCAATTTCATTATTAAACATTTCATATAAACTAGCTTCAGCAGTAATATCATCTCGCATTAAAAATATTCTTCCAAAATTAATAAGTGAAGATCAAAAGGGATTCATGAAAGGAAGATATATTGGTGAGTGTACAAGACTGATTAACGATATCATGGACTACACAGACTACATGAATAAACCTGGACTCTTGATATTGATAGATTTCGAAAAAGCATTTGATTCTGTAGAGTGGTCCTTTATCGAGCAATGTTTCGATTTTTAGCTACAGGCCAGATGGGCTTATGGCATGGCATGGTGTCCGGCGTCCGTCCGTCCGTCCATCCGTCCGTCCATCCGTCCGTCCGTAAACTTTGTGGAATTTCGACTTCTTCTCCAGAACCATAAGGCCTAGAAAGCTGAAACTTTGTGTACAGACTCCTTGGCTAGTGAGGATAATAAATTGTAGCTTTAGTGGCCCTGTGACCCCTAATAAGGGCCACAGGGGCCACGCCCTAAAAACCTATTTTCATCTTCTTCTCCAGAACCATACGGCCTAGAAAGCTGAAACTTTGTGTACAGACTCCTTGGCTAGTGAGGATTATAAATTGTATCTTTAGTGGCCCTGTGACCCCTAATAAGGGCCACAGGGGCCACGCCCTAAAAACCTACTTTCATCTTCTTCTCCAGAACCATAAGGCCTAGAAAGCTGAAACTTTGTGTACAGACTCCTTGGCTAGTGAGGATTATAAATTGTAGCTTTAGTGGCCCTGTGACCCCTAATAAGGGCCACAGGGGCCACACCCTAAAAACCTATTTTCATCTTCTCCAGAACCATAAGGCCTAGAAAGCTGAAACTTTGTGTACAGACTCCTTGGCTAGTGAGGATTTTAAATTGTAGCTTTAGTGGCCCTGTGACCCCTAATAAGGGCCACAGGGGCCACGCCCTAAAAGCCTATCTTCATCTTCTTCTCCAGAACCATGATGCCTAGAAAGCTGAAACTTTGTGTATAGCCTCTTTGAAGAGTGAGGATTATAAATTGTAGCTTTGGTGGCCCTGTGATCCCTAATAAGGGCCACAGGGGCCACACCCTAAAAACCTATTTTCATCTTCTTCTCCAGAACCATAAGGCCTAGAAAGCTGAAATTTTGTGTACAGACTCCTTGGCTAGTGCGGATTATAAATTGTAGCTTTGGTGGCCCTGTGACCCCTAATAAAGGGGACAGATGCCATGCCTTAAAAACCTATTTTCATCTTCTTCAGAACCATGAGGCCTAGAAAGCTTAAACTTGTAGCTTTGGTGACCCTGTTGCCCCTAATAAAGGCAACAGGAACGTCCTTCAAATCTATTTTCATCTTCTTCTCCTGAAGTATAAGGCCTAGAAAACTGAAACTTGTCGCCTATATACTTAATTTTATGATTGGTGCCCCTGTGGCCTTTACAAAGGGGGAATCATATTGGCCACACTCGACAGCATAATTGATGATGTAGCCGGATGAGCTACAGAGCCAATGGCTCTATTTTTTTAATTTCGGACCATCTATCAAACTTTGGTTAAAAACTTTCTACAATAATATACATTCTAGTGTTCTTGTAAACGGATTTCCATCAGAATTTTTCAAAATTACACGTGGTTGCAGGCAGGGGGATCCTCTTTCTCCATATATTTTTTTAATTGTAGCAGAAATTCTGGCCCACATGTTAAGAAATTATGAAAAAATAAAAGGAATTAAAATGGTTGATTTAGAATATTTATTGACACAATTTGCAGATGATACAACTATTATTCTAGACGGATCTGAACGCTCGTTTAGAGAAACATTACATGTATTTAAACTATATGCATCCTTTTCTGGACTTAAAATAAACATAGACAAAACTAAAGTTATCTGGATAGGTTCAAAGCAGTTTTCAAGTTTTCAATATTGCAGAGATTTTAACTTAGATTGGACACAAAAACCCTTTGTATTATTAGGTATACTGTTTCAACACAACAAAGCAGAAATGGTAGAAAGAAATTACAAAGATAAGCTCAAAAAAGCAGAAAAAGCAATGACAATGTGGTCTCTCAGAGACCTTACGCCATTAGGAAGAATAACAGTCTTAAAGAGTCTGATACTACCATCACTTAATCATCACTAGCATAACCAAAACTCGATACGATTGTGAATTTTCAAAGAAAATGTTTTTCCTTTATATGGAGAGGCAAACCCGACAAAATTAAAAGAAGGTTGTTGACAAAATCTTATAAAGATGGCGGGTTAAAAGTTCCAACAATACTAGAGACAATTAAAGCTCAGAAAATATCTTGGATCAGACGACTATTTGTACAGGATTCTAAATTAAGTAACCTTTTGTATACGTCAAGCCCAGTAAGCCAACTTAACCCAATAGAAATGGGACCATGTTATCTCAAGACCCACTTTATCCCTAAACTCATTAGTCCATTCTGGAAAGATGTATTTCACGCTTGGTCTGAATTACACGAAAACTGTAAATATGATAAGAACAATCTCAGTAGACAGTACATATGGGCAAATGACAACATCAGAATAGGAAAAAACCCTGTAATATATGATCATTATATTCAATCAAACATCAAATTTGGAAATGATTTCCTAGCAGAAAATGACACATTTCTGTCCCATAACGACTTTGTAGAACGATATGGGGTTAAAACAAATTTTCTTGAATATGCTGGTCTAATATCCTCTTTGAAAGCATGTATCAAACAGAATTCGACCAATATCAGTAAACAGATAGATTTGCCTTTTATGCCGCCAAACTTAGAAATACTATTTAAGGTTGAGAAAGGATGTAGCATATTCTACAACCTTTTACACAACGATATTTCAAATGAAAAACTAGCTTATCAAAGTAAGTGGGAACGGGAATTGAATACAGATTTCAGTTTGAATCTATGGAAAACATTCAATTTTATACCTACTCGAGCATGTTATAGTGCAAAACATAGATGGTTCCAGTATCGAATTCTCCATAGAATCCTCACCACAAATAAAGATTTACATAGATATAGCCTCATAGAATCATCACAATGTACATTCTGCAATGTTGAAGCAGAATCGATTATCCATCTTTTTTATGAATGTAAATTTGTAAAAACGCTGTGGCAAGATCTACTAAAATGGATCGAAAATAAAACAGACATTCATTTGAACCTAAAGGCAGAGACAATCATTCTTGGATTCGGTGAAAAGGAAACGATGTTTTAAATTTCCTTTTTATCCTAACTAAAGAATACATCTATGCTAGAAAACTAGCAAACATTTTACCGACTCTAGCGGGCTTAAAACCAAAATTAAACCATAACTATCAACTACACAAATCAAATGTCTACACACAATGTAAATACGATAAATTTGTCTCATTTTGGTCGTCTTGCCACAACTTGTTCATTTGAAATTAATATATATGTCTCAACTTGTTTACCTGACATGTTCTTATTATTTACATTGATGTTATGAAAATGCTGAAAATGCTGTACCCAATTCAAAAAGAAATAAAGTGATAAAAAAATAATAATTTATAGCTTTGGTGGAGCTTGGACATATATTAAGGGCCACAGGGGCCACGCCCTTAAAACCTATTTCCTTAGCTTCTTATCTCCAGAAGCAAAAGGCCAAGAAAGCTGAAACCTTGTGTACAGACTCCTTGACTAGTTAGGATTATGAATTGTAGTCTGGTGGCCCACGCCCTTAAAACCTTTTTTCATATTTTTCTCCAGAAGCATATGGCCTAGAAAGCTGAAACCTTATGTACAGACTCTTTGACTAGTGAGGACTAACAATTGTAGCTTTTATGGCCCTATTTCCCCTAATAAGGGCCTCGGGGGTCACACCCTTAAAACCTATCTCTATATTTTTCTCCAGAAGCGTAAGGCCTCCTTGACTAGCGAGGGTTATAATTTATAGCTTTGGTCGCCATGTGGCCACTGGCTCTATTCTTTTTATGTTGCTCTCCGTTACTACAGTGGTTCCAAATGTAAACTCAAAAGATATTCTAACCTTGACCTTTGCTATTTGCACCTTTATCCGTAAATGACCCGAAAGATACTAAAATTATCTGTTGACTTCATCCTGCCCCGAAAACCAACCATTTTATGATAAACTGAATAATGAAGTATTCCTTTCAGGATTTTTTTTCTGCGAATGATGTGTTTTAGGAAAATGTTATTTTTAGAGTTGTACAATATGAAAAAATGTTGATTTGCTTAATAAGTTAAACTCAAAGAAAATTTAATCGTTGTCTTGAATACCAGAGATCTTGAAACGAATATCTAGAACTTGCACATAGGGTCGATTAAAGAAAAGAGATCATCTTGCTTCTTACCATTGATACCGATTGTCTGTGTTGTATTGGTTATGACCACACCACAAGACAGATTCCCTCTATCTGATATTTCAAATATTCAATAAATTGATTCAACAGTAATCAAATTCTGTGCTACATCAACGACGTTGATGAAAATATGATTAGCTACATGTAGTTTATCTAGTGTGACTCATATGGTTTTTGTAATTTAAGTATGTATGCGCATCATATTATATTGAAACCTTTAAAAATAGAACTATTATAATAATTAGATTAGATTGTAATTATTTACGTGTGTTTGTTGTATTTTACTGTTAACATGGGGGCATTTTCTCAATTCGAGAGAACCCGTTCTCGTAACAAGTGCATTTTATGACCTCACCAAAGTTCTACACTCTGAGGATCCAATGGGAACTCATTTTCAGTCACACAGGGCTGATGTTCAACCAGCCAAGGCACAAGTATAAAGGGCTAGCCATGCTGGCTTTATATGGTAAGAATCTTTGCGTAAATCTGACCTCTCCTTGAAGAACCAAGCTTTAGCTTCGTTCATCTCTGTAAAACAAACCACAAATTACTCACGATACATTACGCAGCTCAACATTTGTTGGTACAATAGCTCCCCCAAGGCTGGATTACTGAAACAGTTTGTTGATTACGGCTCCAGAATATTTCATCCAAATGCCTAAATCGATACTCAGTCGTGGTTTTATAGTCTCGTATTACAAAACCTTAGTAGGAATATTGGAGCAATTACAAAGTTGTATGTGTTGCCCATACAAAATATATCGTTTATACTACGTGTATAGTGCTGTGAAAATTGCAGTTGATAAAGACATGAATTAAGTTTTGTCTCGCATATCAATAAAAGGTATGTATGCGTTTTGGGGTTAAAAATCTCATAAATTGACCTGATTATCTGTATTCGTTGAAGAAGGTATCAATTCCGAAATATCTAGGAAAAGCTGTTCTTTCCCATTTTTTGTGTGTAAACACCGTAATCAATTGAGGTAGGGAAACGGATTTACATAGCGTAACTGAAAGTGGTTCGTTGGTTTAGAACTGCTACTGAAATAGTGACATTTACTGATCAAGCCCTGTCTTATTTGTTTTGCGAATTCCCATTGTATGCACTATCAAGCCAGACAAAGAGACCACTTTTTCACTTTTATTATCTCACTCGAATTTAATATAAAGAACATCACATTTAGCCATCGGAGAATTTGATAAGAAATATAAAACAAGATATTAAAAGTACAAATAGTGAAAATTGTTTCATATTTCATGAATAGATTAACTACATTTCGTCAAATTGGGGTGATGAAGATAAGATCTTTTGAAGAATAAATTGCATCTAAAAAAGTAAACGTCTTTCATTTAAAAAAATCAATAAAAAAATATAAAACTAATGATGAGGCAAGCAATAAAACAATTCAACCTAAAAGCACAAGCAGCTTTTTAAAAAGTGTTTAAAATAAACAAAGTAAATTGTTTCAATTTGATCTTCATTAAAACACTTTTAAATAAAACAAGCAAAAACAATTCAAGCAACACAATATTGTCTCCATCAATTTGACATTGCTTAATGTGATATATAAACTCTACGGTATATTCATTCTCTCCCCACAGAGACAGATAAAGTCAAGTTGATTTAGCCTCTGTTATATAACGCCGACTTAGTGGGATAGAATGGGAGATGCCTTATTGGAGGCAATCAAAGTTAGTTGTGCAATCAGCGACGCTGTTCTTAAATCATCGTTTGGCTACTGAATCAAAGCAAAAGCATTGTGATATGAACCATCCAGGGGAAACTGCCGGAACCCACGGATTTCGGCGTAATAGAACAGAGGCTTAATCATCATGACTTGATCTGCCTCTGTGGGGAGAGAATGCGGTATATTACAAATGTACAATATTACCTACATGTATAAAGGTTTAACTTAAAAACAAATCTTATGCAAAAGAGGTAATATGTAGTCAAAATAATCACTAAACTGTGTATACATATGCAAATGACAATTGTGACTATGAACGAGTCAACCTCACTTATATAATTTGTATGCCAAGTACTCCGTATTTTTATACCCCCGACCAACGGTCAGGGGTATCTAGTAATACCAACGATTCCGTCTGTGTGTCCTTGGTCCGTGTGTGTGTGTGTGTGTGTCCGTCCGAGGACATTTTTTGTCCGACCTATTACGGGAAAACCATTTGTCCGATTAATTTCAAATTTTGCACATGTCTTCTACCCTACTAGGAGGGGTGCAGTGCCAAGTAACAGCAAATTTCGTTAACATTTGAATTTATTATTAATTTTTTACAAATTTCCATGTTTTGAACTTAGTCATTTTCAAATATCAGATTTGTCCGACCTATTACGGGAAAACTATTTGACCGATTTATTTCAAATTTAGCACATGTCATCTACCCTACTAGGAGGGGTGCAGTGCCAAGTAACAGCAAATTTCCTTAACATTTGAATTTATTATTAATTTTTTACAAATGTCCATGTTTTGAACTTAGTTATTTTCCAATATCAGATTTGTCCGACCTATTACGGGAAAACCATTCGACTGATTAATTTAAAATGTTACACATGTCTTCTACCCTACTAGGAGGGGTGCAGTGCCAAGTTACAGCAAATTTCCTTAACATTTGAATTTATTATTAATTTTTTACAAATTTCCATGTTTTGAACTTAGTCATTTTCCAATATCAGATTTGTCCGACCTATTACTGGACAACTATTTATCCGATTAATTTCAAATTTTGCACATGTCTTCTACCCTAATAGGAGGGGTGCAGTGTGAAGTAACAGCAAATTTCGTTAATATTTGAATTTTTTTACAAATTTCCATGTTTTGAACTTAGTCATTTTCCAATATCAGATTTGTCCGACCTATTACGGGAAAAAAGTTTCATCTGATTCTTTTCACATTTTGCACATGTCTTCTTCCATACTAGGAGCGGTGCAGTGCCAAATCAATACTAAAATTGATGAGTGTTTTTTGTGTGTGTTTTTTTTTTACAAACTTCCATTTTTTGGATTAGTCATTTTTCTCAATTCCTCTTTTGGGGTCAATTGCTGTGCAAGAGATGACTACATTGAAAGTAAAAAGTAATTCAGTTAGTCAGGGATGCACGGTCGGGGGGTATTAGTGAGCCACGCTCACTTTTTTGCTTGTTTATTTTTAAATTAACAAAAGTAAACCAATTCAAGATGTTATTTCTTATGAACATGACGCATTAATATCTGGTACAGACCAGGAAGACCTCCCGTGTTCATCCAGTGTTGTAGGACCTGATAGTTACACACAAAAACTTTGTAATGTTAAATTAAGTTCAAATCAAATGTTAAAAGTTTTAACAGAGATGATTTTGACTTTTTATAAGCTGTCACCAACAGTAACAGAGAGATCCAAATTTGCATGTTTTGGTACAGTAACACAAATTAGTATCATTGCAGCAGTATGTTGTCAATGGTTTGTTGGGGCTAACCCGTGGACGCCCCAACAAACGTGTGAGTGACGACAAAAAACGATTACAAGAGTATTTAACCTTATTACAAACGGTACTCGGATATGTGTTATACACAAATATACCCTGAAACAAT
The DNA here is from genome assembly GCA_916613615.1 of Steromphala cineraria. Classification (NCBI taxonomy): domain Eukaryota; kingdom Metazoa; phylum Mollusca; class Gastropoda; order Trochida; family Trochidae; genus Steromphala; species Steromphala cineraria. Next base: position 54,138,716 of record OU744725.1, on the reverse strand, counting down.
ATAAAAAAACATAATAATTAACAAACTCCATGACACATATGCTATGGAAATTTAAAACACAACAACTCTGTGGGCAAACTAATTTATTCTAATACAATTACATAACAATACATAACAAATAAGTAGCATAGGCATGCGTGCTGCATGTAGCACAAATAGCAAAGCAATGTGATCTGATATCAGATAAGATAAGCCAATCCTTTATAAACAGCTAATATTACTTGACTATAAAATGTTCCTAGTGAAGGAATCCAAGTTGGTTGTCTGTCTGGAACAGAAGCCATTTATTGGGAGTGGGTGGGTGGGGAAATAAAAGCTCACAGAGCACATGGCGCAGTAACTGCTGGCAACAAAGGCTATCTGGCAACTGACCACAGGGTTCACAGTTTGGCGGGAGACTGTGTACCATGTGACCACTTAATGGTCTGGAGGACTAGTTGATTGGCTGGCAGCACAGAATGCAATGCTGAGACCCCTCTAGCTGGTGTAGGGGGTAGGCAGCTCCCCCTGTGGAGAGGAGGGGGAGAAGCAGGGCAGAGGGGTCATAACCTTACTAATGATAAGCAGATGCTGGCGCCCACAGAGTTGTAATTTTAAAATCACCTAGACACAGGTTTACCATTTAACACTTAAAACACTATCATTGCCAATGCATTACTTATTACACTATCATGTAGTTTAAAACCATTAATGATAAAGATTTATATATATTTAGTTAGATGGATAACTACGTTTATGATAGCTACTGTACTGTAGATTATAACATAAAACTACAAATGCTTCAACAGATCTACTATAATGTAGGTCTGACTTCAATAAGATAGCCATATAGACAATACACAAAAAACCTATGTACATAATATCCTTATTCCAATAATAAATGAAACTAGATTAGCGTTTGCGGGACACCGCAAAAGCAGAGCAGCCCCGAAACTTGGGGTTTCGCCTTACCCTGTTCCGCCTTTTACAGGCCTCACCAAATTGGGCATTTTCTCGTGACCTTGACCTTTGACACTCAACGTCACACAATCAATGAACACATTCCATTAAGTATAACATTAATGTAATGAATTAAAGTGTCATAAGTTGAAATAATCCATTTTCTCCATATATGTTGACCTTGCTGTGACCTTGACCGTTGACAGTTCGTACCCAAAACTTTTTGAAAATGTTATACTTCTCAAGAGATAATATATACAAAATCTTAACTTCATAGCTCAAAAACTTTTCAAATTATCGTGTTTACAGGGAATTTTGTAGTTAAATTATAACATGTGACCATGACCTTTGACCTTGAAAGTGAACATGTCATAATGATTCCCTGGAAGTGTTAACATTTAGACATGTTCAAGAGTTCTGAAAAGCTAAATGGGATAAAGTTAAATCTAAATTAGGTGCACTTTGCAATTACTCATATCTCATGACCTTTGACCTTCAAGGTCTCACAATCATTGAACACTTTATATTGAGTATAATCATGTATTTATTTAAACTGTTCATAGTTAGAATAAAGCATTTTGGCTAAACCATGCTAAAGTCATGACCTTACTGTGACCTTGACCTTTGACGGATTGAAATCAAAACCTATTCACAATTTTCTACTTTTCCAAGGATGATATATACCAAGTAAGAGCTTCATAGCACAAAAACTTTTCAAGTTATCGCGTTTACAAGGAATTCTTAGAGTGATTACATAGCTCGTGACCTTGACCTTTAACCTTGAAAGTGAACCTGTCAAAATCGTTCCCCCGAGGTATGAGAAGTAAGTTATGAATAGGAGTTCTGGAAAGCTTAGTGAAAAAAAGTTATAGCTAGTAATAGGAGTGCGGCGGCGGTGGAAACGTCACAAAAACTGATAGCAGCCCCGTCCTTAGACGGGGCTGCTAATAACCACAAACAAACTCTACCAGATACAAGTATAAACACAAGCATGAAATATCACACAGTGAAATATTAATTAACCTAAAGAAATATGAAATCCTCCAAACATAAATGAATCCGCCTCCAAAGAACCAAAAGAAGATTCCAATGCAGAGATATAATAACAAAACGTATATGAAGGACACTGTCCAGTCACATAGGGAAACTTATATCGCAAGGAAAGAGTCAGAGAGAAGAATAGAGAAGACAGATTGAAAGATTGAGTCTTTTGTATCTGTGTGCTTTGCTTGTGCAGTGAGTGCAGAGTTGATTAGCAGGCGGCAACAGGTTAGCTTGCTATACTAAACATGAGAGTTAAAATGTAACTTGATCAATGAATAAATACACTATTTTGTACTAAATTAAACTTATTAATATATTGAGATTTTCTAATGGCTTATCTGAGAAAAACTAAATTAAACTAACTATGTACACTAAAATATAGAATGCCACATGAATCTTAAAAAATTCATTTACAAAATGTTAAAATTCCGTCAGTGAGCTAGAGCCACTTCTGGGGACAGCCCATCTGTGTCTATCATTTGGTTCAGGCGGTTCTTGAATTTTTGCTGGTGTTTCTTGCATACGTTCAAGTAAAGTCGTTAATTCATTCAGGGATCTTTTTACTTTTTGTATTTCTGCCTTCAGAATTTTTTCTGAATGTTCAATGTCATACTGCAGTCCTCTGAAGTCTTTGTCGTTGTACTTGGAGACCTCTCGTGCATCATCCAATTGCATGTCTGTATTGGACAGTTCAATTGTCCAGATAGCCTCTATTGAATATTTAAACAACTTTTTTTTCTTTAACAAACGAGCACCTAGAAGCTTTGCAAGTGCTGGAAAGTATATTGTAGTTTTCGTGCCAAAATAAACCGCATTGAAGACCCATTCATTCAAATGTTCGATCTCAATTGTTGAATACGACGCATTCATCATGGCAATCAGCAGATTGAGAAGAACAATGGTTGAGCTCAGCACGTACCCAATGTAAAGAAGCTTAGAAAATAGAGGAGTAGCACTGACTGCCTCAAGATAAATTTCTGTGCTTTCATCAACAGCTTCTTCCATGCCAACCATCACGTTGAACATCAGGAACATGGTGTGGACAGGTGTTTTGTAGGTCATTGTGATGTTGGCAGATGAATTGAACTGAGCATGAATTGAGAAAGAAAACCCAAGTAAAAATATTATATAAACGAGTAAAATCTTGATGACATCTGTAAAAATAACTCTCAAGATTAACTTGAAGAAGAAATGAATTTGCTTTATTCCGTTTGCTAAAGCAAATGTTAGGAGCCAGCCCAGAAGTAAGCAGACAGAAAGAACGTTTCTCGTTGTTGGGGTTATTTCACTCCCAACACTTGCAATAACTAAACAGAGTAAAACATCATAAACAAAAATTGTTGAAAACCACAGTGTTTCCCAAACAAAGTCTATCTTCCTGAATTCATCCTTTTCAACTTCGCTGCACATAATTAATTTCAAACAGAACAATTGAATAAGTCTATTGAAAAGATAAAAGCTCAACAGGAGAGGCTCTACGAGACCAAAGCTGTACATTAAACCTTTGGTTGTGTCCGTAGGTTTTATGTTTCGCACATCCATTAGCTCACATCCCAGATAGCTGAATAAAGACATGTACATTATATGAAGGACGACAACCACAATATAAATTTTAGTGGTTATGGAACAAAAAACATCTGTTAATTTCTTTATTGGTTTCACTTCCATTAGCTCTTCAAATTTCTTTTTGTCTCTTGAGTCCTGCAGCAATACTTGCAGCTTTTCTTCAAATATATCAATATTACAGAAACAGTTAAGAGAACGCAAGCAAATGTTATGATCATCGAACTCCATGTCTACCAAACTTGAGACATCAAAAATTCCATCATTTGTGCATGTAATACCGTCAAGAGACATAAGTTTATTTATCATCTGAACCGCACCTTTTTCAATGGCTAACCCCCATACATTTTTAGATTTTTGCTTGTTTTCTATTTTCAAAAGCTTAATCATGGCTTGGTACTGAAGTTTCTCTTCAGAATCATTTTGAGTGTCACTATGGTTACTTTGGCGATCTATTGTACCAATCTGCTGAACATTGTCAACTCCTTCCTTCCACCATTGCCCAGACCTGGATCGAATCTTGTCAACGATCTGCATATAGTACTTCATGTTACCGGGTGAATCTACAGAAGCCCGTACAAGTCTGTGTAAGATGGTGTCACCGTCTGAGGTTTTCTTGTCGAGTTCCAAAACACTTTCACCCGTTTCTGATGGGTTGATGAGTGTCTTTAAGACTGTTTCGACACCGTTGTCGAGGTTAAGATCTTGAATAAGCATTCCCATCATTGTCTGCAATGTCTTGCCAGACACTGGTCTTCCTCTGGGCGTCGGCCTAAAACAAAATTACAGCATTGGGATACCAGTTAATAATAACAGGAAGATTTGTAATGTCTATTTTTTATTATTATAAACAGTTTATCATACATTGGATATTTTTCTTGGCATAATAAAGCCAAATGATATTTTCGGTATCCATTGGAGTCAAATACGGATACCAAAGCAAAGCATTCTCTCCCCACAGAGGCAACTCAGTTATACCTGAATTAGCCTCTCTTCCATTACGCCTAGATCCTGGGGTTCCGGCAGATTGCCCTAACGGCAAAAAGTTTTAACTTGAGATAGCTCCCTTATCTGCAGCCAATGAAAACACCTTTTGGATATCAACGACTTTTAGGAATTCTCAACGGTCGGACAGTGACTTTCGAAAGTATCATGCCTTTAGGTTTATTTTTCATTAACAGTGTGAGAGGGAAAATATTTAAAAATCAGATATGGAAAGGGTTTTTCATAATTACATCCTGTTTTATAATTGTGTAAATTGTTCTTTGTTTTATGATAAATTTTATTTTAATAATTTACCAAATAAAAACTAATGAGAAGGTAAAAAAGCGATGTTTTGTTAAAGGAAGAGTTATCTCCCCTGAATGCCGAATCACCGGGAATAGCCGGGAGTAGCCGACCTTTTGCGAATGACCCCTTTTGAAACGGCGTCGCTGATTGCACAACTAACTTCGATTGCCTCCAATCAGATTTCTACTTTTCTGTCCCGTGTATTAGCCGTAATAGAACAGAGGCTAATTCAGGTATAACTGAGTTGCCTCTGTGGGGAGAGAATGAAGCAAAGGTCAACTAAAAAAATTTAAAATTCTGATGACGTCACAAACATTAAAATGTTGAACGCCTTAAGACACGGAGAGAGACATTAAGATATAAATAATGCTTGGCAGAGACATTAATTTAAGAAATTACAAAACATTGAATGGTTCTATAGCCATACATGTATAGACAAGCAGTGCCAAGACACTTTCTTGTAGGTTGAAGAAACTGACCAAACAATTCTTCTCATAGGTACCAAAGGCAGTTTGAGTCTCATGTTCAAATGTTAGGCTTGTTTTGTTAGGATTGGAAAATCCACAGGTTATCTTCTGTTTTATCTCTGCGTTAATGTTTGTTGTCTTAATGCAAGTTTTTTTTGCAAGTCGGACGAAGGGAAGCAACTCTTGCCTCTGAGTGAGATAGTCTTACACGCTTGATCATGTGAAAGTGTAAGAACACAAGTTCGAATTCGCAAATTATAGAAACCAAAAAATTTCGAGCCCTTGCAGATTAACATAATGGGTAATTAAAGTAATTTCTAAGGAAAATTATATTTTGTCAATTCATCGTCCAAGTCAATTCACTGTTCATTTGCATATATTACTGTGTGCATCAGAAAACAAGGTCAAATATGATAAAAAAGTATACGTAGCTTGCGAAGGCTCTCAAAATAGAGAAAAAAAATGGTTATTCTTGATGTGTTATTTTAGCATTGGTAAATTAATTCGTGGTGGTTGGCAGCGTTTTCACGATCGCTTTTGCTATTTGGCGCCTTGCCCTGTGTTAGGTGGCCAAAAATGTAGCAATTATACCTGGGTCACAGCAGGCAGTTGTGCGGCCCAAACGAGTAGTAAAACGAAACAAATATTAGCAGATGGAATGAAAGGTTTGGATATTAGTTAGTTATAGGAGAGAAAAATCGCCCAAAACTGCGGCATGATCTTCCAAAACACAGCGATCCGATCACAGAGCAAGATCTACGGGATGAGAGAAAAAATTTAGAACACGGAATGGAAACTTAAACGTAAGAGACGAGAAAAGTACGATTTCGTTAAACAGGGGAGAAAAAGCTGGACATAAACCGATCTTAACAGTTGCGACGTCCTGAAGTTTTACCTAATGATTTAGATTACAAGCAACTTATAATGGCGTCAACATTCGACAGGTCGGGGAATTGCTTCACTTAGGTGTTGCATGCACTATTGAAATATTAAATAATGGAGTCACTGCTTGCTAGAAACACCTATAAGTCTGTTAGTCCAGCAGATAAGTGGGGAAATTGTGCTATTAGTATTGCCTGGCATATGATGATTTTCAGATAAAGGAACAATTGATTTTTTTCCAAAAACAAAAATGGCAGCAATAAAAAAGTGGCAGCTTTCGCATAGTAAAACAACATCATCTAAGACCCATAGTATTTGGAGAATAACACCAGAGAGACTCGAAAAACATTCTTTTGTCTTTATTTTTCACTAAAAAAAAGATTGTCCATTATCTCTCGACAAGATTACATAAAGACGGGAGTTACCTGTCCCTGTGCTACCTTTGGTGATGTGAACGCTTGAACCAACCTACTCGCAGAAGGGGAGGCAAGGGTGGGAATTAAAGATAGGTAAGTATAAATAATATTAACGTTTAATTAAAACACATACTATGATTTAAAGTACTATTACTGTCTCCGACTCACTGGCCAGAAAGGGAGATTACTAACACAACGGCAAAACTGATGAGAAGTTCACTGAGCAAACAACAACAACACATTAATGCGGTGAACTGCAAAGCCTCTGGGGTAGCAGGACCCGAAGTGCGTTGCTGGGTGAATACCTACGGCACCAGCCTTGCAATGCCAGTAAAGTCTTGAGCAGATTCATCTATCTCGGGGGTAGTGGTTGGCAAAGACCATGCAGGACTTCCAAAAACAGTCCAAAATGATGTCTGCCACAGCAATGTTGATGTGAAGGGTGGTGGTGGCAGAGACTGCCCGGATTACGATCAAGGTTGAACACGTTGGCGGCGGTCAACCCACAGCTTTATTAGCCTCGAGGATAGCAGACCGCAGATAGACACCCAAGCCTCGTCTATCAATCTCCTTTGTACTCCGCTGCGAATGAGGAACAGCCTCCTACTCCCCTTGCAGGCTAAATGTGTGCGTCCACAGTAGTTCTTCCCCCATCCGTCACTCCAAAATCCTGGCAGCCGAAGCCATCCCTACCAGTTAGCTGTCTTAACCTTCTGGTGGAGGATGATCATCTCTGTTAGCATAGGTGCTCATGGACAATCACTAGATCCCGCTGACCTGGAGACCAGAGTCACCAGACACCTGCTGTCTGTTATATATACATCTCTGTGCGAAGAGGTGAGCAATCAAGCCAGGTGAGGTTTGAGGTCCTGGTGAAGCTGGAACACGTCGACACACGTTTTCCCTGACGTGCATGTTCAGAAACACCTGAAGTGACCTAAACTTCAGCAACCCATCCCTCCCAGAATGGGAGCACATTCTGCTGAAAGGGGCGCCCTGCCAGGAAGAAATGGAGTTACTTGTGGTGGTCCCGGAAAATGAGAATGTACAAGTCGGGTCCTCCAGGTCTAGGTCTCCAGGAACAGCATAACTGATGACAGAAGTAACGAAAATATAGCGGAAGGAGTGGTTTAACTTCGACATGAATCATGAACATGGGTGGAACGAGCACAGGAAAGTAGAACCCCGGCGTGAGGTTTTGGAGCGGGATATTCTCCACTGCCCCCTTAAATGTAAGAATCTCCATCTGTTCAAACGTAATTTTGAGCCTGCCTCCTGCCAGCGAGTGAAATGTTGGTTCGCAGGTGAGAGTGGGGAGACAAAACTAGTACCTGGAACCCCTCAAGGATCTGTCACACAAAAGGGTTCAGCCCCAACTGATGCCTATACGTGGAGAATCCTGACACCAAAGGACACGCCTCCTGTTTTGAAGGAGTAGGCTTCTCTTCTTTGGAGTGAATGAACCGATCTCCACTCCCCAGCCAGCCTGTTGGTTATATGGATGGCCCTGGCGAAAAGCACACCACACGAACAGGTTACCACAGGTTACTTCTGATCTCTGCTAGGAGATCGGACTCTCCCAAATAACCATCCCTGAGGAGGTTGGTGATCCCCGCTGAGATCTATCCCGCACTTAACATTACCGGCGCATGTCCTCTCGCCACGGAGACGAACGCACGGTCGTGAGCTGGAGCCCCATTTCCATCTCCGCCTATTCAGACCCTTTGTTTTACCTGGAATCAGTGGTACAAGAAAGACTCTCTTCAGTTTCTTCCTGACATAAAACACATTCTTCCAAATCAGTCAGAGAAGGCGAGTTTGTTTTAGATATTCTAGCATGTATTGGATTCAAAAGTTTGAATTGTTTATTAGCCATTGTCGGTATCGCAATATGCAGCACCAACCTTCAGTCAGCATACAGCAGCTACCATGATCAATGAGAGAAGGTGCAGTGCAGTGGTTTGATCAGGCAGTCGTAAATGGAAAATATTTAAAAGTTTGATCATCAAGCAAAGACTAAGAATCCTGAATTCTGCAATTGCAATGTTAAAATGATAATTTTTTACATTGATGTATCACTGCAGATGCTCTTTTTGAGTTCAGTATTAAAAATTGCATAACATATGCACAACAAGAAACTACATAATGTCTCTAGTGTGTTTTACACCAAACACATATCATAGAGTTTTGAACTTACTTGGTGTAATTCATGAACTATTTTTCATTCATTCAATTGTAGCCGCCATTTTAATCTTTTGAGGCATCTGGAATGTCCCTATATCCAACTGTCACTCTAAGGGGACCCCTTAACTGTGTACCAAATCTCATGATTGTATCATTAAAGGTACAAATGTATGTAAATTCTTCACATATCTGCTGGACTATATGTGGGATGTTTACTCTATTGATCAAGATCAATATATATGACCTACGAAATGGAACAATTCATCCCTTAAAGGGGCAGTAGCACGTTTTTAGGGGGAATATAAGGTGATGTCAGGAAAATAAAAATAAATGGTTCCATTTGAAAGACAGTGTATTCAAACTAAATGAAGCAGTAATAATTCAAATATATAACGTAAAGTTCAGCCATGCGATTCATTTTTCTTACAAAAATGAATTAAAGGTGTTCACACAAAAATGGCCGCCAATGGATTTTATGTGAAGCCTCATACCTTGTCCTCTGACTATGGGTGATTGGCTTGTGTAATGAGATTGTTGACACTGTCAATGTGATACATTAAGCATTTACTTACAATTATAAGTGAAATATTTAAAATGTAAAATTATCAAAAAACGTGCTACTGCCCCTTTAAAGATTACATAACCACAAACATATTTTACTATTTTCTTTGGAATATATGAATATCTGATTAAATATTTTATAGTGCGTCAAAGGTCGCTACTCAATTATGTTCAGTTTAGTAATTAAAGCAGTTTTTGAATGCCACTTTTGATGGGCAGCAAGATCTATCTTGCGACAGACCATGACTGGTCACACGCTCTTTTTGTGACGTCATATACAGAATGATTGCAACGAGCTCTATACATCTATCATAACGACATCACCGTATAAACAGAATAATTAACGATATTCAGAAAATGTTAATCACTCAGTTGGATAAGTCATTTGACGATGTAACACTATTAAGCGTTTCAAGTAATAAAGATATCCACATCACTGGTTAATAAACAATTATTTAAGGTGGTATTTCAGTTGAAACAATGATGCGTTACTATGTATAGTGTGTTTATTACGTCACATCGGCGCGAGGTTTATGGCCCCTATCCCAGGTAGGTTTTTACAGGCGTTAATTACGCGGTCTTAATAAAAGGCTAATTAAAGGTGTTTATTGGACTTATTGACAAAAAGCATGCCCAGTTCTTATTTAGTTGAAAAATCTTTGAAAGTAAATCGAAAAGTGACAAAGTCGATGTTAGCGGTTGTTTAACACACTTACATGAGTACCTCTATTTAAGTAACAGATGATATTGGACTTTCCCTAAAGTATATACTGACTGGTAGAAACAATCTTTACACTTCTTTATCGTAACAGTACAAAAGGAAAAAAGGTTACAACAAAGGCACTTATACAATAGTTGTTTTAATTAAAAATGTAAATTTAAATTTAATCTTAAAAAGTTGTGCAGAGCCATATATCTATCATGCTTTCTCTACTTCAGTCCATTTTAGCCATTGTTTTTATAAATGTTTTAAATCAAAACTGAAATTTGATTTACACATTGGGCAAATACAACATTTCTCACAATCAGGATTTAAAAACAGTATATAATTCAGAATCTTCTACTTAAACAAATATAAAATATAGGATAAGTACACGTTTAGCAAGATAATCTGAACTTAATTGACAGTTATGGTGTTTAAGGGCTTATTCAAACAACAAAGTTAAATAAATGATAACACTATTATGCAAATTTAACGTCTTTGAATGATACTATGTTGATCAAAATTACCTCAACATCTTGAGTCTCTTGAGTTCTCCGCTTTAGCCTTCTGTGTCCTGCGCCTGTTGAGCAATATGATCGTTTAAGGAGAAATAATCTCTTGAAGGAATCTCCTTTGTATGTGTCCTGGATAGTTTGACAGGATTATCTTAGTGTACTTAAGCTTACTATTGTTTTGTATTTTCATGCAAGCCCTTGAAATCGATCTTTCTCATGTGTCTGAAGATTACTAAGACCAATGGTTTCCCATGCATGACAAGGGATTATAGTATTGTTTATTGTTTAAAATATCCTATGTCGTGGTTTGGTTTATTCATCTCGTGACAGGGGTAACGTTGATATTTTATAATCGATGAAATAAACCTGGTATTTGAAAAACCCCAATAAGTATCCTCTATATGTAATAATAAAGTTTATACATTATCGTTTTATTACAGGTCAAGGTCTTCTGTAATGGACAAGGGTGAAGCCAGTGACCAATATCACAAGTGACTATTAAGGTGTTTAGGAGGTCGTTTCAAAAGTTGTGAGGGGTAAATGTGAGTCTTTTAATGACCCAGGGGCTTGTTGGTACGATTACCATCCCTTCAAACCATCTGACTGTCGAAGAGATTATAAAAAAACAAACAAACTATTTTCTGCAATTTGCGTACTCTGCCACAGTGTCAACAAATTAGCACACGCCCCAATGAGGCCCGTGGCTGTTTTTAAACAAAGTTTATCAGAACATAATTGAAAAGGGGAAATTCAAAAAATTGTTTCACATGAATAAAACAATTGATTGAAATATCGGAATTGGAGTAAGGACAAGTATTTCAAAAACGGCAGTTTCAATTACAGCTCGCGTGACCACGGCACTCTTTTGGTTTGAATTAAACCTGTGACGTCAGCCTATTATTCTCTCGTTCCGTTATTTTTCTGCAATGGAGCGCACAGGCCCCCGGGTCATTGAGCAAACATCCCTTTTAAACTTTAAAAAAAAATAAAATAAAAAATAAAATAAAAAATAAAAAATTTAGATGAGCCCCAGATATTATGTACATGTATCTACGAAGGCTGTAATTTAGGGGTCATCTCAATTAAAAAAATTTTTTTTTTTAAGTTTAAAAAGGAAATTTTGAAAGAAACAATTGAATAATACTCAGTAACCCGTATACCTGAAAATGCTAAACAGAAGGATATGGTTGAACTTAAGATCAGTGATAGCCTTTTTCTGGAAACTTTCCTAATGAAAGTCAGAGGCAAAACTATATCCTATGCGACTTTTTTGAAAAAAGATAAAAATAAAAAGACCACAGAACTGGAAAAAAAAATTAAAAATTGTGAGGATGATATAAGAAAAGATTTCCAAAATATGAATGAATCTACTTTATCTAAACTGTCAAAATATAAATTGGAACTGGAGCAAATCAATGAAGAGGAATTAAAAGGCATCCAGATCAGAAACAGAATTAGGTGGTATGAAGAAGGAGAAAAACCATCAAAATATTTTTGTAATCTGGAAAACAGAAATTATGTCAGCAAATCTATAAATAAGATAGTCACTGAAAAAAATGAGGAAATAACTGATGGCAATTCTATTCTAAAGAAGACTTTATTCTATAAATAAGGATCTTGATGAAGTTAATTTAGATAATGTTGAAACACCTTTATTGAATCATGAATTAAGGGAGGAACTTGAACAAGATATTACTACTGAAGAAATAACCTTTGCAGCGAGAAATATGAAAAACAATAAAAGTCCAGGAATTGATGGATTCCCAATTGATTTCTTCAAAATTTTTTGGAATGACCTTAAAGAATGGATATTTAGATTTGTAAATGAGGCTTTCACTAAAAATGAATTATCTTTAACTATGAAAAGGGGGGTCATAACTTGTATACCAAAATCAAATAAAGACAGAACGCAGTTAAAAAATTGGAGACCAATTACTTTATTGAATGCCATTTATAAAATAATAAGTTCTTGTATAACAAACCGTTTAAAAAAAACTTTGGATACTCTTATTCATGACAATCAGACAGGTTTTATCCCAGGTAGAACTATTAGTCAAAACACAAGACTGCTATATGACCTCATGTTTGAATCAAAAGCAAGAAATATTCCAGGTTTACTTATTTTAATTGATTTCGAAAAGGCCTTTGATACAGTTTCAAAAGATTTCATTAATGTTGTCCTTAAAAAATTTGGTTTTGGTCCACAAATAATACAGTGGATTAATGTACTAACTTATCATACAACCTCTTGTGTGATACAAAATGGTTATTTATCAGAATTATTTGATAATGAAAGGGGCTGCAGACAGGGCGATCCATTGTCACCATATCTTTTCCTCTTTGTGGCTGAAATCTTAGGATGTATGATAAGAAATAATGAAAAAATTAAAGGTATTGTAATTGATGATATGGAATATAAATTAGGTCAATACGCTGATGATACACAATTATTTTTAGATGGTTCTGAAGATAGTCTATATGCAGCTATTGAAACTATAAATGCTTTCTATAAAATGTCAGGTTTGAAAATTAATATTGACAAGACCAAAGCGATCTGGATTGGCTCAAAGGCAGGCAGTGAACAAACTTTGTGTACTGATTTACATATAGAATGGTATAAAGAAGAGTTTGAAGTATTAGGAATAAAATTTACTCCAAATCTAAATGACTTATGGGTGATCAATACAAGGAAAAAGCTTGAAGAAATAAACAGATTATTGTCAATATGGAGAAAAAGAAGCTTAACATTGATTGGGAAAATTACTGTCATTAAAACATTAGCCCTTTCTAAATTAGTGCATATTTTCAGCTCTTTGCCCAACCCTCCATATGACTTTATCAAATCTCTTGAACAAATCTTTTTCAAATTCATATGGAATGATAAAAATGATAAGATTAAAAGAAGCACTTTGAAAAGATTAAAGACTGAAGGAGGATTGGGTATGGTAGATGTCCAAACATTTATTGAAGCTTTGAAATTATCTTCTCTCAGATTTTACTGTAAAAATAATTCAATTTATTACCCTGCAAATATTCCATACCATAATATTCTTCAATATGGATCAAATATCAATAAGATACTAAATATTGAAAACCCATTTTGGAAAGATGTCTTAAAAGCATGGAATAAATATTGTAAAACTTTTAGTCTTGAACAGTATAAACTTGATGATTTTCTTGCAGAACCACTATGGCTTAACCATAATAATAAAAATCCCTATTTTATTATCAGAAATTAGGGCAAAATGGGCCTTATGACAGTAAAGGACTTATGCGATGAAAATGGTTTTATGCCCTTTGATAAATTACAATTGAAATATAAGATTAGAGGTACAGTTTTAGATTATAACTATTTACTTCATATCTTGCCCCACTGTTTAAAATCTTTAATCAAAAGCACCAAATTAATTCCTACATATAATTTGTATTTCAGTATTTACCAAAGAAATATTTTGAGGTATACAAAAGGATCAAGATTTTGTTATGATAAGTTTATTTCCAATAATGTTAAACTTGAGCTTTGTAAAAAATGGGAAGTGATATTTAATGACTATGACTTGGACTGGAATAACATTTTCAATTCATACAGACATGGCTTGAAAGATGTAAAACTCCTTGATTTTCAATATAGATTTTTGCAAAGAGTTATATATACCAAAAAAGAATTGTTGAAGATGCATCTTGTTGACAATGATCTGTGTACTTTCTGCAAGGAGACTCCTGAGAGTATCTGTCATGTATATTGGGATTGCAGTGTAACCAAAACATTTTGGAATGAACTTGAAATTTGGATAAAAAGGCACTTACAATCCAAAATAACTATTTCGAAATACTTGATTTGGTTTCTTGAAATAAATAATATTTTGATGAATCAAATCCTTCTCTCTGCCAAAAAATATATAAATTTATGTAACATAAACAATTTAATTCCAAAACTGAGTAACTATCAAAACATTCTTCAAGAAATATATTTTGTTGAAAAATATATTTCCAAAAAAAACAATGAAATGACTGCATTCAACAGCAAATGGAAATCACTAATCCCAATATTCAAGAAATGATATTATATGGCTTTAAAAAGAGCCTTTTCAGCTCATATTATTTATTATGTTTGTTGTAAAATTTCAAATATTTCATGTATAATATACTTTTTATATGCTGTATAACCCTTGGGAACCAATAAAAAAAAAAAAAAAAAAAAAAAAAAAATTTTAAAAGGGATGATTGCTCAATGACCCGGGGGCCTGTGATGGAGCGTTGTATTTTACTTAGTTTTCACTTGATATTATATATTTTTTAAGTGTTTAAGACATGTAGCTGAATAAGCATTTAGCTGAGTATAATTTATAAATGTTATCCGGTAAAATCCTCGTAACTCTTCATTCCTTGAAAACAATTATTGGCTAAAACCCCTAGAGGCATCGGTTCCTTTTTTTAATTTGTTTTTAAATTTCGAGGATATTTCCCTTTACGTCACATTATTGCAATGTGAAGACTATAAAGAAATATGTTTAAAATTGTGATTTCATAGATTAGGGAAAATATTGTTCATCTACTTTCTCCTTCTTATGAAGAAAGTATCTCACCTTTTTTAACTTTGTCTGCAAATAGGCCTTCACACAAATCAACGTTCAACTAAACGTAAAAAAGTAATGCAAAGCATTTACAAGCTTAACTTGTATGGTTAACAATTATGATAAAATGTGCATGCAACTGCATGAGAGAGTATTGAATCCTTTATGCCAATCAATCAATGCGTGTTGCAAATTGAAGCCTGTTCTGTCATGCTCTGACTGATCTGAAAGGCCCGTTCTGAAACTTTATACAACGATTCTTTGAAGTGATATGTTTGTCGCTACCCTGGTGATTTCATATCAGACGTAACAAACCAAGTGTGAAGTCAGACCGAACGTTGGGAGAGTTTCAATTTGTTTGATACAAAATGGAAAGGTGAGAGGTTTTTCTTTATTTGATTAAGATCTTAAAATGTTTTGATAACATTTAAAATTTTGCCTATTGTGGTGCATTTGTTCTCTAACTCACTGACACGTTTCCACACAAATGTTGACAGTTTGTAACTGCAGCAACACACCAAAACTCTGATAAAATCAATTCAAATTGTCGTCCATGGCATTCCCTTCATAATTGTTCCCAATACGACGATTACCTAACCAGTAACGACAATGATTGTCTGCTAAGAGTCGATTAAGTTCTTGGAACAATTGTTGAAGTTTTTTTTATAGTATCGTCCGACTTGAGGTCGTATTATGGTTCGTTAACTCTTGGCTCAGGCTCGTGTAATGACATGCCGTCAAATAACAAAATCCAGTGGCTTTGAAAGCAGCGACATTTATATCATAATTTTGACATTCAATGTATCAGTTAACTTATAATTGAAAATAATATTTTCATTAATGAGTAATATTATAAACTCAACAGCCGGGAAAAAAGTGTTTTATTTGTTAACAAATTACAAAACGCTTTGAAAATAGAAAACACAATTCCAAGAGCATATCTAGCGAGACTACGCCATTATGACGTCAAAACCAACAACAATCATGACGTCATTTCCATGTTGACGTAGTTTGAATAAAGGATGCCCGGCACCCGGGATCCTATTTACGTTTCTCGTATACACTTACTTTTCATTTCATTCTGTTCACTCACTCGAGAAAAATACATCGTCGGGTTTACTGCACAGTGAAATTACAAAATATAAATATATATACATGTGGTGCTTAAAGGCACTTGGTACCTGCTCAAAGTACTGCATCATTACCCTTAAGACCTTGCACTTTCAAAGCGACCTAGTAGGTTTTTAACAGCTTCGCGGACTGTCCAATGTGGAAGAAGTGCCTTGCCCCGAGACGCAACACAATATGAAACATAGGTTACAAACGTATGGTGTCCCCTATGGGTTTCAAATCAGGTCCACTACACCACTCCATTAACTATCACAAATTAACGATGCGGAAAGCTTCGAAATTGCATTGTTTTTTTGACATTTGTGTGTTTAAGAAACACAAATAGACACACTGATACACATCAGTGTGACTGCTCAGTGAACAAGCGACTTGCTTTCTCTATGATAAGGGTGATTGTTCAGTAGACTTGCCGATTCATTTCAAATCAACTAAAACCTTTTTTTCTATATTTCCGATTAGAAATGCTAGGTTTACGATATCAGAACAGGTGCTACATAAATGTACCCACTGAGCAAAATTAGATTAAGATCTAAAAGTGAGATTTCATAGTCTTATCTAGACGAATCTGGAACATTGATGCCTTTTATCAGTGATCTAAACGTTATTAAAATGCTAGAATCATTCCACTTTAAACGGTTTAAATGGTCAAATCTTAATCTTTAAATTTGAATGTTTCAGACCAGATTCTGGAAAGAGTTTGCAGACAATGAAGGGTGTGCTTATTAGTGATCTAAACCTTGACAATGGTGTTGAAACTGTCTTCACAAAGATCATCGGTCCATCAGATGAAGATGTCGACGATCTGGAACTCGACAAGAAAACCTCAGACGATGACACCATCTTACACAGGCTTGTACGTGCTTCTGTAGATTCACCTGGCAACATGAAGTATTACATGATGATCGTTGACAAGATTCATTCCAGGTCTGGGCAATGGTGGAACACAAATGGGAAGGATGGAAATAAAGGGGATAAGGCCGAAAAAGAATCCACTTATCTTGGAATGACTTACCTTTTGGAAACGGCTAAGGACAAACAAAAAAATAACGTATGGGACCTTTCAATTGAACTAGTTGCGATTGACATGATAGAAAAACTGATGCATCTGAAAGACGTTACGTACATTGAACATAGGTCCGGGAAAAAGGTGTTTGTTGTGTCAAAGTTCATAAATATGAAGTTTTCTGTTGGTAATGTTCTCATGCGTTCATGTGCATGCTTTTGTACAATGAATGACTTTGACGTAAAGCTTCAATCACTATTACAGCAAACGAAAGCAAAAAATAAAATGGAGGAACTGTTAAGGGTCAAGCCAATCCGTGAGATCACAGATATATTTTGTTCCATCAGTACAAAGGTGTACATCATGGTTGTGTTCCTTCACATATTGTACATATCTCTGTTCAGCTATCTGGGATGTGAACTGATGGATGCGCGAAACAAATCACCCACGGATACAACGAAGGGATTGATATACAGCTTTGGACTCGCTGAACCAATTCTTCTGACTCTTTACCTTTTCAGTCAACCTTTCAAACTTTGCAAACGTTGTGATGATGAATTTTGGGAGCCGAAAAAGATAAACTATTTTTTAGAAGCAATTTGGTTTGTTACTATCCTTGTATACAATATTTTACTCTGTGAAGTTATTGCAAGTGTTGGAAATGAAATAACTTCAGAAAAGAGAAACACCCTTTCTGCTTGTTTACTCTTGGGCTGGCTCCTAACGTTTGCTTTAGCTGACGGAATAAGGCAGATCCATTTCTTCTTCAAATTGGTCATAAGAGTCATGATCAGAGATGTCCTCAGAATCTTAGTTGTTTACATTATATTTTTGCTTGGGTTTTCTATCTCAATCCATGCTCAGTTCATTTCATCTGCCAACATTACAATGACATATGATACACCAGTCCACACAATGTTCCTGATGTTCAACGTGATGGTTGGAATGGAAGAAGCTGTTGATGAAGAAACCGAGATATACCTGGAGGAAGTCCAAGTTAGACCTCTCGTTTCTAAGCTTATTTATATCGGATATGTCTTGTGCTCAACCATTGTGCTTCTCAATCTGCTGATTGCCATGATGAACACCTCGTATTCAACAATTGAGATTGAACATCTGAATGAATGGGTCTTCAATGCTGCTCATTTTGGCGCCAAATTTGTCCAATATTTTTCAACAAGTGGAAATATTCTTGGTGCAAGTAAAATCAAGAAAGTTAAGATATTTGAGCATTTGAAAGAATCTGTCTGGACTATCGAAGTGTGCGATACCGACCTGATATCGGATGGCTATCAATCCAAATCGATCAAATACACAGACAAAGATCTAAGGACACTTGGATATGAAATAGAGCATTCTGAGAAAATACTCAAAGAACAAATATCTGACATGAAGAAATCGCAGGGCGAAATCATGAGCTGTATCGTAAATATTCAGGCAAGGATTGAAAAGCTATCACAAGACATTTCACAAACGCGTTCTGACGAAAGATCGCTCGGTGAACAAACTAAATAGACCTACTCTATTATTTACAACAAGAAGACATCAATCAATTGATCATCAGCAAAGAAGAATATTTTTGCATTTTGTGAGCATGTTATGCGTTTTAAAACCCCTGTGTACGCATTAACAAAGCGGAAATTTGATAAACAGAAGTACTTTTGTTCAACCAATAATCTCAAAAATTGTCAAATCGGACATTTTAAAAGTATTCACGATTTGAATTGTCAGTTAGCTGCCAATGTAAATAGGTGTCCATTAGAAACTCTTCCAGGTTTTCAACATCAAATTCTTCAACCACATAAAGTATATTTTGAATATATTTGATAAGCACATATTTTGTAATGAAGACTACAAAAGTTCGTTCTTCAAGAACATATTTTTTTATGATTTTGTGGCTGCTCATCTAAACATGGGTCATTACTCGAAATGTAATTTTTGGACAGAGTTTTCAGCATTAATATTTAGAATTTATTAATCATCAAAGTTATGATAGAAAAGGATCTTGTCGGTACAATGCACGCGCTTTTGTTCGATTTCTCTCGAATATCTCGCCTAGACTAGGAATTTCCAAAGCAATTATTTCCCTTTAAACACAATGTTTTTTGCGCAAACATGAGAAGGAAAGATTCTCAATCAAAATAAGTATTAAAGGGGCAGTAGCACGTTTTAAGGGGGAATGTAAGGTGATGTCAGGAAAATGAAAATAAATGGTTCCAATGAAAGACAATGTATTTAAACTAGATGGAGCAGTAATAATTCAAATATATAACGTAAGGTTCAGCCATGCGATTCCTTTATCTTACAAAAATGAATTAAAGGTGTTCACAAAAATATGGCCGCCAATGGATTTTATGTGAATCCTCATACTTTGTCCTCTGACTATGGGTGATTGGCTTGTGTAATGTGATTGTTGACACTGTCAAAATAAGGCATTGACTTACAATTAAAAGTGCAATTTTTAAAATATAAATTTATCAAAAAACGTGCTACTGCCCCTTTAAACTTCCGGAGAATTGATGTTACTATGTTTCAGTCGCACATGTATCAGTCAACCTTCGATTATGTTATCTTGTTTGCGATCTTTTGGACACATGCTTATGATTGTATCTTTATCAGCGTATATAAACATTTCTGCTGCTACTGTCTATATAACAAAATCTTCTGATACATTTTTGTTATTGTTTACAACATATTTACAACAGTAAAGTACTTTGCAATTTAATTATATTTATGTTATTTTGTTATTATGTAGACACCATTCGTGTATGCCTGGAGCATTTATAGTGTGAGTTTACTGAGTTTATATTTTAGTTTTTTAAAGATAAGTTCTCTTAGTAAAAAAAATAAGAAAGAGATGTCATAATTGATAAAAAAAAAAATCTGAAAAAATACGATTTAATCTTATTCTTTTTTAGAATATCCTTTATTTGCTTTGATGGGCTTGGTCTGACGGTGTCTGATATATCTCATTTGACGTCTGAACGACTAATATACTTTGCGTCAGCTCCTCGTTTTGAGGAGAAAGCTCAACACATAGTTCAAATGTAGACCAAATAGCTTACAATACATTAGTCCCGTTGGAAAAGTGAAGTTGGCCTTGAGTCCCTAAGGTAGCCTTACTGTGATGTCGTTTTGTCCAACGTCACCCTGAACTTGAGTCGTAATCGTGATCATGCAAATCACAATTTCTATAGTTTCAAAGGTAAAAAGAGAATAAAAAGATCTCAACACACACCGGATCTCAATACACACAGGGTCTCTACACACACCGGATCTCAACACACACGGGCTAGGGTCTCTACACACAATGGATCTCAACACACATCAGATCTCAACACACACCGGATCTCAACACAGACCGGATCTTAAAAACACACACAGGGTCTCAACACACACCGGATCTCAACACATATCGGATCTCAACACACACCGGATCTCAACACACAACGGATCTCAACACAGACCGGATCTTAAAAACACACACAGGGTCTCAACACACACACAGGGTCTCAACACACACCGGATCTCAACACATATCGGATCTCAACACACGCCGGATCTCAACACACACGGGCTAGGGTCTCTACACACAATGGATCTCAACACACATCAGATCTCAACACACACCGGATCTCAACACAGACCGGATCTTAAAAACACACACAGGGTTTCAACACACACCGGATCTCAACACATATCGTATCTCAACACGCGCCGGATCTCAATACACACAGGGTCTCAACACCCACCGGATCTCAACAAACACAGTGTCTCAACACACCAGGTCTCAACACACATCAGATCTCAACAAACAGTGTCTCAACACACCAGGTCTCAACACACACCGGATCTCATCACACAGAGGGTCTCAACACACCAGGTCTCAACACACATCAGATCTCAACAAACAGTGTCTCAACACACCAGGTCTCAACACACACCAGGTCTCAACACACACTGGATCTCAACACACACCCGATCTCAACACAAGAAGGACCTCAACAC
The DNA here is from genome assembly GCA_916613615.1 of Steromphala cineraria. Classification (NCBI taxonomy): domain Eukaryota; kingdom Metazoa; phylum Mollusca; class Gastropoda; order Trochida; family Trochidae; genus Steromphala; species Steromphala cineraria. The sequence continues at coordinate 54,117,436 of OU744725.1, read as the reverse complement.
ACACCGGATCGCAACACATACAGGGTCTCAACACTCACCGGATCTCAAAACACACCGGACCTCAACACATACTGGATCTCAAAACACAAAGCTAAGCGTCTAAACACACACTAAGGGTCTCAACACACACCAGATATCAATACACACAGGGACTCTACACACACAGGATCTCAACCCACACTGGATCATAACACACATCTGATCTCAAATTCACGCCTGATCTCAAATTCAACTCAATACACACCGGGTCTCAACTACACAACAGATCTAAATATTGGCTCCACATTCCGTTGATCCCTTACCGCTCCACTGCCTTGTGAGTGTTTTTAATCAGGTTTGTTTGCGAACTTAAGCCTTCAGCCGATCTATTGTGCAACAGGCGACTGTCTGTCCTATAGGCCTATAGAATTTTACCATGCATAACGATCACTTGATTCAACAAAGGATCAATTGAAATACATTTGTCAAATCAAATTCAACAATTTCATTTATCATTTCGAGAACTGTATACCGCAAGGAGAATGTACATATACATCATATCGTCCATTCATGCATGAATTATTTATTCATGTAAATAACACGCTCAGAAGTGCAGCTCGAAGGCATTATTATTTCGAGTATACATTGTAACGTTTATGAAAAGGCAAATAACATACAGTTCTAAGAATCATGTTTCTTATTACTCTGATCGATTTATGAAAGGTCAGTGAATACATACTAAGCTACATCAGACCCGACACGTCTTTGTGAAGTTTTGGAGTATTACAAATTCATCTGTAAATGGTTACTAAAATCTCAATACTAGGCATATCCAAACGATTTATCATTATGGATAAGTACTTTCAACAGCTTTCAAAAATTGTTGTTTTGCGGCATGTTTAGGGTTTATGTTGGCGTTAAATTAACCTTATGGCTTTTAAACCTATCCTGTTATCTTCAATACAATATCTTACCATAAAAATTCATTTTTACCGTGCTTACAAATACATATTATTTAACGTACTCTACCGTCTCCGACTCACCGTAGCCCATTGATTGCCTATCAATTATCTCTCGACCCATAACACAGAAAAAACAAAACGGGAGTTACCTGCTCATCCCCGCCGCGCCACCTATGGTCATGTGACCTGAACCTCATTCCAACTTCCTGTCGCTCAGTGATCGGTTGTGTCTCTGAGCTCTCTCGAAGTTATCTTGCCTTGTCTAAGTATTAAAGTTTGTAGACCTTATTTCTCGATTCCTTTTTCTTTGGGGATAAGAGTACCCTTCTCTTACCTCCTGTCAACCTTCTCCAAATTGCTATTTGGAGGTGGGTTGTTGGTTTTCTGCCTGTGGGACAGGCAGGCCTCTTGGTATCGCGCGTCCCTGCTCGGGTCGTGTAGCTCGGATTGCACGTGCGCGCTCGTGCTTCTCGGGTGATAGGCAGCACACCCTCAGGGGTCTGACCTTTGACCCTCGCTTGGTGCGTGGGTCGATTGCGGGTAGCGTCAGCGACGTACCTTGTGACTCTACGCGTCCACCCCGGCTGGAGTGAGTTGATTCGCACGTGGTTCGCGTGGCGAGTAACGGGCGTGAGTGACTATTCAGTCCTCCGTCTGGGTACGCGTTTGCTTCGCTTCGCTCTGCCTTGGTCCGTCTGGCGAGTGACTAACGGGAGTGACTGGTCCGTCCTCCGTCTCGATACGCGTTTGCTTCGCTCCGACTTGGTCCGTCTGGCGAGTGACTGACGGGAGTGACTGGTCCGTCCTCCATCTCAGTACGAGGTTGCTTCGCTTCGAGCCGACTTGGTCCGCCTGGAGAGTGACTGACGGGAGTGACTGGTCTGTCCTCCGTCTCGGTACGCAGTTGCTTCGCTTCGTTCCGTCTTGGTCCGTCTGGAGAGTGAAGGGGTACCTAGAACAGCGTACTGGTGAGTGGCAGAGGTCCGTGGGACGTCCGCTCCGCCTGAGACGGACTAACATCGCTTCGGCGAGTGAGTGCGTTCTCGGCCTTACTCCATCCTTCCTTGCCACTCGGTTCGCTTCGCTACGCGCAGTGACTTGATCCGTCTGGTGATTGACGGGTCAACCTTTGTTGTTTTACGGGCGATTGGGACCCCCGTTTGTCACGTGCCCCGCTCGGCGAGTAATGGGCATGAATGACCGGTCCGTCCTCCGTCTTGGTGCGCGTTTGCTTCGCTTCACTCCGCCTGATCTGTCTGGCGAGTGACGGAAGTAAGGGACTGGTCCGTTCTCCGTCTTAGTACCAATTGCCTTGCTTCACTCCGCCTTGGTCCGTCTGGCGAGGGACGGAAGTGAGTGACTGGTCAGTCTCCGTCTTGGGTCGAGTTCACTCCGCCTTGGGCCGTCGGGTGAGTGACGGGTCAACGTTGGTTGGTTCACGGGCGAGTGAGACCCCCGTTCTCTCCGTCTTGCTCGGTCTACGTTCCGCCCTCACTCACCCGTGAGTGACTCTGGCGAACCAGGGTGTCGTCAGGGTATGTGTATGTGCTCACCTTGTACAGATATGTTTAATTACATCTCACTCGCACAAATAGACGTACATAGAATAATGAACCATATATTAAGCGACCAATCGCCAAGCGATTGACGAGAGATGATAAAACACATAAAGGCTTTCTTTCTGGTTGACTGTCTGTCTGTCAGCGACGTACCCTGGTTCTGTGGGCGATGTGGACTAAGGGAATCGGGGACACATGACCTCCTCTCCCTCTGTCGCTCTTGCACCTCCGCATGCCCCTTGCAACAGGTGTGAAGAGTGCGAGTCTCTCTCTCTGGGAGCGTTATATCTTCAGGCTTTAAGGAGGAGTGAGAGAGACGCCGTATGTGCGAAGCGTAGGGCTCGCACCCCGGGAACCCGTCGGCCTCGTCCACCATCACCTCCCCTCCGGAGGGGCCCGTCCGAGGGAATTCGAGGCGGATGAACGGGCTTCGGATTTAGACGGGGCCACGCTCGGGGGGAGTCACGGAAGCCAGTCCTCCTCCCCCTCGTCTGTCAGCTCACCAACGGTCCTCTTCGGTGCCCTCCGTCACCTCCCGCACGTCGACCCTTCGCTTGCGGAAGGAATCGATGAAAGGAAGAAGTCGGAGGACTGAGGTCCTTTCGATCAGGCGGCCTTCTCCATGCAATTGCTTGCGTCCGTCAAGGACATGGTGAAGGGGAAGTTAGATGCCAGGGGGGGCCGCACCCCCGCTAGCGTACGGCAGGAGAAGACTCCCCCCTCCAGTGGGGGGTCCACTCTCGAGTCTCCTCCCTCTTCTCCTCACTCCGGCCGTAGGGTCACGCTCCACTCCCCGGAGGTCTCCCCCAGTGACACGTCCACCCCCACCGTGTCACCAGTTCACTCGGACCACCAGTTCATGGGGACGACGAACCCTCCCTTCACTCCTATCACCGGGGGAAGGAGCGGGAGCACGTCGGGTTCGGACGCGGCTGATAAGAGGGACGCGGTAGTGGAATGGGCCGGGTCTTTCTACAGGAGGTGGACGAATCCCCGTCCCCCTGCAAGTGGGCTCGTTTGGAATCCTTCTGTGAGGAGGAGGCCCCACTATGCGGAGACAGGCCTTTCCCCCTCATCGGCTGTGCGACACGGCCGGGGAAGATTTCAGCCCGTCTGCGCCGGGTAGGCTTATTCCTCCCCTTGTTCTGACGGACCGTCAGCGGTCCACCATCTCAGTAGCGTCCCCCCTATCCCTCTCAATCCTCCAGTCTTGGACGAGGATTTCAGGCGGGTTGCCGCCCCCTCCGCTGATCACCTTGTCTCGGACGCCAATCTTGTCCACCTGGACAAGGAGGCCAGGTCTATCTTGGGGATGTGAACTCTGTCGTTCACGCCTGCAGGCGATGACGGCCTTCGCCAGAGAGGCAGAGATGGGGAGGGGGGCTCCGTGGCGGGAGGCCTGATGCAGGTAATGCTTTGCGCGGGACGTATCTCGGCGGGGATCACCAACCTACGCAGGGACGGGTTCCTCTGTCAGTCCAACCTCCCTGTCGAGATTCGTAGTAATCTCCAGGCAGTCTCGGGGTCAGCCAACGCCCTCCTTGTCAGTACTGCTATTTATGAAGCGATCAGACTGGGTGATATCCCTGGATTTTCAGGACGCGTGCTTGCATATTCCCACCATTCGGGAACACCGCAAGTACCTCCGCTTCGTCCTGGGGGCAAAAGGGGGCGCCACTTCCAGTGGAACGTGCTCCCGTTCGGGATATCGTCCGCTCCGTGGGTTTCACCAGAGTGACCCAGCCGGTTGTCCAACTACTTCACCATCACGACGTACAGTTCCTGGACCTGGACGACTGGGTCAATTACCACCACTCTCCCGCAGTCCGCGGCTGGGGCTGAGGCCTCGTTTGGGGTTTCTCAACCCTCATGTCAGCGAGGAAGTGTGCAGACACGCATTCCCGCTGCCCCAGCGGCTCGTCCCTCTCCTAGCCTGGTTGAGGGTGCAGGCCAACGTGTCAGGCGTTCCACTCAGACCTCCCGCGGCGACTGCCCATCTCTTTGTGGTACATCCACGCAGGGTTGGGGCGCCCTCCTTGGAAGGGAACAGACGGCTGGGCTGAGGTTGTCGGCCCAGCGCACGCGCCACATCAACGAGCTGGAGATGGAAGCTATCAGGCTGGTAATCTCTCACTTGTCCGCTCTGCTGTGGGGCCAAGTGCTTCTAGTGCACTCGGACAGCTCGACAGCGGCTTGTGGGCACCAGCTGTCAGTCTATGTGTCTCCCGTCCCCGATCCCGAGTCGTGGGGCTTAGATTCTCTGTCGTTCGGATGGGAGGGGATGGACGCTTACGCCTTCCCTCCCTGAGCATTCTCACTCAAGTGGTGATGAAGATCGAGGCGACACGGTTGATCAGGCTGATCTTGATAGCTCTCTTCTGGCCAGCGAGGCCGTGGTTCGTACCTCTTCGGAGGTTGGGCCAGGGGGATCCATTCCCTATTCCTCTCAGATGGAATCTCTTAGTGAGTCAAGCGGGCGGGTGCACGAGAACCCGCAAGCACTGGATCTCCACGGTTGGCTCGTCTCCGAAAGGGGATGAAACGGACGGGCTACTCGCAGGAAGTCGTAGCTGCGGTTTCCTCCTCCCAGCTTGGCTCCACTTGCTAGTCGTACGACGTATAGTAGAGTTCATTTGCCACCTTCTGTGCTGACAGAGGCTGGGACGTCCAGGTAGTGACGACGGTGGCGGGAGGAGAGGGGGCTTAAGGCCTCCTCTATTAACACCCACCTAGCTGCAATCAGGTCCTTAAGGAGGTGATCAGGACATACCGTCTGGAGGACAGGCGGCTTAAGCCTAGACCTCCCGAGTGAGATCTAGCGATCGCCCTCGAGCACCTGTGCTCGGACTCCTACGAGTCCCTGACGGAGTCCTTCATTCCCGACTGACGGGTAAGAACGCCTTCCTGGTGACCTTGGCTTCGGCCGCCAGGATCTCATAATTGCACGTGCTTCAAGCCGATTTGGGACTTGCTCTGAATTTCGTATGCAAGAACCAGGGGTCGGATGAACGGGGCAGGGTATTTCACATTCCCGCCCTTTCAGGTTCAGTCTCCCCCACGGACGAGGAGAACAGACTCCTCTGTCCGGTCCGAGGTCCGAGCTCTTCATGTTATGCGGAACGTACGCGTTCGCTCCGGGGGAGGAGACTAATTCTACCTCACTCCCAGCGTAGCATGAAGGAGATAGACAAACGGTTCCTGGGCGTCTATCTGCGGTCCGCTATCCTTGACACCTACAAGCCAAGGAGTTAGCTCCGCCAGCTCGTGCTAACCCCCACGGCTTTTTACAGCAGCATAGCTGTAGTAGAAAACATGTCGGACTGTATCTGGAAGTCTGGCATGGTTTTCGCTAACCATTACCGCCGAGATTTGTCCACGGTAGACCTCACGGGCGTGGCCAGGCTGGGGCCACAGGTGTTGCACAGCACCGATCTTCGGGATCTGCTCCCCCCAGAGGGGTCGCAGTTCACCGTTAGGTCCTGGGTTGCGTTCTGTTGTTTTAGCCAGTAAACTTCGCATCGCACCTCCGTGTCTCGGTTGTTCTTTCTTCTGAGTCGGGGCGGGCTTCCCTCCTTAGCAGGGCACCTGTGCACCCACCTTTAGTTAGACGATAGTGGGGGGAGTACCTGCTCTCCTGCCGCCTTGCTCTCGCAGCCCTCCACCCTCTGTGGTAGTCGGGGCTACGGTGAGTCGGAGACGGTAGAGTACGTTAAATAATAGTACGTTTTTGAGTAAACGTCATTATTTGTACTTACCGTCGACGACTCACCAATCTTTTTTTCCCACCCATGCCTCCCCTCCTGCGAGTAGGTTCGCTCTAGCGTTCACTGGCTCCAGGTAGGTTGGATGAGGTTCAGGTCACATGACCATAGGTGGCGCGGCGGGGATGAGCAGGTAACTCCCGTTTTGTTTTTTCTGTGTTATGGGTCGAGAGATAATTGATAGGCAATCAATGGGCTACGGTGAGTCGTCGACGGTAAGTACAAATAATGACGTTTACTCAAAAACGTACTATTAATATGCATTAGACCTTAGAATTAACTCCGATATTTTCTTTTGATACATAAATTTTAACTCAAATTGAAACAGCATAATTGCGTGCTACTTTCGATATCAAGTCCATAAATATCATGCGCAATCCGTATCTTTATTTCTCTATGTAAAATTGCTCAAATACCACCGTGTGGGGTTTTAGAGAATAAAGGATCTTGAATATCCTTTTCAATGATAACCCATTTTGACCGAGTAAATTATAAACTTAAACGATTATAAACTTTTGAACATATATAATATTTATTCATCTGAAACACTGACCATTTATAATAGGATAACAAGAAGTCATTATTAGTATATAAAGAGTTGCTTGGCGTGAAATTATACACATAAATCTTCCGAAGGACGTGTTACAATAACCAATGATGTAAGGGTTTGTATCGCAATCATGCAAGAATTTGATATACCTACCAACCAATTGCTGTATAAATCCTGTCATCGGTGATCAAACGTGTGATAACGCGTTCAAGACGATACAGCTTGTACCAGATGTAACTTCCGCGTTAATTAACTTAGATAATATCATAAAGATTGAGAAGATTAGGACGGTATCAAGTAAATATTACAGAAGTCACTGCAAGATGTCACAAAATATTATGTAGGAGCCGAGTTATAGTTCATAGGTTTATGTGCACCTCTTACTGTTCTGTTGAAGTGTGAATCTTGTACTGAATCGTGGATCAATGCGAAATAGTCCAAATATGGGTTTTTGATGATGACTGTTGATGTATCCACGATTTTAAACACACGTGTGAGTCTAAATACGAAGATACGGGGATATAAAGAAAAAGGTGAATGTATAAGATTGGATATAAACCATAACACGAAGGATGCCGATATCAGAACAATGATTGACAGATCCTATTGGTAGTTATGTCTAAATATATACCATTTTAATAAGTATTTGTGTTAAGTGTTAAGTGACTTATGACTTGCATTTCTACCCAGTGAGTTTAAAACGTCACATACATAATTCAAACATGGAAGTGAACTGAAATTCATAAGGATATCAACCACCAAGTAAGTCAAGTAAGTGTTGTTATGATACTGACATCGTCAAACAGACACGCAGTTCTAGTACATTTCCTCCATCAACGTCTTAAGTTGGAGAAATGAACCAAACATATAAGTTCCTTTCATGAATTTGCATTTATACCAAAATCTTGCAAGCGATACATCAATTTGGTCTGAAGAAGAATAAAGGAGTTAAACAACACCCCAAAGACTCAGCGTATTAGCAAGCAGTGCTATCGTAATAATGTTGAGATCCCACAGACATGGATGTCTGTGTCTGTTTGTCTGTCTCGTGGTCTTGTTCTATCCCTTCACACGGACACAAGACAAAGAGCAGGAGTACTGGACGAAGGTCAAGCAATGGACGGACATCAGATCTCCAGATCGAGTTGTCCAGGAGAACTTTACCATTCCGTGTCTGGGTCACCCTCCAGGCTCCAGATCACTGGAGGATGTGTTTTGTATGGTGAGTTCATCTTTTGAACGTAAAGTAAACTGGTGTCCAAAAGAAACGCTACCGCGTTTTCAACGTTAAAATCAAAGGTTTTTTTACCGGATAAAGTTGTTTGGGAATATATTTTAACAGCATATGTCTTGTGAATAAGAAAAACAATGTCATTCTTTAGGAAACGAATACTTTTGATTTTGTGATATCAAAATGTTTTTAAAACAGAATGTCCTGCATATAAGTTTAAAAGTGACAAATTATGGAAGTTTAGTTAGAACACGATGTGGTCGATATAATAGACTTTGATTTTATATTAAATCGTTCAAACATGCAAAAGTGTTCAATTTTTCTCGACTATCTCGCCTAGTAAAGGAGATTCCAAATCGACGGCACCTTTAAAAGCGGATTTTTCGCAAAAATGAAAAGATATGCTTCAAAGGTATAAAAGAAAGTAATTGGCTTAAATTGACTGAATATGGTTACGGGTCAGACACGTTAACAAAATAACACATATAAATAAAACAAATGCATGATACCTATTTTCGATGTAGGCCTGTTCCACGAGTCAAATTCATAATCAAAATGCACACTCAAGTGATTTCAAAATCATCTGCACCACAGATAAAGTATAATAAAGAACAAACATATGTATCAGTGACGGTATAATTTATTGGGGTGAACTGACCTGGGAGGAACTGGTTTTGGAGCGAACTGACCTGGGAGGAACTTGTTTTGGAGCGAAACGACCCGTAACCCTGAATATATGCTACTATGTTTCAGTCGTATTAATCGCCCGTGGTTTTGATTATCTTGCGATTGGCTTGGTAGCGTTTCTGTAGGATTCTAGTGTATTTTATCAACTGGTTACAGCTCAAACATTCTTTGGCAGTTATCAGTCAAGATTGTAACAGTCTAAGTAAACCTAGCCTCAATATTATCCGTTTCACTCCTATACTGAGTCTAGAAAGGCCTCGCGTAGAGGGTCGCGTCAGCCCACGTATCGAATTGACCAATCAGAATTCATATTACTAAGCCACAATAGACTGCCTTCGTACGTTTAACGTTGGAGGGTCATAGGTCGCAGAAAGGTCGGCTGACGCGACCCTCTACTGGACCTTTCTCGACTCAGTATAGGAGTAAAACGGATAATATTGAGGCTAGGTTTACTTAGACTGAGATTGTAAACACAAGAATTTGACATTTGTGTTGATTCTCTTCACTATATCACCCCTTGGACTTTTCATCAGTAAAATTTCTCATCAAACTGCTCGCCATTGATTTTTGTGAAAAGGTTGTTACCAAATGACACGGCTTGACAAAATACGTTTAGGTAGGTTTTCAGACGGGTGTGTGGTCTATTTGTTATTCCGGGATGATACTACTGTAGTAGGCTTCCTCAAAGAAATTAGATAGAGTCTTTTTACTCCTGGATATGAATATTTACCAAAGTTCACAGGTCGCGAGGTACAGATATGATACCCCTCGTCATCTTTATTAGACTTGGAGATGTGAGTCCATAGTGTCTTCTGGACTCACGTCCCCCCCCCCCCCCCCCCCCCCCCCCGAACACGAACGAGGGTCAACCGTATCGCAAGAACGAATTTTAGCTAAACATTGTACATTTTAGCCAAACTGACGTTAAACAACCATTTCTAATGCATGCTCAGGAACTTAATTTTAAACTTCAAAGGAATGCTCCTTATGCTAGGTTGTGAACGAAATCGTAAGCTAAGAAATAGAAGCCAATTCCCTCAACGCAAGACCAAGGCGTCTGTAAATATCCTTACGGATGATTAAGGGACAAATCGATGTAGCATCTTCATTAGTTTTCACAGATCAAGATTCGTAATTACAGCCTGATGAAAAGTCCAAAGGGGTTATGTAGTAGAGAGTATAGGAACATTGAGCCCTGGACGACCGAGGATGACTGATGTCATACTTCATTTGATATTTGTATCAATCAATCATGGGTTAATAAACGCATTATTTAGAAGACAAAGAAGTTTTAAATCTCTTATAAATAAGCATCAATGCAAGCGGGACAGATCAATTCATATTATATGAAACAATGTTATTATGTCTTATAAGTTACATATAATGATGCAATTGAATCAATGAAAAAAATATTTCAGGTAAATAAAGAAAGAATAAATAAGTTTTGTATACTGAGCCCTTTTGATTTAGAAATTAACTTTAGTACATGTACCATCAAGATACATATATCATAGATACATAATTTGGTCTTGCTTCTAACATTTAAAAAATCAACTTGATACATATTATTCAATAAGAATCCCAAGAATGTTTTAACCATGTGGCGTCCGGAAATGCAATAACAATTCTGTAAAACAGGAAGCAAAGGTGAAAATTTTACATTGAAATGTACAGACATTTGAAAAGTACCTTTATTTAACAAATCTTCTGTTTAGAAAGACATTTAGATTTCTTCAATTTTCACATAATCTCTATCGGAGCAGAGGTATTTATTGTGACATTTTTCAAAACTTCAAAACTTGAGAAAAGTGTGTAGGTATGCTTCGAGTGTATGAAATATGGTCTGTCTGTCTGTCTGTCTGTCTGCCAGCCTGGAACCGGTTACTGTTTGAATGGGCTGGTTAATTTTTGAGATTTTTGTTTTATTTTACCATGGAAATTTAGAAAATAACACTTTTTGACTAGCTACTTTTCAAGCTTACTTCATACACTATTGCTACCATTGCAGATGCATGGTTAATGCTAAACATATATGTCTACTAATTAAATAAAAATTAAGAAGAAGACAATATATCGGAAACACTGAAACAAAACTATGTATTAGAAAAATGCGAGGGCATTTCGTCCTAAGAATGCCCTCTGCCCATAGGATCAGCCATGGTTGGGGGCTTTCTTTGGATATGAAGCCTTAGGGAGAGGTCCTTCTCTTTCTTATATACCGAAAACATCACAGAGTTTCATTTTAAGATATGTCCTAGCCCTGTTATAAAAATAAAAGAATCATCCGTAAAATCATCCAAGTCGTTTGTTAAAGAAAAGAGGCATTTCGGTATTTTAATTCGGAGATATTTCATCGAAATTTAGTTTTTTATACGATATATTTTATCTTTAGGTAATATCTCAACATCTAATAATGATATTGGAAAAATGATGTTATGGGATGAGAAAACTTTGTAACATTTGAGAAACATTATCATTCCAGAAAAAGCCTGACTTCCTACCAAACTATAGAAACCCCTGTTGGAAAGTAACACCCGCAGGAGCTCAGACTCTACGTATCAATTGCCTGCCGTACTTCCACGTGTTGGGGGTAGACAAGGCGGGCACTACAGACCTCTATCATCGCATCATGCAGCACCGATACGCCAGTACATGTGCCTGCAGCAGGGAGAAGGAAAGCTTCTACTGGGCCAATGCCAGATATGGTGAGCATAGTTGTTACTTATATGTTTCAGAAATTAAATACTAAGTATGTTATTTTTTGTGGAGCACTATGGTTATCATGCTGGCCTTTCACGCCGATGGGTTCGAGACACCAAAACTCATACTGTACATTCACATTGCACTCAGTCCAATTAGCTGTTAAAATGGGTACCTGAAAACCTGGCAGATTCTTTTACATTTTTAAGGCTATTAATTGGAAACGCTATTAAGCCCCGCCTGTCTCTATAGCAGGAAAATGAGAGTTTCAAATCTTCAAAAGTTGTGGTTAGATTGTTTAGTTGGAAGATTGAATTCTAGCATTGATGAATCACATTATTCTGTTGCTTTCTAAATGAAAATTCACTTTCCTCTACAGTTTCAGGTGGTAGTTTTGTGGGGGCAGTGACAGATTTGGTTCGATAATTCATTTCGAATATATAAGTGATAAATAGTAAAAAACTAAAGTCTGTTTTGAATTTCACATCGGTATCCCACTCTTCAGTGATCATCATTGGTTCCTTATGACTGGATTCGTTTGATATATGTTTTTACTCACTTTGTTAATTGATCTATTGAATACTATCTTACTTCAGCAAATGCCAATATGGTTAAAGGGACATTTAATGTTTTGATACAAATTTAAGAATATTGCTAAAAAAACTATCTCAATGAAACATATACACACAAATTATCACCATTTACTTTGACCTAAAATAAGCTAAGAAACCGAAATAATTAGCAGATGTGTTTCCTCAGGATATAAATAGATCGAGTTTATAACAAGCTTAAAAAAGAATTCTTTGACAAAATTTGACAAAATGATCTGGCATAACAAAGAGTACGGGTAGACCTGTGTTGAATATGGAGAGAGATAAGAGTCCCCTTTTTTCTTACTGAAATTAAACATAAATGAGGTTTCAAATCACAGGGGTTCCAAACTCGGAGTGGACAATATAGCAAACAATATTCAAAACCGACAAATGACAACACGTGGAAATGGACCAATGAGAGGCATTTTCATTTACGATTCATTCATGGCAGCGTGTTTGATTTAGGGAAACTGCCGACATTTTCCCGCATTCGACCAGGCATTTGTTCAAATATGCGAGTGTCAGTGGTCAAAAGTTGGATGGAATTCGAAAAATTGGACGAGATGGCAAGCAACTTAAAAGATTGATCTATGATTCCAGTGCATAGTTTTGCGATAAAATTTAGTATTAATTGCACCGCACCTTAAATAATCGATGTGTCCTGTTTTCGATCAGGTTTTAGCGACTGGAGTGACCTCCCTTCTGTATTCTATATAATAGGTAGATATTACGCTAAAATCTTTATTTCTTGACCGATTTCGTTCAAATTTGAAATGTAGGTTTATCTCAACATATGAAAACGAGATATGAGTGCAAAAGTCCAGCTTTTGAATATTTTTCGCTATATTGTCCACTCAGAGTTTGGAACCCCTGTGTTTCAAATGCATATTGTTAAATTCCTCTGTAGGTATGTTCCTGGGCAATGATGACACTGACGTGTGCAGCTTCAAATGTTTCCAGTTCAAGTACTTTGACAGCATCAACAGGATTGAACAGGAGGATGAGAATGGCTTTCATCCTCGCATTATTGGTAAGACATAGAGTATACTAAACGATGTCACGTGCAATACAAATTTTATGAACGATTTGGTATTAATATTAACATAATTAATAGAATATGTTCTATATGTTTGTATTTTTTTCAAACAAAGTGACATAAGGTATCTTAGATATGAAATTATTTAGATAGGAACTTCTCGAGTACAGTTTAAAGTTCAAATGATACCCCCTAAAAATACTCATGTGCATCCCAAAACGACAAATATGTGACATCTAATGTACCTCTTCCAATGATAATTTTGTGAAAAATCTTTTTACAGGTTCTTGAGGCTTTTTCCAATTTCCTTCTCTATATAACTAACTGAACGTATTCTATAAAACTAGTTGGGTCGTTTTAACTGTTTTAGAATATTTCTAACCTTACGTATTAGTCACTAGCGCACGCCATCGTCCGCAGTCTGATTAAAATCGCTCTGGTTCCGAGGAATGAAATATTCAAAATATCAACTCTACAGAGATTTGAAATCCTCTACCCTAGGTCTGACCGCACCCCAATACGCATGTTTTATCAGTTTAGTGCAGCCGAAACCCAGTGGTTAGCGGGCCAATTACATCATCTCGCTTATAAGACCGCTAGCAGTCGGCGACATCGCCTAATGGTGAAAGAAGACGTTAAACTCAAACCAACAACAAAAAACGGCTAGCGGTGATCATGTTTAAAGCATGATTAACAGGAGTTACTTCCCTCTAGCTTGATACCGAAGGTTTTTGCCGGCGGTCTGTGATTAGTTTGCTGAGTGAACGTAACGTCGAACCTAGTGGAAAGGAAACAAATCGAATTATAAAGTTCGATTCTCGATAGCGTTAATATCTAAAACTTTCATTCCTCGGAACTAAACCGGTTTTAATCAGACGGTCATCGTCCGGTTTTCATTTAAATATCATGAAGAAAGCCTTTTCCACAGAAAAACTGTTTAACCGAATATCTCATTTTTTTTAGCTCTAGATAATGACTACACCGTCGAAGGCATATGATGTTATTGACCCTGACAACATACAATATATCATTTCAACGCAACATTCCCTGTTTATACAGGTGATGGTTCCCCGGCAGATTTTTGGGATTTTCGGGCATGGAGAAGGATTCCACAGAATATTGGTTTGCAGGAACCATTGTTGGTAACACCTCATATTATGAGGCACATCTACAAGGATCCAAAGTTCATAATCAGTTTACGGAATCCTACCGATAGGTAAGATGCTCAAAAACAAAAAACTTAAACTAGAGGAGATCGACAGAATAAATAAATATAGTACATTCGGGGAAACTAAATATCCTTTAACATTATGATAAAAAAATATTTATTGTACTGAGTTATAAATATGTTACTATATACTATAGTAATGAAACAATCTAAATAGTATTAAATGTCAATAACAACTGCACAATGACGTGGGTTGAGTTCAATTAACGAACAGTTAGAAGAATGAATTCGATGTATCATTTGTTTAAGGTTGTATTCAGACTTCATTTACCTGGGTGGTCATTCGTCTGAGGAGTTCCATCGAGCTGTTGTGGAGGCAATTCAAATAATAGAAGAATGCTTCAGGAAGCATACAGAGAGATACTGCTTCTTTGACTTCAATGTCTCTATCGCGTTACCAGTGAGTCATTGCTTCCTTACAATGCTTCAACACATGTTGACTTGAAAATTTGAGATTATGATGTGTTATTATGAGTAGATGAAAATCAACATCTAGATACACTGAGGTACAAAAGAAAGTACACACATCAGTTGGTTTGATCCAATACATGATATTCATTTACAAATATTTTAAGCTTTTTTTTACTTGAAAAAATGAGATTATGATGTGTTATTATGAGTAGCTGAAAATCAACATCTAGATACACTGAGGTACAAAAGAAAGTACACACATCAGTTGGTTTGATCATATTATCCATGATTTTTACTTACAAATAATTTAAGTTTTAAAAGTCGTCGGCAAAAACTGACAAGTGCAGGAGATTATACAGTTTCAAATGACCTCTTCCATGTATTAATTGAAGTTTTCATTTTAAAAATATATTTTGATTACAATATTTTTCATAAAAATATTTTAAAAGAACAAAACTGTTTATATGTATGTAATCGAAAGTAATCTTTTGTTAGAATCAATAAATGAGCCTCATTCGTCACACATTTACAACACTTCTAACATGGTGGGGGTCGTGTTGATGTAAATTTTAATTTTCACCCCTAACTACAAAGATATTTTGATAAACCATAAACCCATCAACACGAAATACGTTTAAATTGTCGAAACATGTTGATCATGTGGCAATCAAATACATAACATGCCATTTACTTATGTAATAAATCAAAAGAACTGAGGTGTGTACTTTCTTTTGTACTTCAGTATATATCTAAAATTCTGGTTCATTTGTTGAAGAGATTAAATGGAGGAAGTTGAATATATTATTGATATATTAACATAATCGAATTTCGATAGATTTTGATAATATAAAAAAGGCTTTAAAGGGCCAGTAGCACGTTTTTTGAAAATTGTATATTGTAAAATTTTAACTGATAATTGTACGTTAATGCTAAATGTATTTTTTTGATAATGTAAAAACACTCATTACACAATCATCCATAGTCAGAGAACAAATGATAAAGATTTACATTAAGTTCATTGGCGGCCATTTTTATGTGAACACCTTTAATTTGTTTTGTGTAAGATTCGCAAGGCTGAACTTTACATTATATGTTTGATTTATTACTGCCTCATTTGGTTTAAATACATTGTCTTTCAATTGGAACCATTTATTTCATTTTCCTGAAATCACCTTATATCCCCATAAAAACGTGCTACTGCCCATTTACGCGCACTACAGAGTAATAAAAATAATATGCATTACCTTTTTGTTTCTTCGTTGTTCTGCAGACGCGGATAATGATCGGTGCTTATTCCGTCTTCTTGAAGGAATGGTTGAAAGTATTTCCCAGGAACCAGTTCCTTATTATACGCTATGAAGACTACTCCCGTGATATTGAAGAACAACTGCCGAAAGTCTTCGACTTTTTAAAGCTTGGTATGTTCTGGAATATTTGTTCGTGGAAAAAAAAGCGAAATAGTTCGTGAAAATATATTTTTGGCTTTCAGTTAATGATGAGTGGGAAACAGTGATTACAATTTAAAAACTTACTACTACATCTCAGTACAAAAGGGGTAATTACAAAGCAGTTTTAATTAATTAGCTCACACAAAAGACTCGAAGCATTTCTTATTCATCCAGGATTTCTCTAATGATACCATTCAATTTCAGATTATAATTCGACGTTCATTTCTGAGGTGGCTAAACGAAAGAAGAAAAATGTGACCCAGAGAAACGAAATTGGTCCGATGATGAATCAAACGAGGACCTTGCTGGACAATTTCTATAGGAAATACACAAGAGACCTTGCAGAGATGCTGGATGATGACAGATTCCTCTGGCTAGACTGATCAGATCCATTATCAAGTACATCACAATATAAACTAGTGTCTACAACACTAGTCTAAGTAAACCTAGCCTCAATATAACCCGTTTCACTCCGATATTGAGTCTAAGAAGGTCTAGTAGAAGGTCGCGTCAGTCGACCTTTCCGCGACCTATGACCTTCCCACGTTATACGCGCGAAGGCAGAGTATTGTGGCTTGGTAAGATGAGTTCTGATTGGTCAATTCGATACATGGGCTGACGCGACCCTCTACTAGACCTATGGACTCATATTATATGCTTATTTCTTTATCTTTTTGGGGTTTCGTTATTTCTAGAGCAAATTGTTTAAAATATTATTAAGTGATTCACATATTTAAATTCAGGCAAAAAGGGTAGGCAATTCAATTGTTCTCTAGCGACGTGAATTTGATAATTGATAATTGAAGTTATGTTTATGTCTACATATATGTCGTAGATAATAGATAATCAGATCTTCGGCCTGAGAGTGCCCGATATCGATGATTAACAGGACACTTATATGAATGGTTGCCATGAACAACGAGGTCAAAGTGGGATGTAAACTTTAAGATATGATAAATTAGGTTATGATAAGAGACACTTGCTTACATATTTATCCCTGTTTATTGGGATCACGTTACAAAACAGTTACAAAGAGCAACGGACAGTTATTGTTACACACTAACTCCTTTGTTATGTCCGACTATTCATTTTTCATACCAACACCTATTGAGAAATGCACGTGCCGAGGTGTTCATCAGACAAAGCAGGTGTTCATGATGAACGGCCGGTATTGCCATGAACACCTGATAACGAAACGATGATATTTTTGTTTCCGAATTTGTTTTCAAGTTCAAATTTGGCTTTGCAAACAATTGATTTCAAACCCAGTAGTTGCACCCATTAGACCACGAGGCCAGTTGAAGATACAGGATGTTTATCATGACATCATGATTAAATTTCACATTATTTCCTGAGAATAAACTTGAACCCTGAATGAGTCTTTATATTTTGATAATTTATTTTAAAAATCCTTGGTACTAAACAATGATATGCATATTAAGTTAAGTTTTTTTGTCATCAGTTTTCATTACAATCTATTGTTGTAGCTTGTACGGTCCCGTACGGATTGCACGTGCAGCACGAGAGACTCTTGCCAACGCCAGCTACTTGAAATTGACATTGTTTCTCAAATCAAAGACTATTACATATCCGACACAATGAAATTCCTGAGCATAAAGCGGCCCTAAAATCATCACTTATCCTGTACCGCTTGGAGATGGCTAATTAGTTCTTTTTCTGTTTTATATATTAATTTTACCTAACTTACACAAATAAAATGATAGCACAGCATACATAAAAGTAGCATTAGATGAAACTTCATTGAATTACCAACTACCTACATTGTACTTACCTCCGTCTATTATTTTGAAAAATACGCTTCTTTCAGACATGGTTCAAACATGGCTTAACCTGCCAAAAAAATATGATTTTGATATCATTCGAGTCCCGTTAACATTCAGCAGGGATATTTAAAAAAAAAACTTTGCAATAATAATCCCATTGGTCATTCGTCATTCAGCCAGCGGCTGAACTCCGGCTGTGAGCCAGTTCCGAATAATTCAAGCGCAGTCACTTAATGTATCTATGTCTGAACCTTGCATTAACCTTTCCCAATGACAAAATAACAGAATGGCATGTCGAAAGTGAAGCTGCCCGTGCATCTCGTGAGGATGCGTTCTGGGACCGACGGTGTTGTAGTGGTTCCACATCTGACGACCATGGTCACCTTCAACCCAGTAGCCTGTCACGTAGTCCTTGAATCCTTCAGTCGATGGATCGTCAGGGGATGATTCCAGGGCATACAGCCACATGTCACTTACTTTGTCCAGAGGAACCAGGGGTAGGGCAATTGCACGACGTACAAGCTTCGTGACGTGGGGGTTGTCTGCATACTGCTGCGTCAGTCCATGCTTTTGTACATTTCTCCATATAGCCTGGCTATAATGGAAAAAACAGCCCTTCGTGGTGGTACCCGGAAACACAGTGGTCACTGCATTTTGTGCTGCAACTTCAAAGTCAGTAAAGACAAATGTGGGAGCGATGATGATGTTGTTGGCTGCAGCAAAGTCCTTCACGTGACTGAAGAACCGTTGGTAGGTTGTCTGCTTCTTGTTGGGGAGTAGTCCATAAACTAGAGGGAACATCTTACCATCCACAAACGCATGGATGGAATACAGCTGGGTGAAGATCTCAGGTGACTTGTCAAAGGTACCGTCGCAGAAGAATGTGTCTGCCTGGCTCAGGTGATGGAGGTTGCCCAGTGTCGAAAACACCAGCATCTTGTCGTCATCGCCGTCAGCTGCAATGAGGAAGTCTTCCCCACTGGATGTCTTGGTGTAGAGGTCTGGCAGGTCGATCTCGGAACGGTGTCTGGGAAGGGGCGGGATATCCTTTGCTCTGGATCGATACAGAGTGGACTTGATGTTGGCGAACATTGGAATATTGCCGATGACTTGGACTTCTGTGTTAGTGCTTCTCAAGTCTGAAACAAATAAATAAATTGTCAGTAAGTATGAAAACATGATGCAAACAGATATCTATGTAAAATGAATATCATATTTGTAAATGAATAAACAACTTTAAAAAACTTATCTCATCTTATTATTATACATTTTCTATTTCATTGATTGTATCAAGCCTGTAGAAATATGTACTCATATTTACCTGATAATGTTTCCTGATACATGGCATTAATCGATCGTGATGTCTTTCTGACGGATTCCCGAAGGTCAGCAACGAGGGCGTCTGCAGAAATCTTGCTCTCATCTGGTTGGTGGTTGTGCTGGTTTGTTTATGTGGTCACGATACCATCTTTAGTGTTGATCGTAGCACGGCAATCTTTCTTGCAGCATCTCCAATGAACAGACATCGGTTTTCTAGTTTTAATACTGAATTTGTATCCCATGTGACACACACTAGCTGTAAAAAAATATAAATAAAAGTATCCATGTACTTCAAATGAAAATGGCTTTGAAATAAATACCAATTCGTCACTGGTAAAGTTTACTTCACTGTCTACATACATTTTTCTCCTGGATTTAAAATTACATGGAAATAAATTCGCAGGTAACTTTCTCCCCCTTCACCGAGGCTAGCCAGCCTTATCCTAATCCCTAATAGATAGGATTAATTAACGCAGGGCTGGGTAGATGGGAATAACCCTATTTCACGTACTCTTTAGTTGTGTTAAGATGTCAGTTACAATTGTAAAATTACAAGTTCGTAATCACTTTAACAGTCAGATGTAAAACAACATTTTAATTTTAAGATAAAGTTATCGGCAACGATCATGTAAATAAGACCATTTGGGCCTTGTTGTCTAATCGGTTTAAAAATGCTATAACTTAACAGTCCTTAAATAATCGTTTACCTCATCACATTCTTAGTAATTTGCATGACAACAAATCTTTCTCATTTAGAAATTACGGTATCTAGTGACTAGGTACCGTTAAATTGCGCTTGGGACGCCAGTTCATTGCTTCTTTTACCAATGGTACGTTGCATTTTGCATCGAGGTTTTTATTTGAAAGTTCACATTTATAATTTTTACGGTTAACAGTTGAATAACTATCAAGTTATTGTAATTTAAGCCGGATTTAACGGGGAAGTAGCACGTTTTTTGAAAATTGTATATTTAACAATGTCCACTGATAATTTTACGTTAATACTAAATGTATCTTATTGATAGTGCCAAATATCTCATTACACAAACCAATCATTCATAATCAGAGAACAAATTATAAAGATTCACATTCAGTCCATTGACGGCCACTTTTGTGTGAACACCTTTAAATCATTTTTTTTGTAAGAAAAAAGAATTGCATGGCTGAAATTTACATTATATATATTTGATTCATAACTGCTTTATTGTCTTTAAATAGGAACTATTTATTGAAAAATTTCTAACATCAACATATATATCCCCCCCCCCCCCCCTAAAAACGTGCTACTGCTCCTTTAATGCTCTCCGTTTCTTTAAAAAATGAAGGAATTGAGATCTATTATCATTATTTTCTAGGAATTAAATAACAGTATCTATTGATTGAATAGCGTTAATGGTATCGAATGAAATTACAGTATCAATTGATACCGATATCAGAGAGATAAAGAGTGATTTCGTAAAGCGCCTGTAAAATATTGACAAAGAGGCCTTTCGACTGTACTTCTCTGTCTTTTAGCCACCATCATATATCTAACTAGAATTGTAATATCACATAATGTCCAGATGGCTATATCGAAATCCCCGTCAATAAGTAATAGATATACCCACACTTCCCCAGATGTATCGCTCAATACACCTCAAATTTTAAACAGGGGGTGTATAGAGTGATGTACCCAGGGAGGTGTGGGTATATCTAACTTTTACCCCACTCCGGTCGAGTTACATTTGACAAAACTACATTTAGATCAATAGAATATCTACAATATTCTTTTAATTCTGGATTCATAACCATATACTCACTTCATTAATAAAACTTGGTACAAAATTTTAGATTCTGAATTTAACAAGTTCGTTGATTTGCCAAAGTGTTAGATCTCGTCACCTGACTCAGTGTAGGTGTACGATCAAACGTAGGTGTATTAAAAAAGAAGGGGTGTATCGTTCGTTACACCTACAGTTAGAGCATAGGAAGTATAGGTGTATCGTTCGTTACACCTACAGTTAGAGCATAGAAAGTAGGGGTGTATCGGTCAATACACCTACAGTTAGAGCATAGGAAGTATAGGTGTATCGGTCAATACACCTACAGTTAGAGCATAGGAAGTATAGGTGTATCGGTCAATACACCTACAGTTAGAGCATAGGAAGTATAGGTGTATCGGTCAATACACCTACAGTTAGAGCATAGGAAGTATAGGTGTATCGTTCGTTACACCTACAGTTAGAGCATAGGAAGTAGGGGTGTATCGGTCAATACACCTACAGTTAGAGCATAGGAAATATAGGTGTATCGTTCGTTACACCTACAGTTAGAGCATAGAAAGTAGGGGTGTATCGGTCAATACACCTACAGTTAGAGCATAGGAAGTATAGGTGTATCGGTCAATACACCTACAGTTAGAGCATAGGAAGTATAGGTGTATCGGTCAATACACCTACAGTTAGAGCATAGGAAGTATAGGTGTATCGTTCGTTACACCTACAGTTAGAGCATAGGAAGTATAGGTGTATCGTTCGTTACACATACAGTTAGAGCATAGAAAGTAGGGGTGTATCGGTCAAATCACCCACAGTTACACACATAGAAAGTAGAGGTGTATCGGTCAATACACCTACAGTTAGAGCATAGGAAGTATAGCTGTATCGGTCAATACACCTACAGTTAGAGCATAGGAAGTATAGGTGTATCGGTCAATACACCTACAGTTAGAGCATAGGAAGTATAGGTGTATCGTTCGTTACACCTACAGTTAGAGCATAGGAAGTATAGGTGTATCGTTCGTTACACATACAGTTAGAGCATAGAAAGTAGGGGTGTATCGGTCAAATCACCCACAGTTACACACATAGAAAGTAGAGGTGTATCGGTCAATACACCTACAGTTAGAGCATAGGAAGTATAGCTGTATCGGTCAATACACCTACAGTTAGAGCATAGGAAGTATATGTGTATCGGTCAATACACCTACAGTTAGAGCATAGGAAGTATAGGTGTATCGGTCAATACACCTACAGTTAGAGCATAGGAAGTATAGGTGTATCGGTCAATACACCTACAGTTAGAGCATTGGAAAAATAGCAACGAGACAGGAAGCGGTGTATGCTTCAAATGCTTACAATGGCGCTTGTGTAAAAATTATTTAACTAAAAATTATTTATTATTCATTTATTTACGAAACTGCTTAAGACAACAGATAAATGAAAACAAGCATTACCACAGGACATCACCGTGACTTCACTAATGCAAATCGTTGGCCTTTGTAAGTTCGTCATATTGAAATTTTGTAAATAACATTGCTTTTCAGTTCACGTCACGACAGTGTTTGCGATAATTGGCAATGTAGCCGTTTAAGCAATAGCAATCATTTTATAAGTGGCAATCTTTAAAAAGACTCCATGTATTGGTAACTTTGCATTATTATTTTTTTAGTCTCAAAGATGACTTAAGAGAATGCCGTTGTAGGTATTCTGTTTATAACCAGGAATAAAAAAAATAATCAAGAATTCAAAATCCTTTTTCATATTATGTATTATACTTTGTAATAATCATGAAGAAATGAACACATAAGCTCGACGTGAACAAAGATTATGTAAATGAGTCGTGAAAGTGAATACATGTATATACAAGGCCAAATCACTTCATTATATAGCAGTCTATATTAGTTAAAACAAAGGAATATATATAGACATGACGTGTTGCTATAAATAACTTTAAGCGACGACAATCGAAGTACATGTACTAAGAGGAAACAGATGCGCAGCGAATATACATCGTGTAGACATCAAAGACCGTGTGCTTGTATACCATCTGATAAGGTAAGTTTAAAAACAATTCAAATGATACCTATACCATACACATTTCTTTAGACAAAATAAAAATGGGGTTACTTCAAGCATAAACTATGATATCACATAAAGTAAGGGGCATAGTGTTCCGGAAAAAGGCAAAAATACCGACATTCCAGGTTTAACCCCTTTTTCTGGGTGAGTACTTCTAGTTGTAACTAAACGCAGTGTTTTTAAAGTTAACCTACGTTCTACGAAATGAAAAGAATCAATTGATTTAAAGAAGACGCTTCGTAACCTTTTTGTTTCTTATTAAAAGTTTAAACGTTCAAAAAAAAATGTTACCATATCACAAATGATCATGATGGATAAAGAGGGATTAGTTTTGTGTTGTTTGTTATCAGGTATATTATTTCTGAAAATTCTATATTCTTGTGAAATTCATGATCAGTATCCTGTCTTTTACATTCGACATTCTATTTATAGACAACTATATATAGATCCAACTCATCGTACGATAGCACAGCATATTATCATCTTTAAAGTGAGTATAACACACATTCAGTCCTTGTGATCGGAATTAAATATCCCTTTTACGTTTATAAAATAAATATTAAATGACTAATAAAAACATTGTTGCATAGAAGGGAAAATGTATGCTAAAATATAAACGAAATTTACAGGACAACAGCATTGACAAAAGCTTGCGAAATACTAGTAACAGCTGATAAAATAGAGATTGGAAGTTTGGTTGTATTATTATTGTGATTATTTTGAATCAGTGTGCAAAATGTGTGGCTTTTCGATTTGAATAAGTTAATTAAAATCAAAGGCATGATTGACAATAATAAATGAAAATATTTCCTAATGTCAAACTACACTGCTGTAAATAGCGTCTTTTCAGTTTCTTGTTAATCTGGATAATAGTAACACAGATGTCTAAATATATATACACAAAGAACTTAATTTAGCACCCCCCACTTTTTCAAACAGAAAAACACTGCTTATAATAAACAAAACAAATGTACAGGCAAACAAAAAGGATGTTTTAAAAGAACGATCATCCAGCAGCGTGGAAACAAAACTTCATACGGATTACGATTCACTATCTGGTTTTACGAAAAGTTGGTATTTTTTAGTCAAAATCCAAGTTACTTTTAAATTGAAAATTAAATTAAATATTTTTTGCTGCAATGTGATTATTATCATTCTCTTGAGTAAATTGATGACTTTTTAGTAAATAGCCCCATAGCAAAAGTCAATCGTTGAAGCAGTATGAACCTTCAAAATAACAAAATTATCAAATATCGAATTTAAAGAACACTGCACAAGAACACTAAGTGGTCACTGTCAAAGATAATGGCTTATCTAAAGGAAAAAAGAAGTGTTTGATCAACAAGTTCAACTTAAGGAATCTCAAATTTACTCACAAATGTTAAGATTGTAGGCATTTTATCAATTTCCAAAGTTTAATGTGTAGTTTTTCCCCTATGACAATAGTTATATTTGGCAAAATTTCAGTAGTCTCACAGTTTTTCTCATATTTTCATTATTTTTGCACACTAGCGATTTTTAGTTCAATTAAATAGTCAATAACAAAGCAATTGTTATATCTGGAGTGGTCAATACATCAAAATATTCAAAATACTCCAAGTGCACCCAAATTCATTTTTCAAAATAGGGGGGTGCTTAATTAAATTCTTTGTGTATATATAAAGAGTAAGATGCACAAATTTACCATAAATCTAGCATAATGCTACAGTGCATTCTGTCCCCACAGAGTCAGCTCAGCCATAATACTTTGATCTAGCCTCTGTTCTAATTAGCCTAATTCATGGACGAAAGGTAGAAGCTTGATTGGATGCAAGGGAAGTAAGTTGTACAATCAGCCTCGGTCTTTTTCGTTTGCTTCGGTATATATCAATAAATCTAACATCCGGGGAAGATAAATCTTTCTTTTACAGAAAATAGCTTTTTTACCTTCTCAAAAGGATTTGAGGTTAATCAGTAAAATAAAATCTATCGTAAAACAGATAATATTATTTATACAGTGACAAAACGGTAACTACAATTCATATGTGATTTAGCAAATGTTTTCCCTCACACTTTTAATGAAAAATAATCATAAAGTTATGATAATTATATTCCATTTACCAACGTCACCTCTGGATTTTGGTTAATTGGAACAGAGGCTATATCCGAGTTATACGAATGAGCTTCCTCTGTGGGGAGAGAAACTAAACAGTGTGGAAATAAAGAATTTTGAAAAGAATAGGGAGATTCCTTCTGGAGGGAGGCGCCATCTTTGCATTAATTATTTCTACCGTGATGTTTATCTTCAGAATAAATGAAAGTGAGGACCATCCCAGACAAAACTGCGCAACTTCTAAAACTTTTAAACTAATCCTTACTTTCCTGTATCTTTCTTATTACAGTGGCGTCACATGATTATGTCAGATTTGTAGCAGATATACACATAGCAAACTGGGATGCCATTTGCTCAATAGTAGTGGAACTACTTATTTAGAGTTATGTACTTCAAACTGAGATATTAAATTATATTAAATTATATTAAATTATATTATATTATATTATATTATATTATATTATATTATATTATATTATATTATATTATATTATATTATATTATATTATATTATATTATATTATATTATATGATATGATATGATATGATATGATATTATATTATATTATATTATATTATATTATATTATATTATATTATATTATATTATATTATATTATATTATATTATATTATGTTATGTTATATTATATTATATTATATTATATTATATTATATTATATTATATTATATTATATTTTGATTATATTGCGCTGTATTCCGTTTTAAAAATGCTCAAAGCGCAAGATGACATACATTTTTTTTGCATGAGTTTGACCAAAAAACCCAGAAATAATCTTTATGCTACACCGAAACTCTATGGGAGTAACGTAAGACAAACCATTATTATGGGACACCACTGTATATTAAACAGTATATAGTCGATTTAGCTATAAAATATTGTTTTGTTTCAATAAAGAGAGATGGAGAAGTCAACAGTATCTGAGGAGACTTTCAGAAAGGAACCTGCAATAAACCGGAAGTGCCTCAGATGCAAGACAAGGAATGTTGGGATAGTGTTCCTTCCATGCCGCCATCTTGTTTGCTGCCCAGAGTGTTCGAGCTGCCTTGTTAATTGTATAGCGTGTGGGGAAACTATCAGAGGCAGTATAAGGTGCACTATTTAGGACAGAAGATAAATTGAAAATGTTCAATTCTGATTATGATTTATTGTATCTAACTACCGCTAGGTGTTGTCCTACGAAAGTTGTAAGCAAATGTTACGCACCATGCAACTATGAGAATCTTAATGGTAAGGGCGTTTGAAAACGATTTCCCTTAAGAATGTAATTACTACCATTTTTGCATTTAGCAACTTGATATTGCAATAAAACTACCAGTACAAGTGTTCGATCTAATTCTCAGCTTACAGCTGCGTACCTAAGTTTGTTTACTAATTATCTGTATTCTAGTGC
The DNA here is from genome assembly GCA_916613615.1 of Steromphala cineraria. Taxonomy (NCBI): domain Eukaryota; kingdom Metazoa; phylum Mollusca; class Gastropoda; order Trochida; family Trochidae; genus Steromphala; species Steromphala cineraria. The sequence goes on along the minus strand of OU744725.1, from coordinate 54,090,843 downwards.
AAATATCATGTTTTTAGGAATGTATTTTAGGCATCTTGACATTGTAAAAACGAAACGGATCATGTTGAAATTTGTCTGCATTATTCAACATTCATTTTGGCGAAAATATCATTGTAGGTCATACCTAACAGTTAATTATGAAAATTTTGGCATGGCATTGAAGTGATAGGGGTCAACATTTCGAAAACTTTACTCTACAAAATCCTTCAAAAGTGACAATCACTTCTAAGTCAAAGATATATTTGTTCCCTTGCAATAGTAATTGAAATGGTGCTGATCTTTTTTATCATGGAGTCTATCGAGAATAAAGAAAATCGGAATTTGATAAATATTACCCCATCTGTTTTGTGCCAAAATTTGACATTCTGAACCCGTGACCAGACAATCCCATAATATGGCATGAGAATGATCTCCTTGCTCACGGACAATGGGTGATTCTTTTATCAATGCTGCTGGAGATATTTGATTGACGTCCAAATGAATTCCAAATTAAATGATATTACACCAAGTTACATTAGCAAGTGAACAAACTTAAGGTATGTAGCTGTACTTACAACCATTGTTTACTGTCGAATGTACTGTCTATATTGTCCCAATAACAATTTTAAGGCATATTCATGATCAATAAGAAATCAGTCTTAATACAAGATACAAAGACATGGGAAAAACAAATTGTTGCATAAACCATGATATGTTTCGTGGACCTGTTATAGTTTTATTAAGTATAGCATGCATTTTTGTTCATTATTTTGTTCAAGGTTTACTGTATGTTTTATTGTGATTACGATAACGATTTGGACGCAGACATATTCATTGTGTTCGTATTTCTAGGTTGAAAGTCAATGGTATTAAGATTAAAGTGATTACCTCCGATGACTAATTTTCATTTGTAAAGGATTCATTTACAACTGTTATACATTCTTGAAAAGTTTGTGTTAAAATGTCTTTTGTTTGTATTATGTAAAACTATTTAAAGTGAACAGAATCTCAGTTTTGTTTTATGTGTGATTTGTACTATCACAGACGATGTCAGACTTTGTCATCGATTTATTGTCTGATTATATTGTTGTATATTGTTTCAATAGAGATAAATGCTTAATTAACCTAAAAACGACCTTCGACAAATGTCTTTTTGATACTCCAACACGAACCGAGGGCAAGTGTTATAAAGTGTCTACAAGGGGCAGTAGCAAGTTTATTGAACATTTTTTGTTTTCAAATTTTTACTGATAGCTGTACGTTAATGCTCATGTTTTTTTGATAGTGTAAAAAATCTCATTAAACAAACCAATCATCCATAGTCATAGAACAACTTATAAAGATTCACATAGAGTCCATTGTCGGCCATTTTTGGTGTGAACACCTTTAATTCATTTTGTGTAAAAAATAGGAATCGCATGGCTGAACTCTGCATTAAGTAGATAACTTTTTACTGCTTCATTTAGTTTAAATTTTTATATTTTTATTTTTTTGACATTACCTCATGTTCCCACTAAAAAGTCCATTTGCAGGTATTTTTCTATGAACACCTTGATTCATTTTGTGCGAAAACGGAATTTTATTTATTTGATTTATTACTTCTCCATTTCGTTTAAATACATTGTTTTTCAATTGGAACCATTTATTTTCATATTCCTGACACCACCTGTAATTCCCAATAAAGACGTGCCACTGCCCCTTTAACTGACCTTACCCTACTACTAACTTTACACGTTGGTATTGGTGTTTTTAAAATTCCAGGGTTAGTTAAGTTTACTTAAGTTAATATAGTGTTTTTATTAAAAATACACAAGGTTCTTTTGTGATAGTTGTTATACAATTTCTACAATTATTTCATTTCTTTTATTTCTGATGAATAACCTGTGACAAAACTGATTTCTGTAACATTTACTATTTTGTATCTTGTTAGATAAAAATTTAGATGTTGAGATGTTCCCCTTTTTGCTTTTTAATAACTTATTTATTTTTATAATGTATAATCTAAAACATTTGCCTAAGTTTATTATGGTTTGTAGGTAGGCAGGTAGGTAGGTAGGTAGGTAGCTAGGTAGGTATGTGAAATTAAGGACGAAAATTGGGCTAAAGCTGACCTCAATACGACCGGCACGAAAAGTGATTATTGAGAGTTTATTAAAAACATGTAAAAGTTAAAATAGAGTTTAAACTGCTATACGATATCATTTTTGCCAGTGTTCTTGACACAATTTAAAACTGATCTTTGGACATCGCCAAACATTAAATTTTAACCAAGAATCGATGTTAGTGAGAAATTATTTGATTTAGACATAACAACCTCTCTGAGTTCTTCACGATGATTTTTATGTCCCTCACATTCAACAAGATAATGAAGGACAGTCTCTGGACAATTATTAAAACAATGAACACAAGGATATAAATCATTGTCTGAAACGTGCTTGTAAGCATTTAGTCGACAATGGCATTAAGGTACAACCGAGTTATCTCCCTTTCATCAATACAAACACTTATCTAAATTTCAATCTATCAAAACAACTGTTAAACTGTTATATATGTTTATGCTGTTGTAAGGAAATAGTTCCCATTAGATGGTGTGGTTTCAACATGATAGTTTTTGATTGACAAAATTATTATCTTTTTTATGTAGATTAATATTTAAAAAAAGAAAACTAAACTGGCAGACAAAGAATACACAAAGTACATACGAACAGTTGAATTTATCATATGTAAGATTTTCGATTTCCAACATTTCGAGTTCTTGATGCCTTATTCTCAAACTGATTAGAAGAGTTTAATCGTCGTTCAAAAATACTTAAAAGTGTTTTAAAGTTTTTTTTAAAGTGGAATTTTATTTTTATAAATCCCCAAAAAATAATTTGGATATAACACAAATGTTAATCAACAAGACATATTGTATTTGAAAATCAATAAACGTGTCTATGTTTTAACATATTGACAGCATTTTCAACATGGTAGGGGTCGTGAAAGTGTAAATTCTATTTCTTACCCTTGCCTACAAGAATACGTTAACTAGATACCAGTTATTTTATTCAACTACAACAAATATGTGTAAATGTTAACTTGCTATAATTTTATACTTCACATATATAAAAGATATGAAGTAAATTTTAAAAAATGGGCTATACTTTCTTTTCCCTATCAGTTAACATAAGTCACTTGTGATATAATGAGGGAGGTTTATACATGTATATTTCTGTATAATTATATATCCATATATCCTTTATTTCATGAGGTTCTTGTTGAAAACTTAAATATCTTAATCTATTGTGTATTTTAATGATTTATGTGTCTCGTAGGCCTTGAAAGACCGGCAGGTGTACTATTTAAATTATATCAATGTTGCCCCCATCTGTTTTGCACAATCCTGGTGACAAAATAATAAAATAATTTTATTATTATTCATAATGAAGATAAGATAATATTAGTTTAAACATCCAATAATAAGTCAACCATATAAGTAAATTTTATGAAAAGTTAAAAAATAATTCAAGACAAGCGATGATTGATACTACCGAGAAAGAAACCTCAATTTAACTTATCGTGAGAATAAAAGGTCTGGTATTTATAGAAAACGTAGTACGGACAGCTGTGTTTGCAGAGTTTTCATTGCATACATTGACTGTTGTAATATATGTACATTTAGCATATTACAATATATTTACTGCATATGTTGTAATACACATATTATATATAGGTGTGAATAGAAGATGACATTTACACAAACTCAATTCTTTAAAAAATTATTCTTCTCTTACGTAGGTAAAGAGTTTTTGCCATCGAGTTTTTACCACTTATTGAAATATGTTTTTCAATAATATGTTGAGAAAAGTTATTATGGCAAAATACTTCAAGATATGACCATGCCTTCCTTGTAACGAAAACAGATGAACCTCCCCTTCTTTTCTTCTTATAATTATAAATTACACTTTCTGAAAATATAAAGTAGAGTTGTCATCTGTTAATTGCAAATTGTGACTTTGTCTCTATTTCCCCGTCTGTACTCTTGTATATATGTATATACGTTATTCCTATATCTCTCGTTATTTTAAATTAACATAAACATGCATTATTATGTTTTGATATTATATGTAAGCACTGTACATAGGAGAGGGTTTCACTAAGTTGGATCACTTGTACCCAATCCTTTCACTTGAATAGATATGTTTGAATCAATTGCAAATTGCAGTCTTACAAATGATGTTTTACACTAAAACATTAGTGAATTCGTATGGCTATGTAAAGTAATTTACCATCCCCTCCCCAAAATGAAAATATTATCTTAGAGATTTTGTTAAGGACTACACATGGCTCTACGCTATTGTTTTGACAAGATTCTGTTACATTATATATTTATGATCAAATATGTACAAGTATAAGAACGTATTGTTTAATGTTATTGTTCGACGAAAACTAAAAATATCTGCTGTTTACGGTGTGAAATGTTTTTAAAAGCTGATGATTAACGATTTTTTATGTTAATTTTTGCAGTTTGTACCACGAAATGAGAAGAGTTATTGAACAATAACTGTTTCATATAGAGATAATAACGTTTTTACATTTTGTCAGTAGAATTAAAAAATAATAATAAGTAGTTGTTACAAGTTCCTGATAAGATTTCATTAGGAGGAAGAGAAGACGAACCACATACTAAAAGTAAAAGACCAAATTATTTCCAAAACATGAAGAGGCTTTATATAATAATGACATTCAATTATATATCTTACAAGTAAAAGCATGTTTTTGGTTTAAAATCCGTTTTGTCAAAACGTTTAGCATTGACAAATAGCTAAAGAAATCAACCAGAAGTATTTCGTTGCTTTGAATAGATCTCAGTTATCTATAATTTATTTACTCAACTTTACTTTATTTACTAGAAACTAGTTATATATTTCAAAAATTGAATCTCCGTCAAATGATTCATTTTGTGATTGACAAAACGATAACAATATTTCATTAATACAGTTTGCACGTGCAAAATGATATTTAATAGGGATAAGTAACTTTGTTGAGAGTTTACAAATGAGATATTGGGTAAGGATTGAATAGTTCTGAAAACATCGTGTCGCAAGAAAAACTACCAATCTTATGTTAAAGATTATGAAAACAATTCAGGTAAAAACAATCAACTTTAAATTTGTTTTTACTTGTTTTTGTTTTATGTCCTAAAATTATGTGAGTTTTTTATCTTGTTATCATCGGTGGGCTTTCTGTCCTTTGAGCTTTCAGAGAACAGCGTTACCATATAACTTAATATTTTCCAAAATACCAATATGATAGATAGTGTTGGTTTTTAATACTTTAATAATTCAATTATCTATTCATAACTAATATTGACAAAATATCAAATTGCGTAAGTGCGTAAGCACGTTTTTTGATAATTTTATATTCTAATATTTTCACTGATTATTATATTATGTACTATTTTGATAGTGTCAAAAATCTCATTACATAAGCCAATCTTCCATAGTATGAAGGTTCACCTAAAATCCATTGGCGGCCATTTTTTGTGTACACCTTTAATTCATTTTGTGTAAGAAAAGGAATCGCATGGCTAAATTTTACGAATCGATTCAGTAAGGTAACAAAACAAAGGTTCATGTCAGGACATTTGATCGAAAATCATCGACAATATATGCTTCAACAGGAGCAACCAAAAGGCCAAACGTAATTTTGGAAAGTCATCTACAGCAGAGATAGTCCAAATTGATAATTTTTAAAAGGTTAGTTAACTTGTAACTAAGACATATTGTACGGTTATATGGAATGACATAATTTGTTTTTTTATTTCATGATTTGATCTTAACTTAGAACATTAGAGTGTTTTGCAAGAAAAAAAGCCACTAGATAAATATCAATACATATTCATCGCTAAACATTTATTTAATAAGGGACTTAAGTTAATTACTACATTGTAATTGATATTTAAAAAAAGTATTATATGTCACTTTGTATTTATTAGGGGACTTAAATCATATTATATTCCACCTCACTAGTATAAAATAGGTATTGGTGCCATCAAGGAATATGCAAATTCTAAGCTTTCACTACACGGTTCAATTCCATTGAATTATTGTTGAATGGCCAAGTGACCAATAATTCAATACATAAAATATATATGTGACGTATACATTCACACTATATAGTATAAACAATACATTAGTGTATTTTGACTGAATTATTATTTATGTATTGCGCTGTATAATGACAATACTGATGCTTGTGTTTGTAAAAATCCTAAAAAGAGTTTCTTAATCATTTGCTCAAACAATTGGTATTGAACACATCAGGAATTTATTATGTGTTTAACGGATGTGTTCTCATGACATAATCAAATCGACTCTAACTTTTTTATTTGACCCGGAATAACATTTTGAAGAACTTAAACCTTTCATTTTACTATCTTATCCAATCGTGAGGTCAACCAGTAGATACATATATATTATAATATCTCTGAAACTCTCATCATGTTGTTGTGTTGTCACATGTCGTCATCATGACAAACTTAAGTCTAAATTGAAAGATTTAAAGTCAATTCAATAAAATTTCAAGGAATTAAGTGCAAATTAAAAATGACAAGATGTAAAACAAATGGAATGAATGAACAAATTCGAAGTAGGGACGTTTCGGTATAGATCCTTAAAACGTTTTCAAACATTGAAAATAAAGAAGTTGTTCATCCATAGGCTTTAATTTTCCCCCTTATACCATAACTTATAGAATGTCCCTTTAACAGTTTAATTATGACAATAGCAAGCAGTTGAAGGGAAGAAGAAAACACCTTCCGATTTTGCACACACTTTAATCACGATTCAGATTATCCTCCTGTATATAGCCACTGTTGTCCACCTGTTAGAATTTTGCCTTGTTTTAGTGTCACTCCCTGGGCATCGTGATCTATGTGTTTGAGTCTGGTATTGATACACCCACGTGTCGGCGTGATGATACATCTGGGATTGTACATACATGTAGTAGGCAGGTACACATTTGTATATGCAGAAAAATCAATACCGGTAACAATCCTTTAACACTATAAAAGATAGATTTTGTACATGATTGTGTATATGTTTTCAACTGTATACATTTATATAAATAATGTGTATATTGGAATTCAAAATTTGACAATATTTAAAAAAGGTAATTTTCTGATGCAATATAGCACATCGTAGGTAGATATAGTTTGAAATATGCAGAAACATATATACCTGTAAAAATCCATAAAAACTATAATAGATACGATTTTAAACATCATTGTATATGTTTTCAATTGTAAACATTTATATAAATAATGTGTATATTGGATTTCAAAATTTGACAATATTTAAAAAGGTGATTTTGTGTTGCAATATAGAACATAGTAGGTAGATACAGTTTGGAATATGCATAAAGGTTCATACCTATAAGAATCATACTCAAACTGTATCAAAGTTACAAATTTGCCATATCATTGTGCATATACATTTATAAAAGTTATAGCATTTGACAATACATAAAAGGAGATTCTTGTGATGCAATGCTTCTTGCGATAATGATAATTCTGACGATGATAATGATCATGTTGATAATAATAAAATGACGACGAAGACTATGGTGAAATTTGAAACGAAAAAGGTTGATGATTGTTATACATGTGCAGTGATACATATACTGGGATAAACTTAGTACTTTGACGGCGCTTTTGGTGATTATGATAACAATTTCTTCGAGAGGCATTTTAGAAGTTGGAATGACAATAATGCACAGGACAATATGGATGACAACCTCTTTGTTCATTGTATGCGACGTTCCGACACAGATTCTTGTATCGTTCTAAAAAGGGCGCATACAATGAACAAAGAAGTTGTCATCCATATAGTCCTCTGAATTAAAGATAACAATGATGATGATTATGTTGATAATAATTATAAAAAATCGAAGACAATAATACAGACTGATTATTGTTGTGCTACACATACAGGCTAACATTGCGAGACCATCATATGAAAAATTATGATTCTAAAAAATTAATGATGACAGTGCCTATTAGGACAAATATGAAATGATATTAAAGACGACGAAGATAGTGCTGCTGATTTTCACATGTTATGATTTATCATCCAAAACTGAGTTCCACAGGAGATATCGCTTGTGGAAGATCAAGCGATATCTCCTAGGAGATATCGCTTTGACAGTAGATTTTGAACAATACCCTGTCAACAGAAGGGACATGACATCACAAACGTTTTGCATCATCAGAAATGACGTCACAATGTTATGACGTCATAAACACAATGACGTCACAGTGCTATGACATCACTGGTATAGGAGTTTTAGAGCTATGCAGTGTTCAAAGATGTACATTTTCAAGCAAATGTGATGAAAAATGATTTTGGATGAGCAAAGCAAGCCTCGGATATTTGTTACTTTTATCAACTTGTGTTGATATATTTGATATCAGAAGACACTTGGGTGAGATTCTCTATATACCTACAAACTAACAATGCGTGGTAGATCTGCAGTATTACACCTGTGATTAAACACCTGAAATGTGTTGATTAACAGGGGACTAACAGCTTACTTCACATGTCCAGGTGAAGACCAACTTGTGCTCTAAAGGTGAGTACATTCCATCTAAATCGTGCCAAACAGTTTACCTGATTAAAGTCGTTTACCTATTGACAAAGCTGAATTAGCTAAGAGCATTGAAACGTGCAGAGGTAGGCCAAGAGACTGTTCAGGTGTTACTTATTTCCTCTTAGTCTTCTCTAAGCTGATTTAATTCCATGAAGCAGGAGCAAAGGAAAGCAAATCTGAAATATTCAAGGAGGTTGGATACAAAATATTGAGGAATCAGCTAAATTTGTTCTTATTTGTTGAAAAATATATCTTGAATCAAATTATGTCATAAAAATACCATGGTACCAGAATGAGAATAATGCTGAGGAATATATGGATGACAACTTCTTCATGAACAAAGGAGTTGTCATCCATATATTCCTCAGCATTATTGTCATTCCAACTTCTAAAATGCCTCTCAAAGAAGTTTCCAGAATGAGATGAACTCACCCGCTAGGGCATCCAATGATGAAAATGAAATGATTCAAAAACTCTTTTTAAAGTTAACTTTTGAATATAATTTTTAACTTCATGTTTTTTATTAAGGCATTGCTTAAATGAACAGTAAGGATATGGGTTAAGCTGAAATAATAAACAATGATATCTTTCTTCATTTACACTCTTGTAATATACTATTAATTAATGTCAGTATTCCCAACTTATTTTGTCTAACGTACATGGTTTGGTTATTGTTTCATTTTAAATAGCTATGTCGATGACTAAAATCTGAAATAGTGATTGCTACTCATAAATTGGGAGTTTCCTCTGAAATTTGAATATGTTGAAGAAATGAATTCCATTCATTTCGCAATTCCATTGAATGGATACTGTAAAAACTTATACTTAAGGTATCAGTAATGTAGGACAAAATATCGATCTTAAAAAAACACCCAAACAATTAGCTAAAAGAAAAAGGTAATTAAGTCGCTCAAGGTGATGGGCAATGCAAATGTAAAGGTTTCGTAAAAAACTTTCGAGAGGTCTTCATTTTCAAAATGTGTACAGGCGTGTTATGTGTAACGAAGAAACTGTTTCAGGTAGGTGCCTATTGATCGAGTACGCAACATTTTTTATGTCTGGTCAGAAAACAGTAAAGCTAAATTTTATGCATTTAATGTGCATAAAAATGTTTTTAAAAGTGTTTTAAAACCAAGAAACCGAATGTTTATATTTCGAATGTCGTAAGGTTTCTGTATCATGCAATCATGAACATTCATTGGAAACACTTCTCAAAACGCAAAAAAGTATATGGACATTTTTCTCCTTCCAGGTGAAGGGTGATGATTTGCAAACGCTATTCTAGATGTGGTACAGTAGGATGTCATAGCAAAGCCTCTGATTCTTGCACACACACAGCTGTTCTGAAGCGATTACTGATTCCAAACCCAGCGTTCCAGTGCACACTTATGTTAATTACTTACACTGACAGGTAATCCCCTACCTGTACCTATGTGCTGTATCTACCTGTGCAGGTGCGAGGCCTATCTTCCTCTCAACACCTGTGTTCCGCCTATCTTACCTATATTGACTCATTAATACAACCAAACAGATTAGCTCCAATCGGGGAAGAGGAAAAAACGGTTAAAGCCCCAAAACAAGGGTACATGTGCTTGGGAGGTATTCTGTCGACTGAACGCTAAGTCGGGATTACCTCTGTCGTTGATAGCTTTCATTTGGTGCCCCCCAATCGAGCAAGCGTTAGGGGAGGGTCCATCAGCAACTGATAGCTTTAACTGGTCGCCATAGAAATACTCTTCTCTTATCTAAACTCCTAACTCCATCAGTTCAACGCCAGCAAACACTGAAACAAAACAGTTATCTTTTACTGTGGACCTCTAAGCTCTTCACACCATCTCCAGCTAGGGGCGGAGCCGAGTCCTTCTCGGTGATCGTGACGGGGAGCTGTCACTCCACAACTCGGTATGCTTCATCCAGCGATTCCTCATTCCACGAGGTTTTCATGCTGCACGAGCTGAGTGATTGCTTCATCACCTATTTCTCCCCGTTCCCTAAAGCTCACCACCTGGCCTGTCAGCCTGCCCGCCATGTTTGTTCTCAAGCTCCGTACACCAACAAGGCGATCAAGCCGGAATGCTTCTGCAAACTCACAACGGCCCCATCACACCTCGTCCGGAAGTAGTCATTGATTTAGATAACACGTTTTATCACTTTAAATCCGCACAGAGCTTTTCTCGCTATTGCTGTTTTATTGGGATGTAACTAAGAAATGTTTTCCGAAGTATTTTACCGGCAAGCCGTCTGAGCGGCCACCTGCAGAAGATGTCGTCATTGAACAACGTGACAAGGAGTTTAGTCGGCAAGAACCTGCGCGGAGTTTGAGAAAAGCAGGAGCTCTGCCTTGAAGCACCCATTGCGTAAAGACGAAGCAAAACTCACACTGAACAATCATATTTACATTTATCCAAAGTGTGAAGAGACCATTGACGTCTCCGTTGTACGTAAGAATGAATCACAATCTGACGTTGATCAACGTTCTGTATATATCTAAATCTTCCATTTCGCAAGCCTAACTAATACAATGGTCGTGACAAAGGGTAATCAAGAATCGTGTTAATTAAATCTGACCTTTTGGAGAAAACGGTTTGAATGTTTTGACGTCAAAACGTAATTTTTCGCCTTTTTACAAAGAATTCCTCAACCCATTTTAGAAAAGGAGTCGGCAATGCCATCAATTTGGTAATTGACGGGAGTAGGTGGCCAACATTGTTTACCTTCTCACCTCAGGCTTGCTTGGGCATACCGGTCATTTTCTCGGACGTCAAACGGTGGATTGGTCAGCACGGCCAAATCTGACCACGTGATCAAGTCGTAACGTTACTGTAGGTCACCATCCTACACTGGTAAAAGTCACAGTTAAACAGGAAAGTCACATGGATTATCACCACTGAACTAGAAAACGACAATATTTACTCTAGAGCGAAACATTTAAAATACAAATTGACCATCTAAAGACCACTCAGAAATAACTCGTTCTGTTTGAGGGTCTGAACATAGGGATGTTATAACGACCTAACACAACCAGAAATGCGGGTGTTTATGACACTGGATTTTCCCCAAAAGGCAACTGATATTCAAATTTCACTTCAATCAATCAATGGAATCCTTATTCATACTGAAAAGGCCACAGGCCTATAGTACACAACTAAACTATAGTTTTTTACATAAATGTAAACATAAATACATATTACAGAGATAATGATTTCTATACAGCATTCCATAATGGTTGAGCATGGCAAAATCTTGTAACAATGTTTGACTTTTACTGCTCATTAAGAGTTTTAGGACACCTGGATGGGCATAGTAGTATCTTTTGATATATTTACGTCGTAGTGAAAGAGAACATGGACAGATTAGAAGAAAATGGTATTCGTCTTCAATTTCAATTAAGGTGCCTGTCATTCTCTCCCCACAGAGACAGATCAAGTCAGGAAATGTTCATTGAACCTCTATTCTTATTATATCAAATCCGTGGGTTTCGGCAGTGCCCCCTGGTGGAGAAAATTGCACCACAATGCATTTAATTTTTTTTAACAAATGACAAGGCTTCTCGCATGGAAAGAGTGAATCATATCAAAATGCCTTTGCCATGATAGAACAGCGCCGCTGATTGCACAACTATCTTTAATTGCCTCCAATGAGGCATATTCAATTCTACCATATAAACTCGACGAATATGAACAGAGGCTAGATCAACTTTTGATGACCTGCTCTGCCTCTGTGGGGAGAGAATGGGTAGCTGTTTGTTATGATGTTTTACAATAAAACAAACAATAATTTTTTCGCCCTATTAATAGGAGTCAACGACATAGAAGAGCATACTTATTGACCTAAGCGACAACCCAGTTATATTTCTGGCAGGGATTTCATCAGAATACACAATATGCACGATTTTTACGATTTTAACACAAAGTTGGTGAAATTTAATAATGTTGCAAATAGTATAAGACGACAGAGGCTTGCAGTCCAATCATTCTACTACAATTATATGATATGTGGTTAGCGCGTTCGGCTTCGGATCAGGAGGTCCGTGGTTCGAATTCCGCCAGGGGCTCGGCAACTTTGACTGCAGTAGAGAACTGTTCTACACGCAGTCAGGTTTTTGTGCAATGCTACACTGAATTTCAGTGCAGTACCACCCATGGTTGCTAGTTCCAGCCGATGCTCGCAGGTTTCATCGCAATATATAGCCACAATAGTGTTGCGGGCTTTCTCCTTGCCATAATACTAGCAGCCGCGATATAAGTGAAATACTCTTGAAAGCGGTGATAAACTCTACATCACCTCACCTCACCGCTAACAAAAAAGATTCATGGTTACATTGATAACAAGGGCGTACTTACTTTACCTAGGCCTAAAGACAAAAAGTCACAGATTGTACACTTAAGGTTTGCATCAATTTTTATTTCAGTTTCGTGTGTAAATGAAAAGGTATTTAAGAAATATATATAACACCGAAAACAACCGAGGAAATAATTGTTTGAAAAGATTTGACAAATTTGATTAATCGAAGTCAACCAACACAGACAAAAAAGAGCGTCGGTGATTGGCTGTAGCAAGGGAGATAACTTGAGGTAACAAATCATGGGGGTAGTGTTATCAAACCAGAAATGTCAAGGGTCGACAGCAAGGGTTAGCCAAGCCAGGTCCGCGACTGCCGTTTTCACCTTTGCGGAGGAAGATGTTACTCCTCCTGGAGTCATTCATGGTTTGATGTGTATAGAGACTTTATTTCCTTTAGTTTGTTCTTCTCTTATGTTTATCGTATATTACGGCTTTTGATATGTAGGTATGTAGTCACATAGAAGCAAGACATTACTTTTCATAACCATATTTGTTATACACGCATAACATATATATATCCATGGTCTGGTATAAAAAATTAAGTCATCATCTATGTCTATTGATAGATTGAGAATCTTACCCAAATGTCGTATGTTATGATATATATGAACACAAGTTGATAAAAGTTACAAATATCCCAGGCTTGCCGATGATATTTTTAACATTATCAACGGATGTTGATATAATTGATATCAGAAGAGGCCAAAATTATATTTATCATTCAAATTCATTTTTCATTACGTTTCCATGAAATGACATAAACACTGCACTTCTCTTAGACTTAAATTCCTGTCATAGCATTGTGAGTTTAAGATTTCATATCATTTCCATGTCTTAACTTGATGATGGTAAGCCACTGTTACCGTTTTGAATTGCGATGCTCGATATGTTCTGTCCATAGCATTGTGAGTTTATGATGTCATATTATTGTGATGTTATAACTTGATGATGGTAAGCCACTGTTACGGTTTTGAATTGCGATGCTCAATATTTTCTGTCCAAAGCACTGTGAGTTTATGATGTCATATCACTGCGATGTCATTCTTGATGTAAAGCCACTGTTACGGGTTTGAATTGCGATGCTCAATATTGTCTGTCCAAACGGGATCTTCCAATAAGCGATATCCCGCGTGAAAGCAGTTTTGAATGATAAATACATCTAGTTATACTTATCTGGTTTTAATTAAACAGATACATGAAAATAACAAAAATGCAGTGATACATGTAACGTGTATACCTAATATTGATATGTAAAGTATACACGTGGATAAGCCACCTGTTCACATTTGACCGAGCTTATATATATCTAAACCCGTAAAAATTACGAGTTTTCAAATACAGGATGTAACGCTGACAAAAGTTGCACGAATTTCTCTTCGTTTTGGTTGGATAGGTATATAAATTTTGTGATTTTGTAATATTTGATTGTTTCACTTTTGATACGGGAAGTCGATGAAGTAAAACATTTCTTGCTGCTTCGGTAGAGCCGTTTTGGTCCGTAAGATTATAGCATTTAAATGTATTATTAATTTTACCTTTGATGTCGAGGATAACTAACGTTTTTAGTTGTTATAATTTTAAGAATCTGTACAGAATGCATCAATGCTTCCAAATCTTTCCAAAGACTATATCATATGTCCAAAACAGATGATCTTAAATTTCCACTTCTTTTTAACAGAATGAACAAATGAGTGATTCTATGTAGCCTAACTTGTGTAAAATGTTATGAATAATATTGTATTGAAACCATTCAAGGTCTGCGTTAGGTGTATATTTGAGAACAAAACCTAACATAATATAATATTGGTATTGGTAAGTGAAAAAAATTGCATATTTATTGCTCAAAATTTTAGATATTTTCCATTCAGACTCAGTAAATTGACATTTCAAAATTCTTTCCTGTTTTGAGTAACATGATGGGTGAGTTCTGTCATAAGCTCTTCGATCAACTTTTATTACTCAAAGAGAGCGCCAACGGCAGTACATGAGTACAATAAAATAAATAAAATATATTCACAGTAAGATGGCAAAAATCATTTTGATCAAGCGTGATAGATCAAGACGAAGGTCTCAAGACCTATTTTTCTTATCCCGTTTCATTTTCATATTAATACCTTTTGTACCGAGTTTTATGCAGATGGTCTTAAGAGACCAGTAGACCGATTTTTGTGAAGCGTGAAGGGGCGAAAGCCTGTTATTTGGACTCGGGTCGTACAGAGCCCGAATTTCGATTTTCGACTTTTACCAAGAAGAGTTATCTTCCCTTGAAGGCAAACTTTCAAATCCCAATATCTTAAAAACTAATGGAGAAAATTTCACAAAACCTTCAGCACAATATGGACAAAACTATTCTCCGTCTATTTTACAGATTTTTAAAATTGAGGAAAATTTCACATTTTTTTACGGTACGCGATTTTGAAAATTTTCTACTCACAAATTGCTTATGGTACGTACAGTTGTGTTTCATAACTTCTTTTAAAACTTATTAGCTTCTCCTTAGCATGATATCACAATGACCTAATTTGTCATAAATAAAAGACTCTTCAAGTTATTTATTTTTCGATTTTGTGAAGGATATTTTCGTTTGAGAATATAGTTTGAAATTTATATCAGCAAGAAACAAGATTTTAGATTTTGTAGAAAGTATACTGAGGAAGAACTTGAAATATTACCGTGTAAAACCAGGTACAGTAAATCAGATAAACTGTTTGTGGAAATATCTTATCGACAAATGTGTCATCAGTTATAAGAAGTTTTATAAGTAGGGACGTAGCTCTCTGTTGGTGTTATCATTAAAGTCTGAATATAAAGAGCTATGTCACAAATTGTTCAGTCAATACTATTTTTCATGACAAACTTTAATATCTCAAAAAGCATGATAGATAATTTCAACAAACGTTTCTCTATATGCAAGCAACAACATTGTACACTAAAACGTCTCAGGTAACGATAACAATAATTCAACCTTAACTATTATGTGACACTTGTCAATTTTAACAAACATGCAAGTGAAGGCCAAACACTGTTAAGGTTAAAGTCTTGAGGACCGAAGTACTGCCGGAGCAGTTCTAGTGTAGTATATATTTATTATCATTTTTCATTTTGAACTAGTTTAATGCGACTACAGTTCATATGTCAAGTGGTTCTGTATAAGTATTGCTGTAAAGAAGGTATACAGTTTGGTTGACTAAGATTGGAAAAAAAGAACATTTGCTAATATAAATATCACCTTCCAGAGCAAATTTACGCAATTTTAAGCAATACAAAGTCGAAAGAACTGTGGCCTACACAAAGAGAAATATAAAAACATGAATATACTTTTCTTGCAAAATGGTTTGAATTATATTTTTTAGTAAGTGTCCCTTCCAAACGTAAGGTATACAAAATCGCATTAACACAGTCATTCAGCGTAAGACGTCATCACGTTCGTCTAGATCTGTTGCCATAGTTGAGACACTGGTATTCTCAAATATGTTGCTAAAGGTAGTCCAATAAGTGCCCTATAGGATCCATGTCTGGTTATGCAAAGGAATGTTTGTCAATCTAGTTGGTAGACAGTGCAACGTGGATGCTGCTGATGTAAAATGGAAACTCGGACGACAAGATGTAGCTAAACTTAATAATGTATTTTCGAGCATTCAGTTCTTTATTTGTGTGGTATTGGACACTATTGTTTACCCCATCCTTTTAAGGTTATTTTGGTAAAGTAATATTTATAGGTAACTATAAACTTACTTTCGGGCACTAGTTTATTTACATCTACACTGTGTTGACCCTGTATCTCATTTCTCTTGACATCGCATTGTCCCTCATTCTGATATCTTTCTTTTCCTTTTTGTGACCTCATTCTGTCGTTTTCTTCTTTTCTTTTAATTTTACCAAGAGCCCTTACTCTGTAGTTTTATCATCCACCCTAACAACCCTCCAATCTAAGGTGTGTGCATACACATATGTCTTACAGGCGGTGGTTTCTTTCTTAGTTTCTTCTTTAAAATAAGACACATAAAAGATTTTGAAATATTTGCCAACATCTGAAGGATGCATACCAGTTATCCGTAAGACTATGTTATTTGCGCGCTAGTATGCATGTTAGCGGGTGTCCAGATGTGTAGTATTTGCTGGCTCTGATGCACACATGTTTACAAACAGTTATTTTTGAATTGAAAGTGTACACGGACATGCCCATGCCTGTTTGACATAGATGGCCACGTCGGGTTGAGATGTGGCGTTGCAGTTTGGCGAGAAACAGTGACCAAAGTCCAGTGGCCGAAGAGGGTTTACCTGCAACTCTGGACATGACGCCCTCAGACCAAAAAGAGTTAGAAGGAACATGTGAAAAACAAAATTGACATTCCGAGTTAAACGATAAAGTTGTGTCAACACAAAAGTAATTTGCATCTGTCTGTGTGTCCTACTTCCGGTCAACTGTGGAATTCTGGGTACGTAACTCCGCATTGATGGCGTTTGCGTGAAAGGTCAGCACGTGATAACAGGGGTCATTTTGCTGACCTTTGAAGACGCAGATTAAGGGTAAACATTGTGGAGGTTCCTCTCTGACTTGAAGCAATTAAATAAGTCAACTGGCATGAGGCAAACCCGTGTGAATAGGATCATACTCAACTCACAAGGGTGTCAGTGCACAAATAGCAAGAGTACCTCTTGAAGAACAAGCATTATGACATCAACCAATATTGGTCAAATAACTACTAGAGATGTCTTTGGCACTGGTTAGTGAATTCAATTCGCAGTTGGTCTTTGGCACATATTTATTTCTAGAGTTATAGAGGATGCGATTGTGATCGAGGCTGTCGTTTCTTAAAATAATTATTGAATAATATATTATGATAATATATCAAATAAAGTATTACTAACGGACTTATAACATTACCAAATAAAGGGTATAAGTATTGCAGTTTATGTTAAAAGTTTATATTATATTATATAAACTCATATTTATTGGAGAAAATTAAAAAATATACAAAAATCGTGCTACTGCCCCTTTAACGACGTTGCCTAGTTAAACACAACCCGGAATTTAGATTAATTTTGTTAGGTAAGGTAGGTTTTTGTATGTTCATTCTAGATTCCAAAGAAACAGTAACTTATTTGATTAACAGTTCTTGTGTATACCGTAATGTTTTGTTCATTGATAGATCCTGGTATTATCTCGATAACACTATTTCTGTGTGTTTTCAATTAATTGGTTTACGGTCAAAGTTTCACGATAGTTTGAAAGAGAAAATTTAGAGATATTTCAATAAATTTACTCAAATACGTACTTATTTTGATCATTATTATTGTAGCAATCATGAAAATAATTACTTTATGATTGGATAAGAATTATTGTCTGTGCAATCGCAATCTAAAGGTAGATTACTTTGTATAAGTTGCACATATCAAGTAAATTGGAAATTGACGAAGAATATCTAATTGCAATCTTTCACTGCAAAACAAATTATGAATGATAAAATTATGAATTAAAACGACTTTGTGTTTTGATTTTGCTAAATGATGCACAAAACAAAGACGTTACAATTAAATTTAACATAAAAAATGCTTTTCATAGTTAATGCGTAATCGTTATCGTAAATATTTCAAGAGAAATTGATAAGTTCAATCGCATATAACCCTGCACAGAGTCAATATATATTTAAAACTAGCAACATAAGCAGAATAATGATGGAAATGTTTAACAATGAATAATTTCGCTACCCAGTTGTATGCATAACGGTTGAGATCATTAACAGACAAAATAAACGGCTTCGTCAATAATGCATTACACAGTAATGGTGCAACTATTACTGAATTATTTTGTACAAATGAACGATTCAATTATGAGTGGAGATTGACACATCGACCCTATAGATTGATGTTAACAAGCGGTGTCTATTTTTCATAAATTTTATTTGTAATTAAGGGTTCAAATTTTCAATACGTTAGAAATACTTTTCTATACAAATTACAAAACCTATATATATTTTTTCTGAATTTCACTGCTTTGAAATCTTTGCACTGTTTGCCGATTTTCGGGTCGCAAAGTAACATTGACGTACATATGAATCTACTGGTTACTGGCGTCTTGCCTTGGAGTATGTTCGTTGATTTGAAAAATGAATATGATTTCAATTTTGTAAAAAACAAAAGAAAATACTTATATCGGCAATGAAGTTAAGCAGTCTGATTAAAATCGACCGTGCTCCGAGGAATAAAATATAAAAAATATTGTCTCTATCGGGGCTCGAACCATTCGGGGTATCCTGTGAATGAGAGCAAAGCCGGGCTTGGTGAGGTTCGAACCCCGCTAGAGATAATATTTTACACCTGTTTTCCCTCGAATCACAGTCGATTTTAATCAGACTGTGAAGTTGAGTTTCATATTGAGTAATATTTAATCAGTTACACTGTTGTTGAATATACCAGCGCCTTTTAAATACCATTCACAGTGATAAGCAATACATAATCTTACCCTAAAGGGACAGTTGCATGTTTTAGGGGGAATATAAGGTGATGTCGGGAAAATTAAATTAAATGGTTCCAATTGAAAGATGATGTATTTAAACTAAACGAGACTGTAGTAAATCGAATATATAATGCAAAGTTTCATCATGCGATTCCTTTTATTTTACATAAAATGAACTAAAGGTGTTCACACGAAAATGTCCGCCAATGGACTTTATATGAATCTTAATAATTTGTACTCTGACTATAGATGATTGGTTTGTGTAGTGAGATTGTTGGCACTATCAAAATAATATATTAAGCCTTAATGTACAATTATCAACGAAAAATTTTGAATATAAGATTTTAAAAACACGTGCTACTGCCCCTTTAATATGTGATAACTTTTTTTTGACAGCAAACCGTTTATTACATGTAAGGACAACAATACCACAACATTCATATTATACACGACTGTACTTTGTATGACAACTGTTTAATCCCAATTATGTTTGTATGTGTAGCGTACTTGTACAAAGTAACTTGAGTCATTGGTTTACTTTGTGCAAAATACAAATCTTAAATCCTAAAATATCTGTAAATGGTTGCAGTAAGTGCTTTCTACTTCAAGAACGAACTAATCTAACTTTACAACTAAAAGGAAAAACGTTTTTTCATTTGCCGTGACTTTATAAATGATGAATTATGCAGTCACTATCACATATTTATGTTTTATATATCTTTTCGAAATATATCAAAATAGTCAAAGGTGATGATGAAATGATTCTCGTCATGTTTGGTGGGCAACACTGAATGTTAGATATTTTTTTCACAACCTCTGATGCAATAGTTGTACCAGAGTTAAGTTAAAAAAATGCAAATTATGTTATGATATTCATACTTTTTCACAATAATGCGATACAACAGTTTTAAAATTCAAATCATGTAAAATATCAATTTCTTTTTCTCATTACTGCGATACAACAGTTGTACCCGTATAAAATTTAAAAATGCAAATCATGTTAAGAAATCCAAACCTCTTCACATTAATTCGAAATAACATATGTACCCTAAATAAGTTTTAAAACTGCAAATTATTTCAGGATATCCAGACTATTTTACAATAATCCTGATACAATAGTTATACACGAGTAAAATCAAAAACTACATATTAGATATCCAGACTATTTTACAATAATTCTGATGCAATAGTTGTACCCGAGTAAAGATTAAAAATGCAAATTATTTCAAAAACGTGTGGGTGGAAGAGGAAGTGACAAACACATCTTACTGAAACTACAAACACATACAAACATGCACAAACATGCATCCTTGGGAAAAGAGATTATTCATAAGAGCTTGCCATTCACCACCAAATAGTGCATGTTTAATTATGCACGTCAGCGTTCAACTGCAATATGAGCACACATGGAGGGGAACTAAGCCAGAAAGAGCCTGCACGCTTGAGTGAAATGTATCACTCTGTAGGGGGGATAGTTACACGTCCACATGCCAGGTCCCCAGGCTGTTTGCCGGACATGTCAAGGGGCTTGTAAGTAGCAGTGAACAAACCTTTGTGAAAGAGATCGGTCCATCAGAGGTAAAAACAATTGTCTCAGGCCATATCGCACTAGTACATCAACTTGATAAAAAACGTCTTGCTAAAAGCTGGAAATAACCTCTCGTTTTGTCTAGTCGTGCAAATTCGCCATAGCGTAGAAAAAGAAATTATATCACTTCCGTGTGAAATTCATTGTAGGAAGGTGGAGATTGAGGGTAAGATTTAGAGGTAGGCTTTCCTTCCACTGTACGTCTTTCTTCATAACTGTAGTCAGGCCTTGACTTCAAGTAATGGATACCCCTTATACAGGTAAAGCTGATTTTTATTGATTTCTTCGATATACTTGTTCAATATTACCAATTACTTGTGTACATGAGAGTTCTCAACCTATATCCGAAAGTCATAGTTTAAAAACTATGTAGATTTCAAAAATATGAAAATTGTAGACTTGTATAGAATAACCTTCGATGACAGTCCAGGTCATGGGAGAATTGATTCTTGCTATAGCAATAGTTTGTTGTTAAATTCTGATAAATCGATAGTTCTCTAAGTGATGTTAGCCAATATGGGTATTGTAACAGTCTACAACGAGATCGGACATCAGCTGTTTTAACATTTGTTAGTAAATGATCGTTGGCAGATTCCCATTATAACATGATTTTGATACCTGCTTACATGTTGTCCTGCAAAGTCGATTAACTGTTCTAACATGCATGTACATCACGTTTTATTTTAAATCATTTTCGTATTATTTTATCATGTTATATAAGCAAAGTGGTTGTATCTATTTCATAACTTTGCTTTCGCATATTATATTAATAAGATAAATGCATGCACAAAGGTTTACCATGAAGTTGTAACTACCGTAAGTCCTTGAATAATAGCCGGGCAATTATCAACTTCAAACGTCCTTTTGACCTGGCGATTATTCAAGGCAGGCGATTAATCGAGGAAGGCGATTATTTATCTCAGATTCATGATGTGATCATGAAGTACTAAAATATTCAACGGATTATCTTAACAGGAAATAAAGCCCGGTGAATATCCGGCATTTTATATGAATTGATGATAAACATTGCATTAGAATGCCTATATGTAGTATAATAAGAAAATATTGACAAGTTGTTTTACATTGTTAAATAAACCCCGGCGTTTGTTCAAGGAAGGCGATTATTCAATGATTTACGGTATTTTAGTTTTTAAAGCCTTTGTGTTCAAGAGAATAGACATTGTAAGAGAATGAATTTGTTACATCGCATGAACATGCAAGAGGACTCCATGCGCATGACAAATATGTCTTTCTACTTCCGGGCCAACATAAAGGTCATAGTTATTCTTTGTTCCCTTCTGAATGAGCAACAACTTGCAAGATTGGACAATTAATTTTATGTTGTCAATCAAATAAATTCCAGCATAAAAAAACTTTGTTCTAACGAATGTCTCAAAATAACTTGATTTTATTTACATTTGACTGAAATGAAAAAACGCATCATGGTTGTAACCTAATTTTGGATTAATGAACAGACTGTTTTTTAGGTCGTCAGTATAAAAAAATTCTGTTGTGTAGTAGTGTGTTTATCATCAAAAACCCTTTTAGGAAGATAAACGATATTCTAACAAGTGTGTTTTATTACATTGAAATAAAACAAAGAAAGAATGAAACTCTGTAAAGTAACTTAAATGGAATGAAAATCTTCGAGAATTTGGTTTTCTTATGGTTTGTTGGCCTGACAATCGGACCTTGACAAAAAAGGAATATTTAGTACGTATTGTAAGGCATTTTATGGAACAAATCTATTTGACATCTTGAAAACGTTCGATATGACATGGCACGTAACAAATGTATCGAAGAACAGAGCTGTTATATACAACCATGAAACGGACATATCTCTTGACAGAGGAAAAAAGGAAAATAAGATAATGAAATTTCTCAAAATAGCCATCTACTACTTAAACTTCACTTCACCTTAAACTCTCGACTCTTTAAAGGGGCAGTAGCACGTTTTGTGTTAATTTAGTTTTCAATTTTCACCTAATAGTGTACGTTTATGCTAAACGTATTATCTTGATACTGTCAAAAATCTAATTACACAAAACAATCAACCATGATCAGAGACAACATTATAAAGATTCACATACCGTCCATTGGTGGCCATTTTTGTGTGAACACCTTTAATCTACTTTGTGTAAGAAACAAAGGAAATGCATGGCTGAACTTTACATTACATATTTAGTTTATTACTGCTTCAGTTAGTTTAAGTACAATATTTTTCGATTGGAACCGTTTATTTTCATTTTAATGACATCACCTTCTATTCCACCTAAAAACGTGCTACTGCCCCTTTAAAAACAATAAGAAATTGTGATTCTGATCGCTACACAAAATAATTCGTCATTTATAGATAGATCAAATGTATGAAAATAGGTTTGTATATTCAATGAAAATTGCCAAAGGTCACATAATGGTATACTTAAAATATTATGGGACCTAAAAATCCAAATTAAAAGAATCTTTTTGAGAAAGATATCATTGTGTGGCTATAGGTTGGTTAAACACGCTTTTCACGCTTAAAAAGACACAGAGTATGTTGATAGGATCACATATGTCACATTTTGAAATCGATGTTATTACATCGGGAACCACTAACTGTTACTGAACATAACAAGTTAAACGTCAATCAGTACATTAGAGCGAAAATATGGACATTCAAAGTCGGGATTTTGATCGAAAACCGGACAATGTGGCTCGAGTGGCGCGCGCAAATTCGCCAAACCTAATTTTGAAACCTTGTCATAAGCTGACAGGAAGATATATTCGATAGTGTTTATTAGGTATTGTAAAAAATAGGTAGATTAATTGGATGCATAATTTCGAATATTAAACGTATTTGAGATATTTTCTTAATTTTTCCATAAAATCAAGCATATTAGAGATATTATGCATAAATGGATATATTTGCAAGTCCAGTGATGAGATGAACTTCAATCAGCATATTAGATATGTTTTACCTTATCAAAACCAAATTAAATTTTAAGAAAGATACTCTGTGTCACTTTAAGCTGCGTGGAGGAGACAATCCTGCAGCAACGGAATGGTTCTTCCCTGGTGAAGATGCCATGAAGAAATATAGGTTTGACCCTTAGCTTCTTTTGAGTAGTATACTTAAAATGCAAATGCAAATGCAACTTCTTTTGCAACTTTATACAGCTTCTTCTTCTGATAGTGAATGGCTATTCTAAAAAATGGCATTTTCATATTCCAATTTTTCTTTGTCATAAGATTTATCCGTCTGATACATCTATTTCTACTACTACACTCCTCACTATTAGTATCAATACCACACGTAAAAGGTCTCTAAGTCATTCATTAGTCTGTCTAACAGCCCCTGAAACAAAATATCTTTAAAGACCAACACAAGTCTAGCTCACTGCAGTTTCTGAAAATGAACAGCTTCAGTGGGCTCTTTTCAATTTTAATAGTATAAAGCTGCATTTAATATGTATTTTCATTTCAGAGACTGAAATTTAGTCTAGTCATTCATATGCTTGTGTTACTTAAACTTCTCTCTCCTTCTACTTTCATTTTTTCTCTTCGTGTTAGCTTCTACCTGCACTCCTACTTCAGCAAGTATTACTGCAGAAAATGAAATAATAGTCTTTCTGGAATATGTTTTACATCATATCAAATCATTACCAATTTGTCAAACAACAATCAGTTTATGTTCAAAATAAGAAAATATTGCTTTTCAAACTTTATTGTGAACATTGGACATTTAATTTTCTAATCAACAGAAAAGATGAAATTTCAGTAAACCAATATTATCTCCCTTTTTTGACATTTTGAATATGCTGCAAATATTAATATACTCAAACCATTTTGGTTTGAATATCACTAGAATAGTTTTTTGTATCAAAACGAATATTTTCAAAATTATCTTCTTAATATAGCATATCTTGCGTGAAAAAAACTGTAAGAATTGAACTGAATTCTCAAGTTATTTACATACAAATAAATTTCAAACAATAACAAGCTTTGTTAATATTTGTCAACTACACTCTTTCAAACCACGTATGCACGTACATTTCCGTACAAAAAAATGATGTAAGATTCTCTTCAAGGACATTAAAGGATAATTTCAAATTTTAGATATGTACTTAATTATTTTAGGGTGATGAAGTTAGATTTACTTTTTGTCCATATCAGCACGGTATTACAAAATGCGTGCACTTTTATTCATGTAAGTTTTGCCGGATATCTGCAGCAAAACAACCAGTGCTTCAGTTTTTAATATAATAGTTCAACTGTGATCAAAAACTATTTCTCGCAATCACTAACATTAGTTATGTTTTTCTAAGATCAATTTCATTACCACGAAAACACGCTATGACTTATTTAAGTGAGTTAAAAAAAGAACTAAGCATTCCGGGTTTTTTGAAAATTTAATACTAAACATATATAGTTTCGCAACTTGGCCTCCAATTTTCAATTCACTTTTCTAAAAATATAATTATGTCATTTGTATTAAATCATTAAAAAAACAATCGATTGTCAAAGCAATGAAGTAATGATAATATTTTCCCGTTCGGTGAAAAAGTGTCAATGATTGCACTTAAATACTTGTTGTAATGTTGTAAACTTGGAGCACAGTGGTGTAGTGGTTAACATGCTGGCCTCTCACGCCGGAGACCCGGGTTCGAATCCCGGTGGAGCCACCAAAAATTTGTGACTTGGGTCTTATCCTGTGTTGTGTCCCTGGGCAAGGCACTTCATCCACATTGCACTCAGTCCACCCAGCTGGTAAAATGGGTACCTGAAAAGTGGATGTACTGACCTACATGGTCGTGATTAGCGCTTAGTAGCAGCTGTGAAAGTACACTCCTTCGGGGTAATAGTGTAGCGCTTTGAGCATGTCTTAGGACGTGGAAAAGGCGAAATAAAAGTATACACATCTACCATCGGTTAAAATACAAGGACAAGCTTAAATTATTATCGTTTTGATTATGCATTTCGACCAATAAAGTTATCCAGCTTGCAACAGACAGCTCAAGACACGTATAAGACCTAATGAACTAATTCGAAGCGAGAAATCTCATTAACATTAGTTTGAAACTAACACTCGTACCAATGAACGTTTCTGATCTGACTAGTTTTTACAAGATTTGGTAAAGTGATCTAACCTTAGACTATAGTTTCCACCTATAATAGCATGAGAAGGTACGGAAGTGGAAGTGTACCTTAATAATGTCCTTTTGGGCAAATTTTCAGATTATGACTCAGCGTTATGTGGGCGCTAAGGTGCTAAACAGTATCTTGTGATAACAAAAGTAAATCTACGTGACTGAAGCACTCGTAAATATTAGGCTTCGCGATGTCATGATATATAAGATTCATTTGTGAACTAATCTAAACACACAGACAGAGGTTTAAGAAAAGTTTCTCAATATATGCATTTGATTGAATACCTGTGATTACCGTAGATTGCTTTCATTTGAGACAAATTATTGAAAATGTGATATTTTGGAAAGATAGTTCATAAGATCAAGATAAATCTAACCTACGGTCTAGAGTTTCACAATGATTAGATAATGAATTTATATGGTTTTTTTTCTGTCGTGAGTGCTGTCCTTCAAATGGATAAATGTTCGACATGACTAATTTTCTTTTTCCTGACGAATTCTTTATTTTAAATATTTTTTCTAATTAATGATCGACATGACGTGACATTTTCAGATTTAAGATGTTACTAAGTTATGAAAATATTCATCATTCATCAGTTTCCCATCATTCTCATTTCTTTACTGTACACTTCGAATTAGTTATTAAGATGCAGATGCTTAAATGACATAGTTATTAAGATGCATATTCTTAAATGACATAGTTATTAAGATGCAGATGCTTAAATGACATAGTTATTAAGATGCAGATGCTTAAATGACACAGTTATTAAGATGCAGATGCTTAAATGACATAGTTATTAAGATGCAGATGCTTAAATGACATATTTATTAAGATGCAGATGCTTAAATGACACAGTTATTAAGATGCAGATGCTAAAATGACTTAGTTATTAAGATGCAGATGCTTAAATGACATAGTTATTAAGATGCAGATACTTAAATGACATAGTTATTAAGATGCAGATGCTTAAATGACATAGTTATTAAGATGCAGATGCTTAAATGACATAGTTATTAAGATGCAGATGCTTAAATGACAGAGAAAATGTATTGTTACATATGCGGTTAGACATACTAGTAAGTAGGTGCATACTTATCGTTCTGCTCATGTTGAGTTTGCCAGCCAACACTTGTCGCTGCGTGAATCAAGATATTTAAGCGATTGAAATGAAATCAGCGACAGAGAAATTGCTTCACTAGTAAGTTTGCCAAAAGAAACTCGTGCAAATATGACTCGCTCTTGCTCGGGTAATAGAAAAAAAACGCACCCTTCGTAAAAATCAGACATAATTCCGTGTTTTTGTACGGATATGTGGTATTTTAGGATGATTATGGTTGTTATTATCATGAAGGAACGTGAAGAGTTCATCTGTTCATATTGTTGAACACTTTTCTCATTTAGGTTTGACAGCAACATAGATGATAGGTACATAATGTGGTTCTTGTTAATCAAAACTCAAATGAAGTCATGTTTTTTTCAAGAATTCAATAAATCCTTTATTATTTAAACATTTGTTCGAAAGTCTCAAATGTTTTTCATGAATTTGCTCATTCACACTCAGGGACAAAATAAACGATACCATATAAAATGCATATAAGGTTAAGCTACGAGTGGTACATTGTAGGTACGACCGAAACAGGGTTATTTCATGTCTTCAAGAGCCAACATAACTTAGTTTATAACTGTTAACGCCTTTAAAAAGTTCCTTAACTGGACGAGATAGGATAGTCAAAATGACCCTTTTGCTTATTTTTCAACCAATTTACAGAAAAAATGGGTAGAAAACAAATACATATCAATGAAGTTTTTTTTTTATCGATATCATCTAAAAATCACAACGAAGAGGTCTTTGTACATATCTTGCTGTTTTTATTAATACCACTTTCTTAATGTCCATCAAAGACCTAATCTATCGTTTGAAGCTTATTTTCCCATCAAAATTGAAAATTTGTCTTTCAATTGGAACCATTAATTTTCCTTTTCCTTAAAGGGGCAGTAGCACGTTTTTAGGGGGAATATAAGGTAATGTCAGGAAAATGAAAATAAATGGTTCCAATTGAAAGACAATGTATTCAAACTAAATGAAGCAGTAATAATTCAAATATATAACGTAAAGTTCAGCCATGCGATTCATTTTTCTTACAATAATGAATTAAAGGTGTTCACACAAAAATGGCCGCCAATGGATTTTATGTGAATCTTCATACTCTGTCCTCTGACTATGGGTGATTGGCTTGTGTAATGAGATTGTCGACACTGTCAATATGATATATTTAGCATTTAATTACAATTATAAGTTAAATATTTAAAATGTAAAACTATCAAAAAACGTGCTACTGCCCCTTTAAAGCACCTTATATTCCCCCTAAAACGTGCTACTGCCCCTTTAACACCTTCTGAACATAATATAAACATTGATACGTTGTACTTACAAGGAGATAACAGTAATTACAAATGGTTTTCATTCATAAATACACTACCAAGTAGATATAGTGCATTAAAATTTCATAGTGCTAATTGTGTAAACATGAATTTAAGTGAAATATATTTGTATTATATGTCTGCCGGTAAAAACAACCAAAGGCGATGTGCGTACAAAACTAAGTGCTAATTGATATTGTAGAGATGATAACACAGTTTCTATACGAAGAACGTACATTTAGCACGTTTATATATGAAAATAAATGTACAAAAAAGGAACATTGATAAAATATTGAATGAAATGTAACAGACGAACATAAACGAAGTAATATTTTTATCTGTTTCAAAGAAAAATTTAGACAAATTGAATTTATATGCATTGTTTAAAATAATAGTTTTTCTTAAAAAAGAGAGGTAAAATTATGATAATGGTGTATATCTAGAGGATTAATTTTTGAAACCTTTACATCGAAAAAAGATGGAAATACATAAATCTTTGATAAAGAAAATAGTTATTTGATAAGATGTTCTATCAACATATTTACAATTAGTGTAAACAAGAAATGGAATTAATTATAACATGTGTAACTTGAAAAACAAAATATATTCATAAATATGATTTTTATGATAACTTATCGAAATTTCTTTCACCACATCAGTCAATAGCATATTGTTAGTGGATTCATGCCAATGTTTTGTATGATCAAACACTTGATTAAAATCAAATATATGTTTTGTATATATATTAATAGTTATTTTGTAGTTGTAGCATGATGATGCTTCTAGCTAATTGTGTGTGTGTCGTTACAATTTCCCCAATATGTACTGTGTAGAAGACATAGAAAACGAGGTGTCACTTCTGGGTAAGTCTTTAAACGTTGATATCAGCAATAATAAAAGCTATTGTTGTTGATTTTTTATAAGTAGTTTTACTCAAAGAAAAATGCCTTTATTATAACATTTAAGTGAAAAAGCCAAAAGTAGTTTTAATTGCCAAGAAAAGGTTTCAAAGAAAACTCAATGCAATTTAATTCGTCTTATGGTGTAACAAGTATTGATTTTTCTGAATATGATTTTAATTTTTGATTATCAAATATCAAAACGGAAATGATTTCAAAGCATATATTACATTTCTTATAAGGATGTCAAGGTCGCCGGGCATCACGTTTTAAAAAGCTATTTTCGGATACGAATCAATCAATTTAATCAACAACAATACCTTATTGTGATTTACAAACGTATATCCACAGATTGTTTTTAACACAATTACCAAACAAGAGTAAAATATACATGTACTTGCAAACAAGGAAATTGATAGATATGTGGAGACGTTGTGCTACTGAAGAATAGATATACTTTATCATGTTTATCATTAAAATGCTTTGTTGATGAATTCTGTTCTCCTCTTAATTATTTTCAGTTCCTTAAAAATATCATGAAATCTTTCTGTTCGACTGATCGCATGCTGAGTTGACTCAAATACAATATTCCCCTTAACTGCGCATGGTCGGAAAGAACAAACAATGATCAATTAGATATGCCCCGTTACATCATAAATAATCTCAAACAGATATCGTAAAGGAGGAATTCGACCATGACATTCTAATATAAATACAAGTCAAGGAGGCCGCCAAGTTATTGAATCTATGGTATTTATGTTATTATTTTTTTCAGAACTATTTGAGCATCAGTAGGCATGTAGTAGGCCTGGAAACAAATATAGTCATTTATTCTTTTTAGAAATGAGTATGATGTCGAATAATTTCCAAGCAGAAAGAGGTAGAAATATTAAGTCAACTGTGCTCATCCCTAATATTTAATGTCATTTTATTTATCCCTTCGATTGTTTTTTAAAGTTTTTTCGTAAACTGATTTTCAAGGTTTTAAAGAAATTAAACCAACGATTACGGTTTTGTTGTAATTTCGCATGTTCTAATACAGAATACCAAACTATTTACACATTAAACCAAATAAGTCTTAACTCTTCAAATTCTAACACCCCAGTACTACGACATTAACACATCAAACCACATGACTATCAGAGAAATTCAAATCGGTAAATATTCTTCTCTCTTTTCATTGCAACCCCATGACACCAAAAACTTAAAACATTCAACTACATAACGATCGAGAGGATATAGCCTCTTATCTAAAAAGCATATTTAACCAATCACCACCAGCAACCCCTTTAACACGTAAAGCAAGATATCCAGCAATGAGTAAGAATGTTTCTCTGAGATCAAAGCCTGGTTAACTCTTCCTATTGTTCTGTGGGGGTCAGGGGCAGTAGCCGAGGGGTGGCATGACACCTTTCTGGGGTCAGTAGCTTCCCTCCCCATCCCCCGACACGTTCAGGCCTCATGAACACTCGCACCTGAATCGGTAATCAAGCTTAGCCCCTACCTGTGTTCTTTGATGTTTCCCGATGGACCGCAATAACTGTTTGGTTATAATTTGTACCTGTGGCGTTTCATGTCGTATTACTCCTAGTATTGGTTTTATTAAACTGGAGTTTTACGGGAAGGCCGCGTGTGGCCTTATGGTCTTGTAGAGACAGATAAACAGCTTAATGAGCCAAGCTTCACAAAGATGAGCAGAGGTTTTATTTGTTATAAGCGTTTAAAGGAAATATAATATCGTTTATTTGAAGTTGGTAAATTGGAAATAAGCGTATTGGTTTACCTGTCTCACCCGGATGGCTCACTTTGTTCTACTTCTATTGAAGGATTATTGGTCGGGGCACGTCGTAAATATAAACTTGAAAGAATTTGTCCGTGATTAAATGTTATTATTTGAAATACAAATGTCCAGATACCTTTAAATTCTTCAAAATTATAAATCTTCCTTTGTCGTGATTCTTTGAACCTCGTTGATTGTTTTATGTTCACTTTACATGTGTTTTATTAAGAAGACATGCGACAGGTGACTCAATTGGAAACCCTCTTTGTGTCATACTTAATATCATTGTTCTTATGATAATGATTGTGCAAAATATGTAATATCTGTATATGTTGAAAATCAAATGATAAACCATGAAAGTTAGAGTTAATTGATATTATGTTCTCTAATTGTTCCATACCGTTCAAATTCGTTGTATTTTTGTCATATGTAATATCTGTATATGTTGAAAATCAAATGATAAACCATGAAAGTTAAAGTTAATTGATATTATGTTCTCTAATTGTTCAATACCGTTCAAATCCGTTATATTATTGTCATGTGTAATATATGTATATGTTGAAAATCAAATGATCAAAACTATGAAAGTTAAAGTTAATTGATATGATTTTCTCTAATTGTTCAATACCGTTCAAATCCGTTGTATTATTGTCAACATTGGAATACTGAACTTTACATTTTATGATCAAAATAATGAAATGCGTGTTCTTTGAAGAATGCAAATACATAAATGATTTAGTAAAGAACAACTCTTTGAAATAAGTTTTTTTAACATACAGCCTATAGTTATTTAATATATAATTTGCTTATATTAAATTATAAACTTACACATTGAGTGTTATATCTCGGTTTTCAATAAGAGGGCTTTATACATTATTCGCCCTCTCATATGACAATTGAAATAATACAAATAATAATAATAATAATAGAGTAGATAATGCTTTTAACATAGTGTTGTTTAACGAAAACAGTTACAAAAAAAAGTTTGTTAAAGAATGAAAGATATATATTGTGTCATCTAAATATAAGGTGAAAATGAAATTGCAGTTATACTGATCGTTTGACTTCACAACAGGTGAACAATGGCAAATCGTAGTGGTCTGATGAAATGGAAAATAAAATAAAATTTAAAGTACATAAATGCCAATACCGTTTTTGATTTAGATTGCAGTATGAGTTTGTTTGAGGTGTAAACTTTCACGCTTTGTGCCCCTTTTGAAATTCAAAATTGTTTGGATAAAGTATTCTTTTTTTTATATTTTCACGGTATTGAACAGGAAAGCATATTAACAACTACGCTTCTAAAACAATGTTATGTCAAATGCCTATTCAAAAGTTATCTATCTAAATCAAACATATATTAGATTGATAAAATAATCATTCAACCTCACTTTTTAAGAAACAAATAGATACTTGATTAATAAAATTACGCCAAAACAGGGTCATAAAATGCTGAACTGCAGAAAATGAAGGCCCTGTCGCTACAGTCACATTTTTACGTCATAATGATACTCGTTACGTCGTCAGGTTGTCCTTTCAATACGTCAAACATTTAAACTTAAAACGTTGAGTAGATTCTGCTCATGAAACTTACATATTCTTACTTCGTTTAAATCATGGTCGGTAGATTCATCAATATAATGCAGTATTCGCCATCAAACACAAATAAATTGACATATGCTGTAACTACTTAAACCATTTCGTAAAATACCTGACACACTAAACCATATCATACAATGGAAACATATTTATTTCATATCTGAACGCTAATTCATATAAAATTCTTCCTTTTATTTGTATTGCAAGATCTTTATGTAAAAGCATTTTATAAATTAATGCCATATATTTATACGAACTAAATATTTTCTCACTATATGAAATATCTTTATAATAGGGATATTCGAAACCGCGTTGAATACTAATTATCAATAAGATATTTAGTATATTGAATATTCAGACTATTTCCAATCAGTATTAAATAATATGTCCTATCTACTTTTAACTGACGAAATTCAATGTTCTGAATACACATACCATGGCGTTCAACTGTCAACTCAAAATTGAAATGTAACTCTTTGCAGCACTAAAACATTTTTTAGAAGAATGATTATGAAAGGTAACTGATAGAAGAATAGTAAATTGTAGGGCTGTAGAAAGCTAATTCATTCGTCACTACAATATTTTCAAACCAATTGCTTTAATAATTACATTTTCAAACAAATTGCTTTAATAATTACATGTTCAAAGATATTGCTTTTATAAATTACATATCAACAGTAAATTCATTTTTCATTCATTTCAAGTTTTTTTATTGATAACATCCTTATTTTTTTATTCGTATTCCAAAGATTGTGACGAATTAAAACATTGAATAAGCGGTTTAAGGACTCCTCGTATATTTGAACTGAATACAATAAGTATTATACTTTAATATTTGAATTGTGAGTACTTCTTCAAAACTGATGTGCCTATCACAATTGTTCGTAGTCGCATTTTATTTACAACAGGATTTTAATTTGTACTCTTTTGAAAAGTTGATATCGTTTCTTTTACCCCTGAGTGTAGTGTTTGAAACTTTGTATTTTATGTGACTCGTGCCACATTTTGCAATAGATGCAATTCGAGGTGTCATGTTCGAAGTTTAACATTAACATGATATGTCATGTCGAAATTTGATTTTAATTTTTATATTGAACGATCGTGATATGGACGCAATGTAAAATTTATCTTCTACACGTGTGAAAATCAAATGAGAATAAAATCTAAATGTTAAAAGAGTCAATTGTATATATGGTGTGTCACTTTTAAAATGTTATCATAAAGTTTATACCGTATTCATCATGATGTGAATGAAGTATGAAAATAATCTAGTCAAGACATGATGTGTTATCACAACTTTGTAAAACTTTATATGATATGTCACGATATGAATTCATATTGAACGTTATTCTTGTATCAGGGACATGCCATGTATATACATGTATGTAATATTGTAAGTAAATTGAACTTAGTTAATCAATTACCAATGGATGAAATTTTTAAAATGTTATTAAGTGACAGTTTCATACATACATGTATGTATGTATATTCAAAGTTAAAGTTTATCTTGATTATGCCTTGTCAGTTTTTTTGTATGCTTATATATGTGTGTAATGTGAAAGTTTTAATTCAGTTTTGAAAAGACATGTGACTCGGACACATAGTGAACATTTAATAAAATAATGTATTCGTTTTTTCAATTCTAAACAATATTTCAAGTTGAAAACTTTCCTAAGCAGATCATCTATAATGAATTCATTCCAAGCAAGATTATTTTTGGTAATCCCTATTTTTATTTCCCTGCAAACTGTTC
Source organism: Steromphala cineraria (assembly GCA_916613615.1). Taxonomy (NCBI): domain Eukaryota; kingdom Metazoa; phylum Mollusca; class Gastropoda; order Trochida; family Trochidae; genus Steromphala; species Steromphala cineraria. The sequence goes on along the minus strand of OU744725.1, from coordinate 54,056,262 downwards.
TATAACTTGTCTTTAAGTTGAAACAGTCTATCATTTTTTTGCAGTTGAAAGCAGTTAAAAACCAATATAGCACCACTAAACACGTAGATTATTCCATAATAAGTTTCAATCAGATAGGTCTTGTAGTTTTGAGCGCTGGCCTTGAAACATAATCCGTTGTGTTTCCAACCATGAAAACAATTGAAAACCCGAAAAGGCACCTTTTATATTACACTTGGTCCATGAACCAATTAACGGACTTAAAGTTTTGGAGATCTGATCATGAAAGTTTGCATTGTATTTCCTTGGAAACTACCAAAAATCTCAAAAGGCTCCACAGCAGGTGATGGTTGTTCCATATAAAGTTTCAACGTGCTAGAAATTACGGCTTTTGAGTTCCCGGAAAGAACAGCAAGGGAGCACGGATGAACGGACAGGGGTCTTGTCTGTATCCCCAAAAACTCTGCCGTCAAACACTAATTCCAAACAATAATTACAATGGCCTTTCTTAGTAAATGTTTCAATGCATAAAAGTATGCATAAAATGACCTTATTCAAAGATAAGTGAATTGAACTTAGTAAATCAGTTATCAATGGATGAAACTTTACAAATGATAATAAGTGCCATTTTCATACATCTAATGTAAAGTGCTGAGATTTTAAAATTGAATTTTATATTAAGTAAATATATCAATAAATCGTATGAATTCATTTAATAATTTATCTGATTAGAAATTTATATAATCTAAAATTTCCTTGCTAATACATGCATCCATAATGTTAGGTTACCATTTGCATTCTTTGTTCAGTTAATAGTTCATATAATAATTCATAACACTAACTCTATCTTGTATATAAGCTTAGAAAAGTAATCTCTTATCAGTCATATAACAACAATTAAACGACCTGAAACCGTTACCTTACACAAGGAGAAGCACAACGGCTTGACTTTCCATTGAGTCTGAGTATTTAGATTAGGTACAAATAAGGCAAACAAACTTGAAATACTCTCTCTTCAAAATTGTTTACTCTTTTCTTAAAAAATCCTCTAGAAAAACGTTCAAATTCCCAGGTGCACATAACAAACGACGAGTTACGCATGCGCGGAGTTGACAGAAATCAACAGGTCTGTTTTTCAGCACCACGACTTAGCCCGATGCTTAAACAAGCCAGCGCAGAGCTCGCGCTATGTCCAAACAAAGCACTGTGGGTAATCTCTTAACGCTCACCCCCTCCCCCTCCCCCTTCCCTCCCCCTTCATGAAAACGGTGGGAGCAGAAGATTGCTGTATGCCCTCTTGGTAACTATCTCGCCTGTTTTTTCCGCGACTGTTTGGCCTCGATCGCTAGGGTATGCTTGCTATCCAAAGACGTGCCGAGATGGGGAGTCTTGCGCTCAGACGAACACCTGGAGATAGTGAGGGGTTTGCACGTGTAAAGTGCGGCCAGAACGCCAAGGGGCGGCCTTTGACTTAGCAAAGAGATTGACGATACATAGCTCCAATACAGGCCTATTTACCAAACGTGGCTGGCGAATAACTTGTTGGAAACCGTTTAATCTGCCATGCAACAAGGGTTCTCCCTACATTCTCTTCACCCTTCCTTTCTGGATAATCTGTAATTATTTCCCCATTGTTGGATTTTCTCTATGTAAGATTGTCATTGTCGGTGAAATCGTGAAAATATTCGTTTAAACCTCGTGGGAAACATGTACGACAATTAAGACCTACCTTCTTTCTCGGTGAAGTCTACAGCACGTTCTTTCCAGTTAAAGCACTACACGATTTGGTAATTCTAGATGTGGAAAATATAGGCTTCTGAATTATTACATTTAGTTTTAATGTTACAGGTCTTTTTCCTTTAAGATTTTAAGTCTTTATGGCTATTTGCTTTTGAGGAAACGAACCTTATGTAAACGGTTTTCATGCTTTGAGCAAACGATACAAGTTAATATTACCATATACAAATATATAACAATCTAAAGTTCGTCATGTCCTAACAAGTAACTAAACTGAAGGTATTGCCAGTGACGTCGACTGTTGTCTGTTCAAATTCTCTAATTTGTACTATTTCAGGAAGTGTTTTTCACAATCTATGTTTCATAAAATTAATGTAAAATAACGAGAAAGAACACCTTTTTACAACGACTTATAAAACTTTAATTACACTTGTGACATCAACCTATTGTTCTCTCCCTCCATCATGTAAGTTCGTAAGATTTAAGTAATGGAGATTAAATTTCAAAACAAAAATTCATTTTGTATCAAGTTTTAGTTCAAAATACAAATCTGTCAGTAAATTTCAGTAGAATGATAATCTCATTTTCGATTCAACCTTTTATTAATTGTACATTGGCTTCCTATGCCAATTAACTCATTATGTTATGTATGCGCGAGGAAACTTGCCCATTTTAATGATTTATTTCTAACAGAAAAGTTTTACACTATTTTAAGCAATCATAAGCCTACCTTTGAAAGTGCCAGGACCTGCCATGAAATTTTAACTTTAAGACGAGATATGTATATAATCCATAAGTATTTTGATGTATATATGTTTTACTGACATTGTTGTCCTTGCACATTTTTAGTAATTTTATCATTAAATATTGTCTATTGCGGTTCGATCTACCACACAGATGAGAAGTAAATAACATATTCTGTCTGTCTATCTATCTGTCTATGTTATGTTTGTTTTAAAACCGTCAACATGATTTGCCAGTGTATTGAATGTTGAATTGAATGATGTTGTCTTTATATCGTATAAGTACAGCAAGGACCTTGTGTATTGAATATAATTAAATTGTACCTGTTGAGAGTTGCATACGATTTTGAAAATTTTGGACGTTTTATATTTCATGACTTGGTTTAAACATTTGGAGCTTGTGTAGAATATTACATCAAAACACATCGGACCACCGATAACTTAAACTTTTTTATATCACTAGTATATTGCTTTGAATCGTACTTATGAGACTTACTTATTTCTGTTTGTACACTCAGGATATGCTGTCTAACATAACTAAAAGACACTTACATAATATTTTTTTTCAAACAAAGCATTGTGTATGACATAGCCTTTGATCTACCTACCAAGCGATAATAATTGTATGACGTTGAAAAATATATTTTGAGCTCTTATGTAAGTGTAAGGTAAAACAATTCATATTTGTTAATGTATATTTAACATATCGTTGTATTTTGATTTAAAAGCATATTAAAATCATATTGTATTTCCAATACGACTACCTGCTTAACGGGTTACTATATAGTACATTTAGGATTTTGCCCATTTGATACCGTAAACTAGACCATCTATAAAGTAGAAAGATGATATGTTCTACACAAAAAGATTAAACTTGATCTACATATAACATAGTGTTGGGTAGATATGTTTTTGGTTGCATCAAACTTATCAACATTTTCTATTGTGTCCTTTCATTTCCCGATCATTTGTTGAAATGTTCACTTGAAATGTAATCGCTGCTTAGATGTATAGTTTAAACTATTATATGAATGTTATGACGGAAGGAATAATCGAACTTTTATTTTGATATCGAAAGAATGGTTTGCAGTCCTTACTTCTCCTACATCATTCCGTTTGAAACGTGTGGTTTTGCTTTGGTATTGGCTTATGAGTAGGATTGCAATGGTAATGATTATAATGTACATCAACTACTTACATATATAATCAAAATTACTATTTAAAAGTTTAAATGGAAGTTTAAAAAGTTAAAATTATCATTTGCATATCAACCGAATTGTACTGCTTGTTTATGTATCGACTTTTGTCATGCAGATAGACTTTTCGAAACTCACAAAGATGATTTACTGTTTAGCTTTTAACGTCATTCCAAGGTAATTCCTTATAAACTTAAGTGTTGTTGATTTTACGGAACTAACCTAAGTAAATTGATGCAAAGTCATATATTTAATTTGCGTTCTTCTTAAAGAACATTTTTTATTAAAAAAGATGTTTTGAAATATGTACTTTTTCAATTCTTTCAAACAGAAATATATGAGAATGTATTTAATTGTACTATTCGAAAACGAAGGAAAAATTATTTAAAAAAATGTATAATGAATCAAGATTATCAATAAATGGGATCTTTTCTACTTTTACCAAAACGTTTGAAGCGCTAATTCATAAGCCATCTATTCACAAGTAATCAGACTGTCTAGCAAGTCCTATGGCTCCTAGTGTCAACAAACTTTTTCTCAAATTGTCACCAAGAATTGCAATTGATTCATTTGTTCATTTCTACCACAATTATTGGCCTTTAAAGAGGTATTGTAATCATTTAACGTTAATTATTTGAAGTTTAATTTTTAAAATGTCAGGATTGAGATTATAAAAAAAACATTTCTTAGAAAACACTAATTCGTTGCCTTTTGACAAAGAAGTCCCATTTCATGTGTAGCCTCGGATGTTGACAGTATGGGTATATGAATGAAGCATGCATTATATACACCTACGTTTTAAAGGGCAGTAGCACGTTTTTAGGGGGAATATATGGTGATGTCAGAAAAACGAAAATTAATAGTTCCAGTTGAAAATGTATTTAAACTAAGAGAAGCAATAATGAATCAAATATATGATTTTAAGTTCAACCATGCGAGCCCTTTTCTTACACAAACGAATTAAAGGTGTTCACACAAAAATGACCGCCAATGGATTTTAAGTGAATCTTTATAATGTGTTCTCTGAATGTTAATGATTGGTTTGCGTAATGAGATTTTTGGCACTATCAAATCAATATTAGCATTAACATACAATTATCCGTGAAAAATTGAAAATATGAAATTGTCCAAAAACGTGCTACTGCCCCTTTAAAGGGGTATTGTAATCTTTTAACGTTATTCATTAGAAGTTTAGTTTTTAAGGGTCAGGGTTGAGATTAATAATACATCTCCTAGAAAATATTTAAAAAAAGACGTCACAATTCATGTGCATGTAGATGTTTACATTATGGGCATATGAATGAAGTATGCAATTAAGTTTCCATTACCACATACGTGTTTAAGGGTTCATATGCGAACATATATTGAAAAAAAATTCTTTATCGTTATTTTCCTTGATGAGTAATATTTTATTGAAATGTCCTTAAAACAGAATTTTGGCAAAATATATTATACAATAAATATTTCCAAGTCAAACATCCACACATGTGATATTACATGTTGTTCGAGTTCATTTAATTCTGAGAAATTGACATTTTGTTAATAATTTACTGAAATTGGTCACTATTAGGTCTACAAATGTTGCCGTTGATTGTGTATATTTTTCATTACATACAGCGGAGTATATATGTTTGTCTGACATAATTGCTCTATATGACAATCCCGATCTTCCTATAAAGCAAAATGTATATAAGCACCACGAAACAATGAAACAACATGATAAATATAATAATCACTTTGTTTCTCATTATATGCTTATGCTTGTCATTTCATTATGCTTGTCATTAAAAAATCCTGCTATTTTGATTTAACATGTTAGTATATGTATAGTTTATTGAATACTATTGTGGATTTATCAATGTTTTATTTAAAATACAATATAACATATTTATCAAACTTTTCATTTGTAATGCGTTACAACATTAAGTTTACACATTAACAGCAAGTATATTCATTTATTAACTGTCAACATTGAATTCATACTCAGGAATGAAGCTTTCTTATAGAAATATAGCATATGACATAAAGGCGCTTTTGAAAACAGCGTTTTACTCTTAATCGTAAATGAAACATAACAGTTTCTCAATTACAGAATTTCTGCCAAAAAAATTTGCATTGACTTATTGAATGTAATTGAAAGAAACACTTAGAACATCAAAATGACAACTGAATTTTACAAAAAGTTCTAACATTAACATTACGTTTATGCATTCATAAGGAAAAAGTCAAAGTTGAATCAAAAATTTATTTTACGGTTTAGATGTATGTAATCAATTTTTTTTAGAAAATACACGAAAGTGTGAAGGCGTATTATTGCTTAGGCACAACATTGTGAATGTTGAAAAAAATGATGTCGTCATGTCTTTGTAATACAATTACAATTTATTGTAACTTTATCCTATTTTTGAATAACCCAAGTATACAATATGGTACAACTTTTATAATAAATCAAGTATCTAAAAGATTATTTTTGAGGAGAATATCGGAATACTAAAAATTATCAAAACTATTGTTTTTCAAGAAGATGGACACAATGATAATGCTGCTATTTCAAAGTAGTGTAATTCGAAAAAAGATAAGAGAATAAAAATGCTTCTAACTAAGTCAAAAGCCATAACTAAAAAGTTACTTACAAAATTTAGGTCTTACAATTTCATTTTATGTTTTAAAATAAGATAACGTCAATCCAAGATTGAAGTAAATTAAAATAATTATCTTGTTAATTTTTCAAGAATTTGAATTTGAATCAGCGTATTTAAGGAAATGAAATGATTTTATTACTGTTGAACATCGAAAGAAGCTTTCGGCACGAGAAGTTGTCATATTTTGATTAGTTTAATTGGACTCGACATCACTTTAGCTATTGTTGAAATGAATCCTTTCGGGTGCATTTGCTTTTGTATAAAATGTGTTTATCTGTTCACAGGATTCTGTAAGATTGTGAGCTTCGTTTACTATACAGCAATCCGTATAAATTGTTCATGTACCACCGTGGTGGTTTTTGAGAATATTGAATCGTGTGAAATCATACAGTGTCAACAGGGTTTAATAATTTATTTATTTTATGAACTAAATGCTCGAAATGAAGAAAAGGATTAAACACAACAAATGTTCGAACCATTTTAATTTAGTCATCAAAACAAAACGGACATCACCAATTTCGTTATGTGTAACGACAATGAACAAGGTCCTAAATACGACATTTGAAATGAATAAACGTTTATATGTTCAGGAAATGCTTTAGAAAAGGAATAAAACTTTACTTATTTTGATTGTCTAAAAAGTACCCGGAATATGTACGTCAGAGTTTCACCATCATCATATAAATGGTTAATATCAATTGTACATATTGTCAATATGAAAATTATGAAACCTTAACGTTACATGTTGTACGTACTTGTTGTAAAATGGTTACTCTCTAGTCTCATATAAGTAATTGTTACTTCTGAGAAAGATTTGCTCAATTTTATTTAATTATCGCTATTTCAAAGTCTTAACGTCTCGATTTTAAGGTTCAATATGAAAATAAGAATATGAATGTTAAATACAATATGTGAAGTCATTGAATACGATGCTGTACTATTCACAAGTCAATGTTACAGAAACTGAAGCTACATTTGATATGACAGAGTCATTTATTACAAGGTAAACTTGAACACGTTTCTAATAAGATATTAACGAGTAAACTTATTAACTAGGAACATATTTTGTTAACCAAAATAATATGTCAACTTGACACATGAAACATTATTATTTACCGATAAGAAAGCTTCAAACTAGCCGAGTTTATGTAGGATTTTACCTTTGATGATACTTGTTCTTACCATTAAACTCATAACATTTACAAAAAGGGTTAAATCTCATTGCTGATTGCATATCACTAATATGTCTTATCTTATGAAAAGAAAGAAGAAGAAAAGGGACAGAACATAAAATCGATGATCAAATGTTTTGTCTATTTCGTTTAAAATTTATAATGTTCAATGAAAACTTCTAAAGTTTAATATTTCATCAAATTTTTAAAAAGTTTTTTGAAAATGCGCATAAATATTTTGTAGTGTATTTTTGTAGAATAAATGTAAATTATTGTTTTATCCGTTTATGTCATCGATCATCGCAAAGTATGATTGTATGAACACATTGAACTTGATTTCAGTTAATTCTAAATGATCCAAAAAGGCTAAGTCACTATTTTATGAATGAAAGCATTTCTTTGGGTTTTTTGGTGGTTATTTTTGTTTTGCTTTTTTGAGTACATGCAAGGTCAACAATTTCAAAATACCAGTGAACTAAAATCATGGAATTACTGCAATCTTCCAGATGTACAGACAATTGCTTTAAAAGGTAAGATATAAAGAACAACATTTGCTAAACAGCATATGACATGAAGACCAAAATTGGACATACGGTGTTGCATTACATTATTGCTTTGAATTACATTTATCTAATTGATATGAAAGCTCAACATCATGTTTAATATACGACGTATTTGGATGATTGTTTGCTAATCTAGATTTGAAAATGTTGTATTTTGTGATAATTACTATACAATCATACAAGCACATCCTTTCTCTTCTCCGAATATCCAAATAATATTTCTTGATTTTGCTTCTAAACAATTTTTAAATAAAACCACATAGTTCAAGGAACTAGAAAACCTTTAAGACATAGCTTTACATTTTCAACCAGTACCTAGTAACAACAAAACCAAGTTTGTTTATTAAGTAACGAGTTAATGAAGTGGAGGTTTCCTTATAGAATTAATTACACAGGTCTTTTTATTCGAAAACATTCGATATGATCTTTTGAATACCTTTTCGTGCATTTTAAAATAGATCAAATCTCGTCACAAGAAGTCACCATACATTAGAGTTGTAGCCCAAAAATGGTAATATTACCCTGAAAATACCCTTGTAAAATAAAATCATGATCAAGGATCGTGTCATTAAGTAGCGACCATAAATCTCGATAACATTAATGGATTTTGATGATAAAAAAGATTAAAATATATTACTACAAAGTTAATTCATTTAACCTTTGTGTTTCAACATTATTTTCATTAAAGTATTAAAATCATAATTTCTTTATTGTGTAACAGAATTTATTATGTACTCCGCTGATATATTAAATTACATAGTTAACTATTATGAACATTTGTTTTCAAATATTAAAATGGTTGTAACAACCATACAGGTACAGAACCTCATAGAAAGTTATCTCTTATAATTGCTGCAAAATATGATTTGATACAACTTAAATTTAACGAATTAATTATTTAGTTTGTTAACATCAATATGACTTTTCACTGAAACAGAATTGGTTTTATAACAAAATAGAAACGTCAACATTAAAGATAAAAAGAAAACTTAATATTGCCAGATCAAATCAGTTACTGTATTATCGATAACTTGCAGTTGTAATTTGTTACCTTGGCAATTCGAAAATAGAAGAAATTACCTCGATTCAGTTAAAGTTAATATCATTTACTGCTATGCACTATGTAGTTTGTTCGTAATCATTTATAGTTGACCTGATAAAATAAAAGATACATAACTCACAAATTAAATTAATAATTTATTTCAAAATTTTGTATCAAAACTAATCAATTCATCAAACAACTGAATAATTTACCAATGCTTACAATATCAAAATATCACAACAGCATTAATCTATCAACTTTATTAAATGATTTTATAAAATCACGCCCCTTCATCTTGCCACTGAATACATGCAGTTACCTTCAATAATGAGTTGAGCTGACATGTTTCATTTTGCCTGTTTGCTTGCCACTGTTTCCACCGATACAACGAAAAGACAACTTTCACGCTTTTTCGACATACAACGCCGTAAGCCGGATGCAACCACGAAGGGAAAATACACTTGTTGACAAACGAAATAATTATTGAATCAGCTGCAAGCTGGAAATAGACCAGCCCTGAGGTCACGTGACTGGATATGACGTCATAGTGCTATTTATAACACCGGGCGTGACGTGGGGTAGGTAAACCAATGAGAGATTGTAAAATCGTTAATGCCTCAGGCGTAAGTTATCCATTGGGGAAAGTTCAGAACTGTTTCATTCACAAGTGAACAGATCGCCCTAATTACTTAAAAGCTTAAGAAGCGGATATACATACCATTCTCGATACAGTTATCTTCTTAAACGCTTAGTTCGAACGTAATCGTGAATGGTAAATGTTAGAATATAACAAATTGAAATCTGGCAAATCATGAAAAGCAAACTTGGTTTCGTGCTTGAGAAGAACGTTATGGTTTGACACTGTTTACAGTAACAAAGTGTATGTGAGACGATCTCGGAAATCTGGGATGTACATAAACAAGCATCAGATTGACACTTGCACAAATATGCTTACGTACTTATATCCTTATTGTGTTTTCTAAATGATTCATAACTCTAATTGTTTTGTACTGTAGTCTCTTTGGTGTTATGTTTTATTACCTTTGAGCTTAAAGGGAAAGTTTCTTCAAAAGAGTATTATATCCTCACATTTTTAAAAAATAGTAAAATTATTCTATGTGTTCTTTACGATATTTTCGTTTCATTTACACATTAAATAGAAATTAATTGTTTTTATCTTAGAATAGGATTGAATTGATTATTGAGTGATGGAATATACGAAGTAATCATAACGATCTTATCTGGACGTATTTCGTGATAAATTATTGGTTTCCTATTATGAACAAAATTTCAAAACCTTATGATTTAAACAGATTTTTTGAAAGCTTTGTTCCTTCACTGGGTGTTTTCTCTACTTAGTTCTGGAAATAGTTTTTACTTGATATGGTTGTAATTTTTTAAATGTTCACTGAAACTGTTTGAAAGACAATTAGATTGTGCACCAACCAAAAAATATCAATGACGTTTGTTACATATAAGATTATCACAAAATATAGCTGAACATCAGTTGAAGTTTTCATGATTTGCAAGATTTCATCAGTTAAAGTCCATCATATTAAAAAAAATTATTGAACGCCATTGTTATTAAAAGTTTAAGATTAAGATTGTAACTGAGTTATTTAGTTTCCATTCTGTACTTAATTATTTAACTTTAATGTGTATCTCTATAGCGGTAGTAATACATTCATCATATATCATATTTTTATGTAGGGTATCTGCACTATTTACAGTTTCTGATAATAATCATCAATTTGTTAGTTTATCAAATACAAGAAAGAGCCTTAGAGATATACAAATCTTTTTTTTTTGTTATTGTCAATTTTGTAATCTACAGTTTGAATCTGATCATATTTTCTCATTTAAGATCTTGAGGAGATTTGACAGAAACATCAAAAATAACTGTGACAATGGTATTAGCTAGAAGTACATTATGTCCTGAATCCAACTATCACATAAAAATATCATGCTGCCATTATGATACCGAAGAATTTGATCAAACGGTATAACCTAAATGCATTACTTTGAAAAAGGTGTTTATTAAAAACTGACATAAAACACAAAATGATTATCATTAACCTATTAAAATTTAAACTGATGTTAACTGTAAATAACAATTGAGTTGTGAAGAACTTGTCACGTTTCATTACAATTATCAATACAACCATGAGCAGATAAATACATAACATAATACAATGTTTGCTGTTACCAAGTGATCACTATATCTTTTTCACTTATGATTAATTATTGTTTGTATCGTTCCTACGGCACCAATTTTGGTTTGTTGGAATAAAATCTTATCGTATTTTAATTATCATTATTTTAAATCAATGGTTATCATTACCAAACGGGATTTCGTTCAATAAGCCCAGGTAACCAATAATCGTTAAAAACATACTGACATTCATTACTATTAATTAATTATTCTGTTTGTGACAGTGGTAAAATATGAGTAGAGGTAAATGTAATACATTAAATAATTGTATCTGTCTTTCAACACGTTTTAAAAATTGGAGTTACAATAAAGAATTTATAAACGTATTAGATAACTACACATAATTCATATGACATTAAATACTCAAATGCATCACATTTTTGTTGATTGTTACATAAAATGACGAAGTCCCAAATAATTAACCTTTATTTCAAGCAGAGGATAATGATTTAAGGTTCAATCAGTAGCACGTTTTTCGGGGAAATATAAGGTAATGTCAGGAAAATGAAAATCCATGGTTCCAATTGAAAGACAATGTATTTAAACTAAATGAAGCAGTAATAATTCAAATATATAACGTAAAGTTGAGCCATGCAATTCCTTTTTCATACATAAAATATATTAAAGGTGTTCACAAAAAATGGCTGCCAATGGATTTTATGTGAATCCTCATACTTTGTCCTCTCATTATGGGTAATTGGCTTGTGTAATGAGATTGTTGACACTGTCAATATAATACATTTAGCATTAACTTACATTTATAAGTGAAATATTTAAAATATAAAATTATTAAAAAACGTGCTACTGCCCCTTTAAACTTAGAATTTTTTGTCTCATTTTCATCAATTTCAATGTAAGTGTGTCAATAACCATATCTTTCTAGAGGATTTTCTACATAATGTTTGCTACAATAATTATTTCAATAATGTTAAACATTTATTCATTCATGCATGCTACAAATTGAGTTTTAATGCCTACTTAAAGGGGCAGTAGCACGTTTTTTGACAATTTTATATTTTAAATTTTTCACTGATAATTGGACTTTAATGCTAAATGTATTACTTTGATAGTGTCAAAAATCTCATTACACAAGCCAATCGTCCATAGTGAGAGGACAAAGTATGAAGATTCACATAAAATGCATTGGCAGCCATTTTTGTGTGAACACCTTTAATTCATTTTGGGTAATAAAAGGAATCGCATGACTTAACTTTTCATAATAATTTTGATTTATTACTGCTTTATTGAGTTTAGATACATTGTCTTAAGATTGGAACCATTTATTTTCATTTTCCTGACATCACCTTATATTCCCCCTAAAAACGTGCTACTGCCCCTTTAAAGATCAAGTGTTCGTTAGATGCTCTAGTTGATTGCAATATCTTAATTTCTCAATGGATTATGCCTTAGCTTTATTTCATTATATTAAGGTGCTATAATTTTTTAGTCGTTTATTCAAACTTTGTTGACATTGAATATGAACAAAATTACCGAGAGACATAAGTGATATTGTATGATGCCTTTTCCCTTTGTAATTCGATGACATTGACTTGCATAAGCATAAACACTAGACAATATAAGCATTAAAGTAGAATATACCACATTCATCATCTGTACTATCACTATGGAATAAATATCTTTTGAGCAAAAAGTAAAATGACTTAAATGCAATCATGGGATGTGATCAAACATGCTTATGTACACAACATCTGCTTTGTAATGATACACACCCATTTAGATTAGAAAAATCATTCAAATTTATAACGTCACATAATAGGTTGCATGAATTGATTATCAAACATGTGTATCTATATGTAAGGAAAGGTCGTCCAGTCACACAAAAATGGCCGCCAATGGATTGTATGTGAATCTTTACAATTTGTTCTCTGACAATAGATGATTGGTTTGTGAAATGAGATTTTTGAAACTATCAAAATAATACAATTAGCATTAAATTATCAATTATAAAATTATCAGTGAAAACTTAAAAATTTAAAATTTAAAAAAAAAGCGCATGTGACCCTTTAATGTTTTAAACCACTTTAGAGGGCCTTCGTTTTTATGACGTTTTTGCAAAGGATATCTTTGAAATCTGGTTGCATTGAAAAGGATTACCTTGAGGTATCATTCAGTGAAAATACATATTTTTTCAAACATGCTAAAATTCTTCAAATTGATATCCATTTATTTTGATAGTTGTTAGATATTATATAAAAACACACTGAAAAAAACACTAGACATTTTTTTAATTTACAAAATGATTTATATTTTGTTACATATGACTATATGTTTTGTCTAAAATTGATTTTTGTATTGATTATTTAAATCGAAACTTTAAAGATAAAAGAAAATGAAACTTCAAGGTATACAACCATACCCTAAGGGTACCTAACCAACCCCAACTGAAATTATTAATACTAATTTGAAATTATACTAGAAGTCAGTAATGCATAATCAGATGTTAGAATGTAAATTTGTGTTGTGGATTTGTGAAATGTGGATATATAGTGTTTCCTCTAACCGAAAAAGGTAATATAAACACAAAATTTTACCCAACCAGATCTTATCTTCGTATCATGGCCCACGTAAAAGGATGTAAGAATGTTTCAATAACTTTTTCTAAATTTTAAACATTTTCAAATATATTTGGCTTTAAACATACGTGGAATTTTAGATTTTCTTTCAAATATTGATTTGTGTAATACCAAACCAATACAAAACTCAGTGGGTCACTGTTATTGTATGTATCAAGGCGGCACATGTACCACAAGCAATTTCAACAAGTACATGTATGTAATGCATTACTAAAACCAAACTTTTGAAGACGAGCCGACATGCATAAATGATTGCCCCTTCTATTAACATCTTCATGCTAGATTTATCAACGCATATAAAGGGAAGGCCTAGCGAGTCATATGGTCACCACTTGAGGGTGCAATTAATTACGTTAAATCGTTCATATGTTGATACCTTGCGTAACTTAAATCATCATTGTCTTTGATGATAGCTTGCGATAATTATCCATGAGAGTAAGTGAAAATTAGAAGTCCTCAATAGGCAAATTGGGCCTCTGTTTTTACATTTTCACATTTCTTTGATGATAATGCTTTCCTTATTCTTGAAAATATCTTTCATGTCAAAATATACACTTATAAAGCATTAAAGACGTTGATTAATTAGTCAGTAAAATCGGTAACAAATGACGTTGTATACTCTTTAATATGATGTATATTTTTGACATGACATACTTCAACGCATCACTTGTGTTTTTCATTGATACATAAAATGCCGAAATCGCAGCATATAAAAGAATCCCTTTTTATTTTAAACGGAGGATTAAATTTATAGTAACATTGATTTAACTTAGATTTTTTTTATCATTCTAATCAAAAATCAATTTATGTGTGAACAAATCCGGACTTAACTTATACGGTGGGTTCAACAAGGTGATACATCAGGTCCTATCGTTTTCGCATTTCAATATTCATATCCGTAACAAACTTCCCATAAATTTTAAGTATGCAGAGAGGTCACCCTACAATTGAATTAACCACATCCCTTATCTTCTTTTGAAAATCCATTTTAAGCTAATTGAATTTTGTACAAAAGAATTATATCTCGAGCATTGAAACTGAATACGGTGATGAAAGGTGTTGCGATGGTTTGATCAAGTACGGTTACACGTTTATCGTATCCTTGATTTAAGTAAGAGCGGTATTATATTACCAAAGCAACTTGGTAGTGGCGAAAGTAAAGACTGTGCCTGGGCATCTCTCCGATCTATCTTCAAGACCTCTGAATAGTGTTGTGAGCCCTTATCAGGGGAACATCGACACAGTTAATAAAAGCAGATATTATAAGTTCCCCGACTCAATTCAACACCTCTCAACTGCAACCGTTCGGCGGACCACCCAAGTCTTTATAGCGGCCGACTTATCTAAAATATCGAAATAATGTGTGTAAGTGGGAGACTACGGGATGTCAGTGAGTCGGGGCTCGCCTAGAGAAGCCTTTGTGGGTGCTTTTATCCGAGCTTGTGCTGCCCGCCCGATGTTATCAGTTTGACGGGAGGAGTGAAGGTAGATTGGAGAGACGATCCCCCTTCTCGGCGTTCAGATGAAGAGACGGGGGATCAAAACTGTCCCCGTATCCCAATAACCGCCATACGATAACACCTCAAATAATTTGTCAGTCTCGCTTCACTATAAATCACGAGCCACAGCGTATAGGCTATAGGAATAATTGATATGGCCGTTTGCATGTCTGTACAGATGTGAACACCTCTTATTCTCTATTTACAAAGATGCAGAAACGAATAGCCTATTGGGTATGTTTTATTAAGTTGCTGGCGGAAATGTATAATGTTCTTAAATAGATGAAATATGAACTGTATTTATTTGTTATTTGTCATTTACTTGTTTCTTGACGTAACTTACTAACCTTAAGTTTAAACAAATGTTAACATTTTTACGTACGTGCCATGTGCTTATAATAGAGTCGTAAAAGGCTGATATGAGATTATGACGTTGTCATTATTTGGAGTGTTTTATACATACGTTATTCAGGTGCAAATGACACATTATTGTACTTTCGAAGTGTCAACATTTCAGTATTTACATACAAAACATAAACCTTGTAACCTCATTTTATTTTGAAAAAGGACCTTAAAATAAGTTACAGTATTGTAATTTTGTCTTTACAATTTTAAAATATACCATTTACAGTCATTTTATATTTTTTCATTCATTGTATGTAAAAAGTCCACGATGGTACTGATACTGGTATTATTAAGCATGGTATTGGGTAATATATTTGTACTTTTGAGTTGAAAAGAGAGATAATTTTTCAGCTTATGAAGTCAAAGGAAAGAGCATAATTTAATCTTGAATACAGATTCTTTCATAATAAATCGATTTTTAACACGTTGATTTGATTTCATACACAATCATTAATTGCACAATGATAGCTGATGTATAGGGATGATAAGAACAAACGTTAAAGGACATTTGGCTATGGCTGGAAACATTTAAAGGGAGACATTAAGAGTTTGACATCAATTTACATGACAAAGAGTTACGAGTACAATAATAGACTTAATAACCATCTTAAAAGATTGATGAAATAAATGTAATAAGTCGTTGATATTGAAAAATAATGAAAGCAAATAACATACACATATAATCATGACCATCTGCTTTCATGAATATGAATTTAGAAATTCGTTCCTTTTTAACAATATGATTATACAAATCCTTCTTTAGCAATATTTTTATCCGCATGACCAACATACCTCTTTGAAAGTGTGGGTTGATATTTTACCTTCTATTCAAGCGTTTTGTCTGCGCGTGTCAGATGGGACGCATGCTGTGTGTGGAGCTCTAGTCATAAGGTGAGTCTCTTGTTGTCAGTAACTACTCCTGACAGGGTTGAGCGACACTGAGATCACCAATGTCTTTCAGCTGTTGTTCATGACGCCAGATGTCTAAAGAGATTAAAAGTTTACAGAAGTAGATATCGTATTATATCACGCAGATTCATGAGCCGAATCGTACAGATGCCTCATGGATAAAACCCACACCAGTATTTTGAAATATAGTATCATTTAAGTTTCAAAGCATTCAACCCTCAAGTGTAACATTGGGGTTTCTGTGGTTATAAAATGTGTTTGAGTGACCATGTGATAGCATATACATGTGGTTAAACGAAAGACCTTGATTTAATACCAAAATAGAGTACATATAATCATTTAATCACCCGCGCGTCGAAGAAATCGCTGTTTCATCAATCTACAAAGTTATAACACATTGTGTAATGATATCGCAGGTTGTCGAATTACGAGACATCGTCATTAGGTCATAATCTTTAAGTATGACGTCACATTGTCAGCGAGCCGGCCTCGATGGTCATGAAGGCGGATTTTTCTATATTTTTGACGATATATTTAAACCAGCAGCAGATAAAATACTAAACACGATCCCGTTGATGATATTGTTTTGAAAGTCGTGAAAAGTACTGGTATTTAACTCACTTTCTCTCCTTAAATACGAAACAATTCACTCGTTTCATAGAAAAACATCAAACGGGAGGTCGTTAAGTATTCTCACTGTCTTTCAAACTTACCATGTTTGTCCTTTGTTTATGAGTAACACAATAGACGAAATCATATAAGTGCCAATGTCATGCAATGTTTAAGACACCAATGCTGTTTCAGTGCTCATCAACAACAGTTGATATCTTACATAAGAAAAAGTGCCGTTGACATAGAAATAACACCATTTATTGTCCTTTACTTAAAAACTTGTTGATATTTGTCAAAATTATTTTTAGGTTGTTTGCGTCGTGACGTAAGGTAACGTTCTATCCGACACATGACGTCGAGGCCATCAGAACAAAGTGGAAATTTGCCCTTTGGCATCTATAAGAAGTATGATCTAGATATGACTGATGTAGGTTATACATATTTTAGTCTTCGTAGCATTGGATGATATGCTAATGTTTTGATATGTATCGATCCACACTGTGCGGTCTAAACTATAACACGAAAAGTAGTAGCAAGCGACGAAATCAGAATTTGAAGCACAGAGCTTTTGTAAAACGCTTATGTTGCAGGGTAATTATAGAATGACATTGATTGCAATTATTTCAAAGTCAGTCGTTTTCAGTTATTGTTTGCTCTCATTTTCTGTTTGTAAATCATAATTTACAAACGTGTGAATTCAGCCTGAAGATCAAATGAAGTTCATTAGCGGTTTTTACTAACAGTTATTTTGCAATTTATTCAGATTGGAACATATAACAAATGAATTTAGTCACTCTCTTCAGAAAACCTGAAGAAATTTTTTTCTGACATTTAACTACAGAATAAGACAAATTTGGTTGAGATATTGTTTAAGGAAAAATGTGTCAACAAGGGGAAATATATACTGACTTTACTGAGGAATGGAGAGAAATAACACGACATATAGTATATTGCAATATTGCACATCAATATCAAGTGAGTGGCGCTTTCAATCATCTCAGACACTAGCGATAACCTAGGTTCCCAAGCTTTCCAAAACTTTGGATGTAAAAGAGTTGTTATCATTGTTGACAATTATGCAATCGAGGCAGTGTCGACCTAAAATTTACTTGTACACGGCGCATTAAGAATATTATATATAAGAGTAATAGTAATAGTAATTGTTCACTTAAAGAGCACCTTTCCAGGATATATATCATGCTAAAAAGCGCTGAGAAAGAGAAGAGAGTTCAGGAAAAGGTTTTGTCGAACAAGTGTGTCTAGATGTGATCTGAATGTACATGTATGTTTACGACCCGAGTGTCTAAATATTAGTTTTTCCCGAGCGAGAGCGGGCAATACACTGATATCTATGCCCGAGTATCGTTAACAATTCATGTTTTGGCACGAATTTAATGTTCTGTTGCTTACCAAAGGTGCGAAATCAAAGAACATAGATTCAATCCGCTAGGCATAGGTGAACTAGCCGCCGCCGGTCAAAGAACGTAACGTCATAGGTTAGCCGTGACGTCAAAACATTGTTTATTGGGTGACGTCATCATGACATTCTGTCTAAGGGTATCGTATGAAAAAAGTGAATCTCGATTTGACTTCACTTGTTGCTATTAAAGATGAAATTTGACACAACGATATGCATTAACCATACTCACATGAAGTCCCCAAACAGTTTTAATCAAGAAGGGATGTTTTATCGATAAATGGACCGCAGTCTCGGAGAAATCTGGTCATGTATTTCTTTGAGTTGTGTTTCTGGCTAACGTGAATCATAAGAAATAATAAAAGGTGCTATGTGTACAGTGTATTAAGGTAAGGTTAATAAAAAGCGCTACTATCTGTAGAATAAACTATGCGTTTGCCACAGTATCGGAAGACTGTCGTGCGTTTCTGACTTCAACTTTGTTTCTTTAACTTTGAAAACATGTCTCTGTACGCCAGAGTTCAGTTGGTTATCTCTTCACTTCACCGAATCACCTTTGTCGTGTCCGTGTAATTAGATGTGCGGTCGACTCGTACACACATAGCAAACATTGTTTCACCTCGGACCAGCTCGAAAATTGATTTGTCAGTCATTGAATAATTAGCTGAGATTGATTGTAGCTAAACATTATACCGCGAGTGTTTGGTATTCTACCCGTTTCAGAGACAGAGGTGTTTACACCAGGGGCAGGGGTACCCGGGTGTTTGGTTTAGGGTGTCGGGTGTCTGGGGCGGGTATGTGGTGGCGTTAGAGTATCTGGGTGCACCTTCGTTAACGCTGCGAGTTAGGGAGTTGTCGCTGTGCGGAGCCGCCGGTGAGAGGGGCACTAATTACTGAGTATTTGCAGTGCGTGTCACGCTGTAGCGAAGCCGCTAGTTAGAGTTTCTGCTTCTCCTGAGCAAGCTCCAGAAAATGTTACAGTGTGTTTAATGGTGAGACACTCCATGCCCTGGAAGACTAAACGATCTCTTTGCTTCTTCTACTGCCTAAATGATTCCCCCCTCTGCCGTCCCGTGTGTTTGTTTTAGCGGGCCGCATTCCCCGGGCTATTGTCACAAGCGTGAAGAAGAGCAGACTGACACAAAGATCGGCCAATAAGTACCAGCGACTTTCAGACACAAGACAGACGACACGGCTACCAAAATATTGTAATTTACTACTAATGATATTGACAATTTGGAGAAAAACCGCGAGAATCTGTCCAGTGATACGTCGAGCCTTTATGGTGTGATGAAGTGGGGGTCAGTAAACCCAGGCAAGATGTATCAAGGGAAGGAGGGTTTACTCGGGTGGTCTCCAAATGTAACAGGGTTCACTCAGGTGAATAGAGCAAGTTGCAATCATTGATACACCTGAATAGCTATGTAACAAAATGCAGCAAACTGAAACTTATGAGTCAATATTTTGGTTTGTGCCTCTCTTGTCAGTTGGTGACCACCCATCTGTAGCAGAGTCCGATACTATTGGGAACTACATGGGGGCTATCTCTGAACGTGATGTCATCAATGGGACATGGGCACGTCAGATACGTGACTGTCACGGACCTCGCTGTAACGTGCCCTGTATTAATGTCATATTTAATAATTATCAGGTAAATGGGTTATCTCTGTCAACACCAACACACCTGTGGATGAAATTGAAGATATAAGCACGTCATTCCCGTCTATACATAGTCACAATCCTCGTGTACAGAAGGCATGCTTAGCGACGTGGGCAAGGAAACTTGTACACGATGTATTTGCTTAAGCCTTTAGGTAACTTTTTTTTGCAAAATCGATATAATCCAATCTTTTTTATGTTTGTTTTTAAACGATTATTGTTTAATGCATGCATTTACTCTCCCATTGAAAATGTCGCTGTATAAGAAATCTACCATGTTATTACACATATGTGTCATAACATCGCGCACTTACCGAATTAGTGACGTAATACTGACGTCATAATCGTTAGGAATGACGTCACAATGTCAGCGAGCCGGCCGCGATGGTCATGTTTTCGACGATGGTTTAAGTCAGTAATTAATAGAATACTAAACTCTGTCCCGTCTATTAACATTTTTATGAAACTCGTGAATGGCATAGGTTTTTAATTGGTTGTTTTTCTTTCCGGCATTTTCAGAAGACAGAAGGTTAATTAATTTCTTATTTGCTTAATGATATCAAAGACACTTTTTCCTCATTAAAAATTCTTAATAAAGTAATAATTCGCAAAACGTATGAATGAGAAAAATTTAATACGAACATGTTGCATTTTGATATTTGCTGCAATGCCAATTTGAATCAGTTTCAAACGTTATCCAATATATGCCTATATTTTTTTTCAAAAACATACATGTATGCCAAATTTCTCTGTCATATAAGTTTTACTCGAAACATTGTAGGGATACATATTTAAATATTCTGCTTTTTTTATCACTGAAATGAGTGAATTGCAATTGAAAATAAGATATCATACATTTTTTACAATAATTGGCATGTTATCAAACTCTGGCATAAAGTTTTAATTTTAATATTTTCATGCAAAAACAAATTTAAGAATAATAATAATGATTGTATATGCATGATAATCGATCTTGTCAAATCGATTCAACAACAAAAGCATAATACTACAAATTTCCTAGTCTTCCCCACCCTATTTATCACATTTAAGAAGACATAACCTACCATCATACTATTGTAAATATCCTTCAGTTGAAACATGTATCTCCCCAATAAAACCCCCTAAAAAACGTCTTTGGATAAAATTATCAATTCATAAAAAGGTATGTGTTGATTTTGTTCTAAACAAACTCCACAATATCATTGCATATATCTTGTTATTGCATCATGCATAAATGTTCATGTTTTAAAGTACAATATGTTCTGATATAATTTTAATTCCAAAAGCACCACATGAACATTGTAATTCTAAATAGAGTGAATATAGTGAAACATGTATCTGTTTTCCACCATCTAGCTTTTTCTTGCTCATTTATCCTTTTCTGTCTCATGGAAATTTATTTGGAAACATTTGTTTGTGGAAGGATGTATATCGCTACTTGTAGTTATTCTATAATTCTAAAACATTCAACGAATTTCTTCGTTTGTTACAATGTAAGAACTATAGAAGCATAGATATTTATATATTAACAGAACACTTTGTATGCAAACCTTTTTTATAATTGCACAGAAGACTCTAAACTAGGCTAAAATTTAGTCTATGAAATATTTTAAATAATTACTGTATACCTTCATTTATGTTATTTTATTTCTTTAGGCTTTACATTTCATATGTGTATTCAGTCAATCTAGACTTGCAGAAATAGCATCTAGACTATATACACTGTGTATAACCGTACACCGGAACTAGCGAGGTGTACGGCGGAGAAATGTTGCTAGCGAGGAGCCGAAATCGAAAGTTAGGTAATATTTTACTTCATAACTTTCAAATAATCAACATCATGTGGTAATTTTAGCACACATACTTAGTAAAATGTATGGGCTTGTCATTCTGTATCCAAGAGACAGTAACAATGACAGTTGCGAGTAATGCTGTTGTTAGTAACATATTTGCTACCTCTGACTATTAACAGAGTTATACACAGTGATATAAAAGGCTCATATTTAATACACAGTCATGAAGCAGGACTAACTCTAAACAGACAATGGTAATTTCCATAAAAGTAAGACTGTTTGGTAAAATGAACATGTTTCACACCTATAATGTACCGGCTAGATGATCACGATATTAAAGCTTTGCTCTTTTATACATTTTTAAGAAAAATATATGTTTAAACCATTTAAAGGGACAGTTGAACGTTTATTTTCAATAATATATTTCAATTTTCACTGATGGTTGTACGTTAATGCTAAATGTATTATTCTGACAGTGTAAACAATTTCATTACACAAACCAATCATCCTTGGTCAGAGAACAAATTATAAAGATTCACATAAAGACCAATGGTGGCCATTTTTGTGTGAACACCTTTAATTCATTTTGAAAAAGGAATCGCATGGCTGAACTTTATATTACATATTTGATTTATTACTGGTTCTTTTAGTTTAAATCAATTGCCTTTCAATGGAACCATTTATTTTAATTTACCTGTCATCACCCCATATTCCGTCTAATAAAGTGCTACTGCCCCTGTAACATACACGTTGTTCCAGTGAGCTTCAAAAGGGATAACTTTGGTGTTCCAGTCATGAGAAAGTATTTAATTATTCATCACCAACATAAAATTATATGTGCATATTTCTGTTAACGGTGTAAAGTTAGTGATGATTATTAGAAAGAATTGTTCTAACGAGGTGTTTTTGGTTAAACACTTTCAGTGGTAATGAATTTAATATTTAATTATACCATTAGAGTAACTTAGCACAAGTTGTTCTCACGAAATTAGACAGACACACATATATTGTATTACATACAAGAGAATGTATTTAAGATAATAAATTATAATATCCAATATTGGATTATGAGAGTCTATAAAATGTTGACTAAAGTCTAATGCATAAAACTAGATGAATATCTAGATATGAATATTTTTACTTTTGTTTGTTTTGTTACGCAATCAATTAATTATAACCTAAGACATGTTATCCAAGCAGATGTTGAGATAACAACAATATGTTTTCAGTGCGTTTAAATCAACACGTAATAAAAAAAATTAACAAGTCAAAATCAAGTCAAGTTTGCAAGCTATATCTTTTAATCTTAGCCCACGTCACAATCAGCTACGAGTGAAGGAGAACCATGAGAACGTATTACAAAGGTGTGTATTTTCAAATACGTTTAAGAGCTACATGTATTGCCAGCATATCAAAATATACAGCTTTAATATTACATCAAGACTACTATGGTCAAAAGGCATGTAAAACTGTGATTTTTCAAGCTAAAAGACCTGCAATTTTTCAAATTATTAACCAGGATATATCCTAAAATCAAAATACCGAAATCAAATCATATTAATCCATATTTTTCAAGTATCGAGAATGAAAGATTTTTTGGAAAACAAATTCATTTATATTTAACTAAAACGTTGGTTGATAACCTATTTTGATTTTTGTGCATTTAAAGATTAAATTCAAAATTGATGCAAGAATATGGGAAATAAGTCCTTGAGTCGTAAGACGTGCAACACTGGAAAATATTAACAATAAAATTAAATAAAGTCTTGTATTGGTATATAAAAACAGTGTTGCAGTTACTTTATTGAAAGATAAAAAAGACACGTTTTGAGCCATCCACGTAAACATATCTTAACTTATTTGAATATATATGTTAACGCGGAAGCGTTTTTAGAGAATTAGTGTCTCATAGGCCATACTGGCCGGACAGCATACATTTTACTTGTTGTGATATATATATGTGATTGTGTGTTGCTTGTATGCAGTGTGACACTTTAATAAAATACATTTCTTCTTCTTCTTCTTCGTAAAAAACATTTGCTTCTGTCTCGAGTAATGAGTAATGTTGGTCAAATGGAGTCAAAGGGCATACGATAGTTTCTGTCTCGAGTAATGAGTAATGCTGGTCAAAAGGAGTCAAAGAGTAAGCGGCGCCTTCTGTCTCAATAATGAATAATGCTGGTCAAAGGGCATACGATTGCTTCTGTCTCGAGTAATGAGTAATCAAGGTTGATTTATTCAACCGATTGGATTCATTTCTAAACAGAAGCACGCTTGTCTGGAGTAACGAGTAATCATTTCTGTCTGGTATACACAGGAGATTGAGTTAATTAATCCTTGTCTGAGTTAATGAGCATTAGTTGACACAACAAGCAAAAAACATTGGATTACTCTGGATAAGTCTCCAGCTTAACAAAACATCAATTACTTATCTACTTTACTTATTGAAAAGAGTATTCGGGTCTCTCCTCGGTCAATCACGGATAATCCCTTCTGGCTATCGATGTTGGTTCTACTTTGAGACTTTAAACAAACACTTTTAGAAATGTTAATTCAATTTGGACAATAACGGACATTTGATGATATTGGAAAATAAATCTTCTAATTTGGACAAGTGGTATTGGCCATTTTGAGACTTATTTTTCCTCAAACAGTTATCGAAGTGTCTTTATTACTAAACGTTTTTCAAAATATTGCACTATCTATACCTATCAAGTTCAAATGGCATGTTTTCTGATCTTTGATAACATTATTACACGCAACGTAAATATCAATGTGCTATATTCAGCTTATATAATTTTTGCGTGAGCAGCTGCAGATGAACCTTTTTAACATAAACATAATTCCTATCTATTCCTATATTTATTTTCATATCTTTCACCAATTTATCAATCATAGAAAACAATTGTAAAATACTGAACACTAAATAAACTTTTTATTTTTACCTGTATTTTTCATTAAAATATCGTTTCTTTGAATGAATACAACGTGTTCTGTTTCTGTCTATTTCAAAAAAAAATACAAAAATGATGGAAACTGGTCACAATTTTATATGTCTAAGCAGATGCTTCATCTGAACATATATTGCAATGATATCGTGTTCGTTTTTTACTTATCATATATATTTGTTTATTATGATGTAATCATCCTGACAGACAGATGGTTTATTTAAGTCTCGCCTCACATAAGATACACACGTATAAACAGTGTAAAATGACATAAGAGTGAGCCGCCCTTTTAGGGAAATGAGAAACTAGATTAGTATTAATATATAAGAACGTTGATACTATTGATACAGAGCATAAATGTGCTTGAAAGAGATATACAACTAACCATAAAGAATATAATTCGTTTTTGTTAAATATGAATGTAGGTATATATTTAGGGAGAGCATTATGTACATGTATATAGGGGAAACCCTGTTTGTTCATCCCGAGTACCTTGTATATAAATATTTTATTTATTTTTTGCTTTTTTGGTGCAAAACATTCTCAACATAATAGTGAACATAAATCATTGATTTTTTGCAACGATCTCTAAGATGTACATACCATTGGTTTAAAAAGTACGACGTAATACCAAATCAGCTAAACAGCATATGACATTAAGACCAAAATTTGACAAAATGGTGTTTCAATACTTTCTAACTTTGTATATACAAATATTGTTTAAATCAATTGTGAACATTGTATGTAAAGAAACTTTGAGTTTAAACAATTCTCGTTTTCTTTTGCTCCTTTTAAAGGCTGAACTGTGACAGACGGGTCGAGTAGGGTATCAAATACCCGAATGCCTTTCACTGTCTCTGCCAGCCAAATATGGCGAGACAGAGGACTGTAAATGTCCCCCTCAAATGGGGAACGAAGTCGTAATACATGCCCTGGGGGTTTAAAGATTAATCCTTAAATTACGATTCTGCTGATCTTTTCTCAGTAATTCGCTTAAAATATAAAACGTTGGTGCCTAGGTTAAAGCATGACATTCAGGGAATCAATGATATACTGACAGACGAAAGATAGTATCCACGTCAGTTGAATTTATCATATGCAAGATTTATAATTACAAATATTTCGAGTTTTTGAACACGTAAGATAAGAACAAGACTTAAATAATCGTTCAAAGAATACTTTAAAGTGTTTGTTTTAAAAAAAAATAATTATTTTCCCCAATTTTTTAAGAATTGTATTTTAATGTAATATAAATGTTCATCAACAAAGAAGACATATTGTATGTAAAAATCAAACTATTTATTAACATATCAACAGAATTTAAACATGGTTGGGGTCATGATAGTGTAGTTTCCATTTCTTACCCCAGCCATCATGAAACAAAGATATTTTACAAAACATTAACATGACACCAAATATTTTATTCAAACTACTGCAAATATGTTTTATTGTTATCGTGACACAAATTAATACACCACATGTTTCTTATATATTAAGTAAATTTAAACAAACTGTTATGTGTACTTTCCTCTATCAAGCGATTAATTAAAAACGTTTACTTTTCTATGAAGAATTTATCAGTCACTTCAGTTTTATTTTCGCTGTTATCAAGTTTTTTTCCTGTAGTAATGCCAATGGAATTATATATGCTATCTATAAAATGCAATTTTCAGTATTCGTAAATTTCAAAAAGAAAATGTCACGTGGCTGTTGGTACTTTGTACAACCAATGTTCCATAAGAGACACAATCAATATAAAAAGAAAGGGAAAAGTAATTGTTTCATTGATAATTGTTGTTCGATAAATTGTTTCTTTGTTGATACTATTTAGTACCGAGATGGAGATATTTGTTTTATTACTTACATTTTATAAACAGGGAAATGTACAGATTTTAAATGTTTGATTTGAAATTTGAAATATATTTCCCCAGATAACATGTGAAATACACAAAACTCAGAATATATACAGAAGGAAACTGATTATTACATTATATAAACAGGGAAATAAGCAGATTTTTACGTTTTGATTTAAAATATATTTTCCCAGATAACATGTGTAATACACGAAACTCAGAATATATACAGAGAAAATAGAAAACTGCTTAACAAACAGGCAAACGTATCAATGCGTCTCCTGAAGCAAACACGAAACAATTAAGATAATAAATACTTTTGTGGGAATATATATTTGCATTACTCAATAATAAAAGAAACTTTTAACTGACATCACTCCATTCAAAAAAGCTCAAAACTGTTCTTTCAACAGAGCATTTAATCAAACGCGTTAGAGCAAATCTTGAATTAAGGCGCTATACAAATTTTAACATTATTATTATTAATTAAAAGAAGGTTTAGTTTTATGGATTACATAAGGTTAGAGATGCTTATCCAGAAAGAATTACAATTTTTAAATAAGGACCTTTGCTTTGTTAAATTATGTGATATTTTGCAAGAATGTCAAATCGCCTGGAAAATGTTGGAATTAACATTTAACAGTTGTAATTTCATACCCTAGGAATGTAATTATCAATGACCACACAGTGGGGTAGAAGAATTTTATTACAGATTGTTTTTAACATATTTATTTCATGAAAATAACTTGGATTGATAAAAAAAATCATAACGCAAATATTGTTTGCGTACATTCTATCCCTAATACATTTTGTGCATATGTGGAACTAATCTGTTATCAAAGATATAGTTTATTCCGTATCAATCTAATTGAATTTGAAAACTTACTTGATTGTACCTGATGGATCTGCGCTTATATCAACCACTGTCGTTTTGTTCAAACGTATATCCATGCCAGGCTTTATATGAGAAATGTATGTTTAATCATCTCTTTCATAAAGTTTGAAGACTTTTTTCGTAGAATCCGTTAACTTATATACGTGTCGATAAGGCATTCGGTGTCTTTTATCTATAACAGGGCAATTTGGATTTATTTCCTTACTATATCACAGTAAGCTAAAACACCAGGCCTACATCACTGGTTCTGATGAGAAAGTGTCGGTCCCTAAGTAACTTTTGTGTTTATTTATGATATTGTCCACGATCCTATATTCACTTCCTTATCGTGATGAAAATATATATAAACGTAGATTTAACTAAAACGTATACTGTGGAAGGATATAAACTAATGATAAGGCTTTTTGTCTTTTGATTTTTTAACGTATATGCATAACATATAATTTGCACCATTCCGTTCCCTTTAATTAAAGAAGAAAATATTTAAACAACGAAAACATTTGAAATCGGAAATTAATCAGGTGAATATGTTTCTAAAACCACAAAGGCACGTTTGATTATCCTATCCAGTGAACTAAGACACACTGTCATTGTTTTGCATTTATTGAGTTATAAATTCAAGAATTTCTTTCATCTTGGGAGGGACTATTCAATTATTTACTTATCAATTATATGACTTTAATAATTACTCTAAGTATATCTGACCACACAGTAGGTCTTGTTTGTTTGTTGTTTGTTGTCTAAGCATCTATATAACACATATGTATAACATACCCTCCTTTGCCAGTTATTACATTAAACTGCGCAAGATCAATTACAGGCGATGGCCCCTCCAATAAAACGTTCCACTGTAGCAAAGGAATTTACTCCTTAGTTATGCTGACCTTAATGATACAACAAGATCTATGCAAATCGTTAATTAGTATGGTAGTGATATTTGATGACAGGTTATTAGCACATTCTATTTGAAGTTTTTGTTTTGAGGCAACACTAGTTTGTTCATTTGCAGGACATATATGTATTATGGAAACGTTACAAATGATTCTTTAAAAAGTAATAGTTTTTTTTTTAAATTTCAGGTTTGTTCAGAAGACGTTTAGTATTAAGACGTTTTTTATTAAGGGTTTAGACAATCGTTAAGTTATATACATGAACAACTCACGAATGTCCTTTCGCAGTACTTCTTCAAAACATTTCAGGACAGAATAGCAGTATGATTTCGTTCTTTTGAAAACCTGAATAATCAAGTGACCACAATACTTACACCTATATCAGGATTTTTAAAAACATACAAATATAAACATTCATCAAATTATGATGACGTTCACATTTTGTGAAGTTTACATTATATCTGAAATATTTCTTTTCATCATCTGCTTTCAAAATGTCCTAATATTACCTTCTTTACATACAACTTCTTGACAGTTTATTCCTTAAAATCGATTTGATTTTGAGCAATATCAATTGACCATTTATCAGATGACTCACATCTTATTGAAGATCAGTTCTATGAACTTGTATTATGGATGATTATAGGTATGCACGAGTATAATGTTATATATCCTTGTTAAAATATAATATCTAGCGATTAAAAGATGAAATGTACGACACATAAATTTTGTCGATATAATTCTGCATATTCAAAGAAATAAATAAGTCACGGGGTCTTTGATTTCCTTAGTGTATTCATGTTTTGAATTGATAAAATTATATTATTTTTACTTATGATATAATTTAACAACTTTTCCATCTTTTACATTAATTTGTTTAAGTTTACAATGCAATGATTTTTTATTATCTTAATTGTTACAAAATACTAAACAGTTACAACATAGTTATTCCATTTGGTTATTATAATTCCCAAAATTTATTATTTTTCAATGATATGCGCTATTTTTTTAAAGGTAAAAAAGGTACCAATTTGCTTTTTGTTATGAATTCACATTTAAACTTAATGGCATGTTTAATGTGACGTATTTTGAAAGTGTTTCACCTTAAAAAATCTTATACTTAGTATAAAAGAAATATATTTTAAAAATATGATGAAAGACTTTTATTTACCAGTTTCTCCAAACACTTGCATCCCGTGAGATATTCGTCCATTTCTAATTTGCTAAATCCCTTAATAGTCTGGCATGAACTTAACATCGCACTTGCCTAGGGCATTACTTGGAGTTGTCAATATCACGATGTAATTTACAAGTGATTGACACATACTGAGATAGGATATGTAAATTGTCAAACAGAGCTTTGGTGTGAAGGCCAATTAAGCGTGATCGTTAATTGAATTATCACTGATGATACCAATAAACAGATACCCGATCAGACAATCACGCCAGATTGGGTGGTATATTGTCGATTGCCGGATGTGTTACGTGAGCGTATATCGTAAAGAAGTGTGGGGTAGTTTGGGGGAGGGGTGTGGGTACTATGGGTGGGCGGATGCTGAAGAAGAGGTTTTATGACTTTGGCAAATACGTTTGATGTTTACATGTCTAATTAGTTAATTTGTTGAATTTCCTTTGATTTAACATGTATTGCACTTAGTAAATTGAAACATCCTCTGTACTATTGAAACTTGATACTGTTTTGAATAACGAAATTTACAAATCATTTTAATGGCCTTTATTCGAATCAGGTTTTAAACTTTTCATAATGTTAAAGATTAAATATAAATTGGTAAGCTAATATTACTTAAGATAATACTGCGTTTTTGACAATATTTGTTCAGGAATTGTACATGTATACCGAATGTTTAAGATTATTGTGAAAAAAAGACAAGTGGAAATGTTGTTATTACACTTTGAAATTATCCGTTTTAATTTGTAGTAATTTGTAAGAAAGTTTTTATTTATCAATGTAAAATTACGACCATTTTTCCTATCACAAAAACCTGAACAATTTGAAAATTATTGCTTACAGTGACAATAATCTTAAAAATGTTACACAAATTTAACTAAAATACAAAGTAAAAAATTCACGCTCATAAGTTACATATTTTATAATAGAAAATGTTAACATTTCTATATAAAAATTGCAATAATATTGAAAAGAACATGATTATTATGTCAACTGTATCATTCGCACGTCAATTACAGGTTGTTGTTTGTCGCACAGTCGTTAGCCTAAAGATACAGTGTTGAAAATATTTCACATATTAGTGAATATAAAATGAAAATATGTGGGGGTGTCCGTCCCCCTAGCGTTAGACCGATTCCCCCCTAGTTGTTACAAACACATGGGGCTACTCATGCTGGGCTGTAAGGTTTGTCAACCGTTTGTCCCCACACAAACATTTCCCTCCACAGAAACTTGTAAAATCACACCACTCGACTCCCCTTTCAAGATTAATTGCCCCAAATTGAGTGATTGTTTTACCGAAAGGATTATTTCGTTAATTCTTTATTGTCATTCTTTCGATAAATCCTCAATTGTTTTAGCTCTCTAGAAAACCCCGCCGATGTCGCTTTACCAATTAATACGAGACAATTTTTGAGTAACGTTTTAAGCCCTGAGACATGTTTTCATAGTAATAATGAAAGCTTGGAAACGGCAATCAAATCATGATATCCTTACTTGAAATTTAAATGTATTTCCATTATAATTGTTAGAAGTTCTTATTATTAATAATAACTTGCAATAAATGATTCGCAAGTGGATATTTTGAAAATTAAGGAATCAAAGTAAATTATAACTGTTTGCGTTTTATCTGAAAGCTTAAACAAATTTTTAAACACGCAAGAAAATGATTCAAACCATTTTTCTCTTTTGTAAAATAATTATGATGGGTCGGCTTCACGTTTGCAAGTTTATAATATATTTCTCGAAAATTTTGCATTTCTTTATAGAATTTCAAATTGAAATATTTTGCAACATGTATCCATCCGTGTAGAACTAACAGATATAATTCTTATCCTAGAGGCCGCCCGAACCTAAGTTCCAATCTTGCACGTTACTGTTGCAGTTTGCGGTTGTCTATGAGACGTGAAATGATTTCAAAATGACTAATTTGCACAGTAGGAATGCATTTTTTCTCTCACAAGAACTGTAACTAATTTGACACTTTTTAGTGTTCTTGACAAACGGGTGTTGAATATTTGCCGGTCTCCAGTACACTCGGAGCAGCGTTAGTAACAGTAGCGGAGGTTCGGAGGAAACAGTCGAGCTCGGAGGACTGTCACCCCCGCTCACTAAGACGTCTTAAGCTCATTAGTCTACCGGACAAGGGGATATACAAACATAGGGACCCCTTGTCCTCCCAATTGCACATTATGTGAAGGGCTTACTTTCAAAGTTGATCTTTTAATGTTGGTCAGTTTCACGTCTTCTGTAGAGAGACGAGAGAGGGGAAAGTACGAGTTTGTTAGGTCGGGGGGTGACATGGGACGACATGACAGTGACACGGTGTATAGATAACGCTACCTTCACAAGCCTCCAGTGACACCACGGATTCCCATACACTTACACTCGCTTCATTATCTTTCCTTTGTTTACACAGCGCTCGACTTGAATCACAGCCGGCGACCAATCAACGCGAAACAGTAGCCAATTAGCCCCGCCCACCGTGGACTCTGATTGGACGAGCTGTGGGCCGGTTGTAACATAAGGACCACCTCTGGATTGAGCGTAGTTGAATTACAAGTTTGTAAACAAATGTAACCCCATTGAGGCGAGCATTTAGCAGCTAGCAGCACACACTTGAGCGAATCACCCTGGCTACCACACAGGCTAAATCTCTGCTCCTTTCTACCTCGCTAATGTTAGATTCTGCGCCCCCTTGCGAGCTGGCTGCCCCGACTTGTAGCCCCCCAATCCCCCCAACTGGAGACATGAAGGGCCAAGTGGATATCAACCACCTTCTAAACGCCGTGGACACCGAGATGACGGTTGGAAGTGAAAAAGGGGACCCCACGGAACGTCAACTGACCGTCAAGTTGGATGATAAGGACTTGTGGGGAAAGTTCAAAGAGTTTACCAACGAGATGATTGTGACTAAGAACGGAAGGTAGGTTATTCTCGGATTGATCTGTGTCCGGATATGGACACCTGGATACCTCGGATCGATATCGATACCTTCTGTGATTGATTGATTTATATAATAGATAAGGTCAGCATGACATCGGTAGGTCTCAATGTCACTAATCCCTAGGTCTTGCTGTCATCAACAGTTCTTGAAGTAACACGGAAGAACCATAACACAAGCGTTAACCATCTAGCATCAAACTGTATATTTCCTCCATAACTAGCATTTATGACGTATATCATAACTATGTTAACATAAACAAGCCTCAATCAATTTTACAATATAAATATATTCTCAAGTATATGTTTCCAATGTCGGTCATCGTTTGATCGCTTCCTTGTTACCTGAAGGTATACAGGTAAAAGCGAGTCGAGTACCTGTTCGAGTTGCTATTCTACACAGGTGGGGTTGGAAAGGTGTGATGTTGCATACCATATGACACTAATAGCGTTCACTGGTCACACGGCCATTTGACCGACAGAATAGCCATGTTGACAGACGCTTTACTCCATTTGCTGGCTAAATACTAGTTGGCCTGATCATGACTAGGATACATAGCTGAGCGCTGGGTCCAGTACTTGACGATAACTAAATATCAATTCCAAACATTACTGACACGGTTCAGCTTTTTAATGAGAACCTTTTTTTCTTTGGGAAATTGTTAAAGTGCAAAGTGTTTGAAATTTAAGATATAGTTATGACAATGTTCTTTGAAATAAAACAGGTATCTGCAAAGGGTCCTACATTAAACCATTTCCAACTTGGTAAAGCAATGTGCATTATTAACAGTAGTTTCTAAAAGTTTAACTGTTTACGAAAACCTTTTACCATTTGGATATCACAATTTTCTATTTCGATTATCTGACAGCCCATTTTATACTTACTTACTTACTTACTCTCTTATTATCTAATGTTGTGATGTCTTTATTGAATAAGAGGATTGTAAAAAAGAGCAATTGCTATTAAACCAATACACCGTTTCAAAGTTAAGTGTATAAAGTCGAAACATGGCAAATAAATCCTTTCAGCAAATATGATTGCAGAGAAATATGACTAGTTTGATAACTGGTTTTAATAAAACTATGTTATTCCGAAAGATACATATAGATTAAACAATCAAAGTAAATGTCTGTATTCCAAATTATTTCCAAATGCTATGCTTTGAGGTTTCTAAAAGCTTCCAAAACCAGATGCAGTTTTAAGATCAAATAATGTTATTAATAACATTTCTTAATTTAGGGGCAAAGTATTGGTTATCTTAAGAACAACATGATGCTTTTAATATTTGGGAAACATTGATAAAATCTAAACATAGAGAGTACATATGTGTTTACTAAATACTATGTTGAGATGAAATTAATGTTAACTATATAATGTACAGAAAACGGTAACCTTTAACATTAAATGATATAAATGAGGAGGTTCAGAAATTGGAGTCCAAATATACCTTTAATGAATCCGTATTAATGTCCCAAATTTAAAGCAGAAACTAAAGCATGAAAAAGAATAAAGGAATAAGTAGATGGACATTGTAAAGCATAATTCGATGATATATAGAGAGGGTATCTTGTCTCTGCTTATTAGAAAAATCCTTCTTATTTAATTACTTTCTTTTAAGCATACAAGAGGGTCTTAGTGAGTATTGGAGGTCTAAATATGTTTCCGATTAACCGAACAGAATTTGCAAAACTGCAATTTAAAGGGGTAGAAAACTATGCTTGTCATTGTAGTCATTCCAAAGACTTAAATTTCCCTTTACAACACACATAACCGCTCTAGCAAATAATGACGTTAGCAAGTGTCTATTCTGTTCAGACTTCAAGATTTGTATATCATAATATATTCACTTTCTAAGTTGAAGAAGTTAGTGTCCAAAGTTGTAAAAAATGTAATGTCTCTTGAAGCTAAAAATCAAGTTACATACGACATACATACATATTTGAATAAAGCTTGAAAGATGGTCAGGGATAAAGCAAGCCGGTGTCTAACCTAACTACATGTAGTTTTTAACATTCATTTATTTATGATTATTTGGAAAATAAATATGTTGGCATCCATTATTGTAATTCCAAAGTCTAAGTTACAGTCTTACGTTTGCATATGTCCAGCCGAAGACGTCTTTAACCTTTATTTATTCTTAACACATTTGAAATATTTAAATAGTATTATGATTCCAATTTATAATGCCCATTAAAGCATATAAGGTCGGCCTAGTTTACTGTGACGATTATATTCAGATAAAGTAGAGATAGGTCCAGTAGGCGATAATACAAATGGCCAGGCAAACACGTCTTTAACTTTTTTAGTTTAAATTCATTTTTGAAAAGCCTTGCATCCAACATTGTCATTCCAAATTTGCATGTCCATTGAAGCATTTAATGCAGTTTCCTTTGACGATTAAATTAGATAAAACGAGATAAGTCCAGTAAGGAATGACGTTAAGAAATGTCCATCCTCACGTCTTTGAATTTTATTTATTTAGTATCCAACATCATGATTCTAAATAGTAGTAACCTTGAGATAGGTCTAGTTTTATTTGAATATTAAATCACATAAGGAATAAATAGGTCCAGTAAGGAATGATGTTAACAAATATTCCGTCCAACACGTTTTAATACTTTATTCATTTTTATAATGAAGAAATTTGTATCCACCTTGTCACTCCAAATTGTAATGTCCATTGAAGGTAGGTCCATTTTTCTTGACGATTAAAATCAGATAAAGAATAGATAGGTCCAGCAAGAAATGACGTTATCAAATGTCCATCCTACCCGTCTGTAGGCAGCAGACCGGTACCTCATACTTGTCAGAGATGTATGTAAGAGGTTTTGTTTATCGTCAAGTGGAGAGATAGGGGCTATAACTTGGCGTCGTCCTGTCACTGTTACCTTCCTATACAGACAATAGCCCTACCACTGAAAAAGAACACTACTAAATATGTTGTAGGTATTCTGACACGAGCCGAAGAAGGAGCCGCTTGGAGATTTAATTCTATTTTATGTCACTATTAATCGTAGAAAATCGCGTTCTTTCAGTATGACAAAAGTAGAAGGGTTGGATTTCTTTAAGTGGACTTGAACGGGAACTGTCCATCTTCAATGGTAATAATATGTCAGGAGGATTTTATATTGTTCGTGTATTAGTATCCTTTTCTATGCGTCTAGACCCCGTAGATGGATAATGAAATACGAAATCTGAATTATCTCAAAGAATTCTGCTTTGTGAATGTTATGTGAGTCCTGGGGTGATCTTTCAATGGTAGAAATGAGAGGTGTAGAGAAACATGATATAACTTTTACATTTGTATCGAATTGAATCGTATTTTACCTTGGAAATCATTCTAAAACTTAATATTGAATTCCTTTTGGTATGCCTCTGACACGGTCTGACATCTGTTTATAAATAGGATTGAATCGTACAAAGAATAAGTAGAAAAGATCGCAAAACCAATTGGGTATTTTTCAACTGAACATAACAAATGTATTGACTATGCCTTTGAGAGAAGTTAAATGAATTGAAATTATAACTTTCCTGGCATGTTTAGACATTTAAACTTTCACCGTCACTGTACGTTTACATTGAATAAACTGAATAAATATAGGTTAATGACATTTAATGACAATTGAAGTTTAATAACTGCTTATCGAAACGGACCCTTCATAAAAATAAAATATGATATATGTTGTATTGGTCTGATCAATTTTACAATATCCCTTTCTAGATGAAACTAAATAAGCGACATTGCGTTCCCCTTAAACATTATATTTGCTAATATCGCATGAATAGCATTTCAATAGGCATGACATATTGCGTTCACCTTCATTTAGTATTCTCAGATGTTTTAAGTTTAAGTTTTAGGACCTTCAGGCTCATTTTCACATTTGTTTAAAATTATAATCACGAGAGATATAATCGTGACCAAAATAGAGTAAATAAAACTGTAAAAGTGAAAGGAAGAATTTTATGATTCATCGTTGTCCTAAATGCTTAACTCTAGGTTTGGAATTATTAGGAAATGAATTATCGTTTAACTAACATTCTTGTTAAACGCAATTCATTTTTTCAACATCAACAAAAACAACTATCAATCAAAAATTATATTTCGAGATGACGAAGCAACGATGTAACGCTCTCTGAAAGTACATTGTACTGAATTTACAAATTTCTTATCTCCTAGCGTATTTTACTACACGTTTATTTTGAGTAAATGGGCGACGTAAACACTCTACACAGTACTTGAAATATTTTACAGCATTGTATTTACCTTTTATTTTTGGTTATTTACTCTGACAACAAACCAAGTATATCTCCCGAGTGACACGTTAAGTGTTAAAATGTTTGTATAGAAACTCTTACAGAGTGTCAATGAAACGTTTTAAATGTGAAATGAATGACATAGTAAGGAAATATGTAAATGGATATAGACAATGCGGCCAATTTAGCGATAAAATGTTTACAAAGAAGTATGTATATAAAATTTAAATGTAGCTAGGTTTCTTTTTAGGAAATATTGCCTCTAAAACAAAATAATTTTTTTCAGTAACTTATTTCGGGTTTTTTTACAAATAATTTTGCTCAATAGTGATTTTTTATATTCACTTTAGATGTTAAATTTAAATTTCACATTTTCAATTCATAATATCATAATATCAAATAAATAACAACTGTATCAATGGTTTTGTATTGAAACGTACATATTGTGTATCCAAAGTTGAAACATTTGCTTAGCATAAATGAAATAGAAAAATATGATATACTTTTTAAAGTAAATAGAAAGTTATGTTACCAAATTTTGGACATTGTAAGGCTAAATAATTTTGAAATATATATATTTTAAATGCTTTTGACATCCTACAAAATACATCTTTATTACCGATCAAATATCAATAAACCCTCAACGTATACAAATGATTTACACCAAAATATTCAGTTTCTAACTTAGATATGTGTATGTTTGTAAAATAAATTCTAGCATGTTCTGTGTATATAATAAATCAACAAATATGATAACATCATAATTGAATAAACAGTAATCTCATATTGTTGTTTGTATATTTAAAAATATCAGTTTTGTCTAATTTGTGTATGATTTTTAAAATAAATAAAAAATTTATGTTAATTGTAAATCAAACAATAACTCTTATAAAAACAGTTACAACGTCAAATTTCTTCCAATTATTTCTATTTTAATATTTCTATGTTTTGAATTCATTTTAAAAATTTGAAAATATTATTTATTCATTTATCATTTATTCCAGACGGATGTTCCCGGTGTTCAGGAACTCCATCACAGGGCTGGACCCGAACGCCATGTACACCTTGTTACTTGACTTCGTTCAGGTAGATAACCACAGGTGGAAATATGTAAATGGTGACTGGGTCCCCGGGGGTAAGGCAGAGCCGGCCGCCCCGAACTGTGTTTACATCCACCCGGATTCACCCAACTTTGGGGCACATTGGATGAAGGAGTCCATATCCTTCAGCAAAGTCAAACTCACCAACAAACTCAACGGCGGAGGACAGGTAAGCATCTCTTTGATCGTATGTGTAATGATTTCAAATAATTGAGTTGAGTTCAGAAATTCAGATAATTGAGCTGAGTTGTGAGTTTCCAAAGTAGAAAAATTGAGTTGACTTGTGAAATGTATTTCTGAAATGTAATGAGTGGCATTAAGAGGGGTGACATTAACATTTTCATGAAATCAGGTAGAATTGATTTATATAACGTAAAAGTGAACATATCGATTTTAAAATAATTTTAGTAGTAGGTGATTCTTGATTAAATGAAAGTAACGATATGAAGTTGGACCTGGCGAGATTATGATATAGGTTATATAGGTTATTTTTTCCCCTCTTACTCGTACGTTTTTTCATGGCTATCAATTCAATAGAATATTCATATTCTTTGATCAAGGCGATTGATTTTGTTTAATATTTATAAATTATACGCTAAAGAGAACTAATGAAAAACGCATTGACAAGTTGAGATAATATCACCATATTATGCCCCAAAACGTCATAAATTCTAAAAGATAATTATCAATATAAACCTGATGCCCAAACGCTGAAAATAATATTCATTACCTCAATCCAAAGTTATTAAAAGGTTCATTTGCCAGAACTCAACAAATATGTTCAAAGACAGAAATTCCTAAAAGTGACCATTCTGAGTTTTTGATTGACAATGAGAGGGTATGGCTCAGTGGTTGACAACAAGAGGGTATAAGGAAGGTCAGAACCCGCTATTGACAAGATAATAAGTCCGTCCTTATCGCTATAAATACCTCATTTCATATAAGCGATCTCCGTCTGATGGTGGGGTGGGCAAAGGAAGAACACAAGCTCTGTGAAATTCAAACTAAACATTTAATGAGAGCGGCATGAAATACATCAAACTAGCAGAGAATAAAAGCCGCGCTAAGCAGGCAATAGGGAGACGGGTAATGTCTGTAAGCAAAGTTAATACGTACGAAATGAACGACTTCAAACATACGTGCTATCTGTCTTTCTCGGGGGTTCTCTTTCAATCATAACTTGCCACTTGACTGCCTCTCCCCCACCTCACTGCCTCGTCGTATCCCCCTCAATCTCTTCAGTTCCCGTATTCATCTTACCCTTAACCAAGCATTTTCAGCTTCTCCGTCTTAACCCTTCCAGTGAAATAATTACCTTTAACTTTTCATCCTCCTCTTTTTCTTATCAATCTCTAACTTCACCTTCTCCTTTCCTTCTCTCTCTACGATAACCAAATATCTCTCTCTCCCTCCTTTTCCCTTCATTCTCCTATACCCTCTTTTTTCCCCTCCTCCCAACCTCCCTTTTCTCTTTCCCTCCTCCCTCCATTTTCTCTGTTCCTACCCTTCATTTTCTCTGTTCCTACCCTCCCTTTTCTCTCTCCTCCTCCCTCCATTTTCTCTCTTCCTACCCTACATTTTCTCTGTTCCTACCCTCCATTTTCTCTTTCCCTCCTCCCTCCATTTTCTCTCTTCCTATCCTACATTTTCTCTGTTCCTACCCTCCATTTTCTCTTTCCCTCCTCCCTCAATTTTCTCTCTTCCTACCCTACATTTTCTCTGTTCCTACCCTCTATTTTCTTTGTTCCTACCCTTCCCTTTCTCTCATCCTACTCTCCCTTTTTTCCTACTCTCATTTTTCTCTCTTTTCTCTTTCCCTTTCCTCCCTTTTCTCTTTGCCTACCCTTCCCTTCAACTATCATAAACGCCCTCCCCTACCCCCCTACCCGTACTCCCCTATCCAGCATTCACCTACCTGCCAACAAATTATCTCGAAAATACCGTCTTTGAAGTCAAGTTAACTAGATCAATAACTAACCAAATACTTGAGCAATTTGGTTATTGGGGAACAGGTATGATAACTTGGGAGCGGGCAGGTAACTTTGGGTACAGACGGAAATTACTCGTCTTTGACTCGCTGTGTGTTATTGCAATGACATAAAGGCATTCGGGAAGACTTAAAAACACTTCAAACGTTTCAGTATAACTTTCATCATTCATTTGTTTGCTCATCCTTTATAGGAGTCTGTGACAATAAACTTTCATGTAAACATTCATATAAGAAAGCCTCTTAACTGTGTATAATACAGACATTAGAGAGGATTTGAATTTTAATAATCAGCCCAACCATTGAGCAAGTATGTTAAGTGCTTAGAAAGTGGTTACTTTAAATAGCTTTTGAAAGTGAGCACAATATTATTAGCGGTCATTTCTTGCAATGTTTTTCATCTTTGAAAGGGACATGTAACGTTATCAAACCAACAATTACTGAACCAATTGAAATAACTGATACTCATTTTTTGAAAAATTGATTCATTTATATAAGTACACATCAATACAGTTCACTTGAGCTGAAAAACGTCAGACCGAACTCATTAAAACAATTCCTTCCGAATGAAAGAGATAGAAAATCCAAATGTAGGAGATAGAAAATATATATTTTATCATTCATTACAATTTTAAAATCATTCTTCATATTCATATTTTCTTATTTTCATCAAACCTAACACAAAGTAACAAGTCAATCTACCACCTGTCTTTTTTAAATACATGTTATTTCTAAAACCGTACACCATGTGCTATATGAACGCCGTTCAGTCAATACCTTTCATGTGAAATAATGATATAAAAAACAATAATATTTGATTCAAAGTATTCAGTAAATAGCCTCTAAAGCACAACCTTAGGATATACGTACAATATGGGTGGTATGGAGATTGTCAGTTACTGAGATGAGAACTAGATTCAGGTAGATACAGGTAAATGCAATCAGCAGGTAGATAGGTAGGTAGGTGGATGGATATGGTGAAGTACCAGATTGAGAGAGACACCCCGGGTGGTCCATACCCCGATAACAAGCGTCACGCCTCGTGCACATCTCGACGCCAGGGAATATAGTGAATATGAACGTGTGCATAACACAATTATAGCATGGCAGGCCATACAAAACATTGAGGGTGGCAGTCTATTTTCCCCCTGTCAATTAAGATAAAATTTTGCAGTTGCTGGTGATAGTGATAGCTTGTGATGGCTGCTTAATAGAATATAATGAGGTTTCAATAGAAGTGTCATTTGGTTAAATTGATAAAAAATTATTTGAAATTTATATGACCGGTAAAGTAATTTAGTATTTGAATCTCAGAGATATTTCTGTTTGATTACATTTCGAAATATCATAATTGTTGAATTTAAAACATTTTGCCATTCTTATAAATAAGTATTTTTATTTTTTTACAGATAATGTTGAATTCCTTACACAAGTACGAACCAAGACTGCATATAGTGCGAGTTAATTCGCGAACACAGAAGAAAAGCATTATGACGTTCAGTTTTCCTGAGACCCAGTTCATCGCAGTCACAGCATACCAAAACGAAGAGGTAAGTTTCAGAATATTTTGAGGATTGTTGATCATAAATTTATCTGTTTTTATGTATGAAAATTATACATACAAATTGCATCTTCCAAAATAAAATTGGTTGAAAATTCAAATAAATTCAATTTCGACAAAAATGTTTAAAACGATCATGAAAGATTTAAAAAAAAATCTCATTAGAAGAAGAACTTGCCTTGGTACTTAGAAAAGAGAATGTTGTCATAAAGAAGGTTTTTCATGTTCATCCTTGATTGGTTTCTTAATGTCATGCTCTTTGATTTCAGATTACAGCATTAAAGATAAAGCACAATCCTTTTGCCAAAGCTTTCCTTGACGCCAAAGAACGGTAAGTAAAATTCTTGAGCTATATTCCTAGAACTATTGAAATAATGTTAGATTTAATTAGACGAAATTGAAATAGACACCTTTAAACGAGGTTAGTGTTTTAAACACCAGATATATTTCGGTTACCTTCGATGCACAATCATTTGACTTTTTTTTATCGTAAACAATGTCCTTAAAACTTATATACTTAATGGTCATATTTTTTTATAAGAATATCATTAGTTTTAGTTGTTAAATCATCAACACATAAATTAAAATAAAAAATGTCGTCACAAACGTTAAGAAAATTCTAGCGGTCAATGACTTTGATAAAATTCTATGAAGAAGTCCAAATCATTTTAGTAATAACCCCAAAACCCAACATAGTTATATCATGTGTTTATAGGATGCCCCATTGCTGATGTCACACTTAAAATTGTTGGGCTTCATTATTTACATGTGGCAAGTTTAAATCTCTTTTTATATTTGGACCAGTCACGTAAGAATTTACCCAGCTGTTAAATAAATCTGCATAGTGTTAAACTCTTACTCCCAAATCCTAGTCTTATCTGCGAACTTAGCCTCTGCATTTCGAAAAATCTTCTTAAAGCTGAAAGAAGGATGCTATCAATTGTTTTGAAATAATTTCAAATTTTAAAGAGTGAAATTTAAACTTCCTGGGATTATGGAGAGAATTTTTACTATAAAGAAGACACTCATATTATAAATTCATAGATGTAAATTGATATCATGAAATAGATTTTAAAGGAGAAATTACACGACTTTGCTTATCACAATTAATCATCTTTGTACAAAAAACAATTTCGAAATAAAAGCTTTTGAAAACAAGCAAGAAAAGACAAGTTCAGTTTTAGGTTTACATCGAAAGCAAAAGCAGGAAATTTTGAAAGATGGATCTTTATGTTTCGCAAAAGAAAGCGAAAATGACATGGTAAAATGCATAAAGTACATGATATTGTTCAGTTCTTGAAAATTTACAAATGGATAAACTGGAAGCAATAATTCAGCGCCGATAGGTAACTCATATTCCCATCATTGCAAATGTCCTAAAATAACGAAAATCTTATAAGGTAGTTGACGTTAAGCTTTATCAATAAATACAATTAACTAGTATAAGCATTTAAGATAAGATCTTATGTAAACAATCTATTAGATTACGAAAAAATGAAAGTATATTACGATTTGGAATATAGAACCATTTATATTAAATAGACCATCAAAATACCGAGTGAAGGCAAAACTTAAATGGAACAGCATACACCATAAAATAAATGGACATTTAACAAACATATACCATAAACTAAAATTGACATTTAACAAACATATATCAAAAACTAAAATGAACATTTAACAAACATATGCCATAAACTTAGATGAACATTTGACAAACATATACCATAAACTAAAATGAACATTTTACGGGCATATACCATAAACTAAAAAGGACATTTGACAAACATATACCATCAACTAAAATGGACATTTACAAACATATACCATAAACTAAAATGGACATTTTACGGGCATATACCATTAACTAAAAGGGACATTGAACAAGTACTTATACCAAAAAGCTTCTCTAAGCAGTATCTATGAGAAGATGTTGGGGAAGTCATGCTAGAGGTCTGGCTTGTTTGCGGCACGTTATTGTAGCTGATTACCGGAGTGTATGCCCCTCATGTCTCACATGGAGGCGGACAAGCTCAAACACAGGTGCTTCTGTTTGCTTCGGCAAAACGCAACGCTGGGAGGGGGATAGGGGGACACTTGGGGGAATTGTTCACAATATTCTTGGTTTTCACAAAGAAACAATTTTTAAAAAGATAGGGTTCGCTGCAAAAACGTGAAATTTTAAAATTTTATTTTAATAAATTTATATGATTATTCCAATTTTGCATTTCTAGCTTTGAAAACGATGTTACAGAATATCTAGATTTTCATTTTAACGTTAAAACATTGTTTATTGAAAAGAAGGATTTGAGGTTTCAAGTCTTATAAACTATCTTTTTAATTATCTCTTTGACCATTTATAAAAGTAGAAAGCATATGAAATCTTGAAGTGTATTACAATAATACATTATGACAATAACAATGCACGTAGAACACAAACAATTAATTTTTCTTATGCACTTAATAATTGCTTTTTTTTCGATTTCAGACCAAACGAGAGAGAATTCATCGAAGATGGTGACGGTTCGCGATCATTATCACACTGTAAGTATAAAATCCCAAGTCAATCCTTACACGAAGCGATAGTTTTAAGCCACCGTCTTGTGATATATGGACCTTTATAATTTATATCGTCACTTGAGTTACAATTTCTTACAACATTAACACCTGTGTGTCAAGTTGCGTGTTTTGGCCGACTGATTTGTTACATTTATATATGATGTGTGTGATAAAGCAGAACTCTGTACAAAGGCCGGGTGCCGATACCTGTTCAAGGTGCGATAGCGAGCCAGGTGAGAGGAATCTGGGTCCCCCTTAGAGCAGGAGGGGGACTTTAAGCGTTCCGTCTTATCATGAGGGGTGTGAAGGAGGGAAGAGTGTAAATAAAGCAACTACCCTTGCTATTGATACCTCACAGTCTGCATGAAAAGTTGATACCATTTTGTCACGTAATTGTGAAGTATTTGCGATAACATCCACACCAGCTTATCAATAAATTATAC
This sequence comes from Steromphala cineraria, assembly GCA_916613615.1. Taxonomy (NCBI): domain Eukaryota; kingdom Metazoa; phylum Mollusca; class Gastropoda; order Trochida; family Trochidae; genus Steromphala; species Steromphala cineraria. Next base: position 54,011,465 of record OU744725.1, on the reverse strand, counting down.
TGCCCTCTTTCACCGATCCGCCGTTTCAAAGGGGAGATTATCAGTGCCGGTTCATCCTAAATCATAGCTCAATTTGGATCGTTCTTAATGAAACATGTTGTAAGATCACGTAGTTCTATTGCCCAGAGCTTGCCAAACAGTTGAAGTAAGGGAGAGGGGGAGTTTGGGGAGTTTGGCCAGGCTCTCGCAGAGACGGAAGTGTCAGCAACGTAACCAATATGATCAGCTGTGGGTCACGTGATCTGCACCAAACTGTTAAAATCGCACAATTTGAAGTGCTCCATCGTCATCAGGGTTTGGTCGGCTTTGTCAGCAGCAAACCTTTTTTGTTTTTGAAAACAAATTTCTGGACGAGTAGCACATCTCGAAAAGAATGTCGGTGCCTGTGTTTGCCCATTACACGTGTAGCTGCTTGATTCGACGCATCGTCTTCCTGATACGGCAGAACTGGCAAAGTCGAGGGCACAGCTGCGTAATAAAGCCATGTGTTAAGACCCGGCACATCACAACCGCCCCCTACCGTGATCTGTGGAATCCCTCTTCTACATCTAGCTAGATTACTCGCAAAACACAAATATCTTTCCTGAATTTGCTTCTTCATATCTAAAAAATAAAAAGTAATTGTCCTTCAAATCCAAAATCGTTAACCCTTTCCCCCTTGACATCAATGCTATCTTTAACCCCAGCTTTCCTTTGCTTTAAGTTCCACGTATTGTTGACAGTAACCTTCTCATACCTGCGACATTTTAACAAGATAATTTTGATTCTACGGAAGTTGTGCACCTGGGGCAAACATGTTAAGATTTGTTGGAGGAAATATACATATTAAGACGTTGACAGAAACATCGTTATTTGCTTAAAGCATGTGTCGCTTTCGCTGTATGTTTTAACATATTAGAAAATTTCCATATGACAAAGAGTTTCAAAATTACCATTTCGCTTTTGACAGATTTTTCGTTGAACAAGTATACTATTTTTCCAATTCTTCCGGTATTGATGAGACAAGTGACCCTCTTAAATACAGTTGAAGACAGAGTGAATAGTTTGCAGTACAAGACATTTGTATCCAATTTCAAGACGACCATGATTTTCTGGTGTTCCGTACAATACTATTCAAAGATCCCCATATAAACTTAAAACCGTAATGTACTCAATAAGAACACATTCCAATTTTCATCTTTCATGGACAAATTCACTTTTATTATTCAAACATTAAAAACCTTAGTTATTTGAATCCAAGATGCATACATCTAATGTCAATCTCATGTTTCTCAATGACTGTATACCAATATTCTATCTATATTTTGACGTTTCTCTCTCTTGTTTCAGTGACAGGCACTTGGTACCTACCCCCCGGGAGCCACGCACTCGTCCCCCCTCCAGCACACCAGTTCGCCAACCCCCTGAGTCTCTCCAACCCACACTGTGAACGCCTGACCCTCAGGAACCCCCGCCCCTCACCCTACAGTCACCCCTACCAGAGGAGATCACCCCCACACAGTAAGTTCACCATTACATAAGTAACTTTACCAAAATTTACTTAAGCTAATATGATGATTATATCGGTATTCAGGATAGGTAACGTTATGGAACGCCTGCCTTTTACCACAGTAGCTGGATGAATTGTTTTGAATCTGAAATATTAAAAATATATAACATCTAATTGAAATAAATATGAACCTGTTGAATACGTTTTACAAAATAGGTATATCATTAGTGTTCAGTGACAAAGGCGATCTATAACTTGAATGCCCTATCAGTTAAATATATAAGTTTAAAACGCGGTCCTCATTCAAATTATTGTTAAAACATTGAAGTGATGGTGGCAGAAATTCTGCATATCAAGAACTCTTTTTTGCAACCACTAGCCTTATTTTAAGCTACTACGAGAGCCTCTCATTCGAGAATTCAAATCGTGATGTTCGTAATTCCAAACTACGCTACATTTGAATGACTTGTCTAGTTATATATGCTCTTGTAAGTGTGGCTTGTTTGGGTCAGTATATTTATACAGGCTGGTCATTCATGTAGTCAGTGTATGCGTACGTGACCCCGAAACGCGTCTACAGTCCCCCGTGTGTCCAGAGCATGTTGTACGGCACCAACTGTATCAATGAAGTTGCGTCTGAGCCCAATACTCACTCGCTGGCAGTAATCTCTATCTGGGGAAGCATACCCCAGCCACGAAGTACACTCAACTAAAACAAAAATAGAGCAAGAAGGGATGACAGCACGCTATTGTATTTACTTCCCCACGCTTTACCCTGGTCAATGGGAAGGGAAAGGCAACAGCGATGGACCGTCTGTACGTGACGTGATGGTAACGCTAGCGTCTGACTGACCCTGTGTTACAACGGGAGGGAGAAACATGTTATGACATGGGGGTGACCCCAAACCTCACGACCCTCTCACGTCGTCCCCACCCTCAGGGATGCAGGTCACGTGATCACCAGTCTGCGACGTCTCGGGCTGGGGAGGTGAGAGGGGAAAGGAATGTCGTCACGAGTTAGTCACGTCATAGGCTGGGCTACGACATCGCTATGGATGAAGGGGAAGGTCGAAACGTAACTGTTTCCGTCACGGGCAGTCATTGTTGAACATCAGTCACGCCTTTAGTCTTCAGACGTGACCAGTCACGGTCATCCTTGACCACTGGTCAATGGCAACTGTAGCTTGTGATGTAACCATTTGTCATAGGAATCACGAACCACGCGGCGTCAACACAAACGTCAAGTCTTCGGTCAATACAGAAACCATTACATGACATCGTTAGAGTTTGTCATAGGATCAATGTCTTGTCAGTTTTACTTTTCTTAAAGGAAGCATATGAACAATATGCATTCAAATAGTTTTTTTTTAAATCGTTAATGAAAATTCATTCTTTAATGTGGGCAAGCGCGTCATTCATTTCGTCCAGGTTCAAAATTTAGAATGTTCTTCAAAGAATGATATAACATTTCAAAAATCATATCATCATATCATGCTGACGTTCACTTGCAATTATATTGAAAAAAATATAACTTCATATGCACATAAAATGTATTTTGACTATAAACTTGTTGACATCTACGATTCTGATTGATATGTTCTATCTTTGGTATCCCATTTTCTCTTTATTTGTTAAGCTCCATCCTTTATATTAATGTTGTCCTTTATCTTCAGGTAACTTCAGTCGAGACGTGAGCAGCAACCTACCAATGCTTAACCTGACAGAGAACTGGGCCCACATGTCTGCAGCCGGGGGACACGGGATGCTCACAGGTCAGAGCGCCGCACCCCAGGGGCAGTACGGGATGTGGATGAGCTCGGCAGTTGGCAACCTCTCCCCCAACCAGAACTGCTCCATGCCATACCTAAGGACAACGGCCCCTTACTCCATCCCTGGCTCCTCCACCCCCGTCACTAGCATCTCGTCGATACCCCCCACGGCCACCACCGTCGCCTCTCAACCCCCCTTTGAGCACCCGTGTGAGATCCCCTCCTACACCTCCAGAGACAACAACGCCCGTTCCAACTGGAGCCCCCTCACCCCTCCCCCATTATGACCGAGTCTGTAACTCCTCAACTCCACTGTGATATAGTGTATGTTCACCAGGCCCGGCCTTTCTTCCTCTCACCATCTTGCCAGAGGCTATCTTCTGACAGGCCTGGAGCCAGCAGACGACTCGAGACGTCCTAACTCTACTTACTGGAGTTGAATCAGTGAATAGTGCGATTTTGTGCCAGCAGAGTAGTGGATCTAATCACAAGACATTGTCAGTTAACTTGAAGAACATTTGTGCACTTGTTTTGGTTGAAGGACATTATCATGCAATTTGATCGATCTTACTGAAAGAACCTATCTTGTCGTCTGCCTGAAGAACGTTCACATCGTCTGCTCCCGTAACTTATAGACAATCCACCACATCATCCAGAATGAGAGTTGTGTCGGAGTGATGTGCTTTACCCTAACCTAACCCGAGATTGTTAGAGGACCTTATTGTGTCTTATGGATACTTGTTGTGTAAATGTGAGGGGTTGGGAAGAGGTTCCTAACACCGGCACTCAGTGGGACCTCTACAGCTAACCCACATTCCTAGAGGAGCCCGCGGTGCAATAGACAAAGTGATTGGTGTTGCGATCGCACTATGCTTCGGAGCGCCGGTCAAAGCCGCCATTTGTACAGGTGTTCTGAACAAACATATCGTTACGGCTGCAGTGTTGATACTCCAACTCGACAAGGGGAGACGGGCCACGGGCAAACAGCTAGTAGCGCCCTCGCACTGCCGCATTGCTGGAGCGAGTAATTAGGGAGGGATAGACTCCTCACCTAACTCACAGCTCCTGGACAGGACTGGCTAGAGACTAAACTCTGCCTGAATCCAGCATACTAACTTTTGCATCGACCAAATGATAAGTCGACAGCGCCTGTCATTCCATACATTTCTATTTAATTATAAACTCTAGACTAGTCATGGCCACGTTGGCTTTATCATCGCCAGTCTCATTTTCAGACTCACTCCAAAGATAAACTGTGCCTTATTTTATTATTATCATAAATGTCTATAGATTGTATATATGTTGGACTTGTCGAATGATTTATATTTAGATACAACGAAATAAAAACATCCAATGACATATTTGTTCATCTTTTGTATCAGGTTGACAGCCATGTCAGCAAACACTCCAATTGTTTCCATTCTATTGTAGAAAGGCAGAATATCCATACAAGAAACGGGTAAAATCACAGTGTGCTACCCGGGCGTGCTTCCCGTTCTGTTTGTCTAAGTGTAGAAGCCTATTCACTATGCTAGATTACATATTTACCCTAGCCACTGTCCTCTCGGTGAGGTGCTAGACTACGTGAAGTATGAATACACACACCTACACCCTCCGAGCAAGGCGAGGCTCCGAGCTAACTCTGTATTGAGGCTCCGAGCTAGATCTGAGTGAAGGCACGGAGCTCAGCTTCTAATTACTCGCCTTCTGAAATATACAGCAAGTTGACCGTGGCTGGGGTTAAGCGGGGTGGAATTGAAGATGCGACTTGAGCCGGGTAGAGCCTTCTGAGGGGTGGATGGGCGGAGCGGGTGGGTGGATGGTCCTGTGACTAGGGGTAGCCGGGTGTGTGGTCTGTTTGTTATTCCGGGATGATACTGTTACTTTTGTAGTAGGCTTCCTCAAAGAAATTAGATAGGGTCTTTTAACTCCTGGATATGAATATTTACCCAAGTTCACAGGTCGCGAGGTACAGATATGATACCCCTCGTCATCTTTATTAGACTTGGAGATGTGAGTCCATAGTGTCTTCTGGACTCACGTTCCTCTCACACCACAAACAAGGGTAAACCGTATCGCCAGAACGAATTTGGACTAATCATCACACATTTTAGCAATTTCGAAAACATAAAACAGTCGTCAAGTCATTTCTTAACCATCAAGCTTGTAATTATTTATCCTCCATTAAATAGAGTGAGCTATGTTAAGCCTGAAGGCATTTTCAGATCTAAGCGTGGAATGCTTTTAGCCACACACTATGTTATGTTCACTCATATGAATCGACTATGTTCAATACTCCTATGTGTGTTCACTGTCTGTCATGGTTTATTTATTCTCAAAAATCATCATTTGAAATTTGGAGTACTTATATATTGATATAGAAAGTGAATTATTTAAAAAATCCATTTCGTTTCTTTTTAGCTTCCAATTTTCATTTTTGATATTTATTTGCTATTCAAGCTTTTCCGTACGTAGCGTCAGAATAAACTGCACATATATACTAAACTGACATTCCCTTTTATCCACAACAAATATATGGATAATGTTTACATACTTGCTGTTTGTGCTAACATTCTTTATATTCCTTGTGGGTAGAAATATGTTTTTCGATAAAACAATGATAACATTGGGAACGTCCATCTACGGTTGTTGAAAATATAAATTGACGTTTCAATATTATCAAATGACAGTAAAAATAAGAATGGCCTAATTATAAACATTAAATTGAATCAGTCAAATCTTCCCGCTATTAATCTACATAAATAGGTTCATATACATTAGAAATGTCAACAGTCTGATGATAACTAAAACGTCTGTGGATATATATCTACCATACAAGTTCACGATCTATAACGTCTATATATCTTTTATCTATATTTTTAAAAAAGTGGAAACAGGCAAAAACTGTAGGGAAATAAATATACTTATTAGTGAGCTTAACGGTTCACAAATAACAACGAATTACGTCAAACGACTCCACCGAGTCATGGTATTTTTATTCTATGAATCGCCTAATGGCATTTCTATTGTTACTCTTTGACTTATCTATCATTGGGACATCATGATAGATTTATAACTGATAATTCTTGAATATAACTCTCTTGAAAATAATTAATCAATGTATATCTGAGTACTCTAAAAATAGCACTTTAACCAGGGGCATTTTGTACAATAGTCTCCATTCTATTAAGACATGAAATTGTTTAAGTTGTACAAAAAATCTTCTTGCTCGATATTCTTGTTTCAGTGAATGTATATGCATTCATAAACATGATAATCACTAGTTGAAACCATTTATTCAACATTATTGTTGACAACTCACAGTTACATTTTTACACATATCTACCAAAACAAGGTTGTCTTAATTTCTCCTTGTGCTTTGAATATTACAATAAATATCACTTTTAGATTCGTCATTTTACTGACACAAACCCATATCTCGGATTAACGAACATCATAGTTTCATTATTTTAAAGAATTTTCGTAGACCACAATCTTTTTTTTTTATCTAACAAAAACAACCCCCAATCCTCGCGATATCACAATTGGCTTTACAAAAATGCTAAAATCGTTTCTTCTCCTTTACTGTCAGTTACATATTTCATATGAATAAATGTACATAACAAAATATTTGACACAGAACTGCATTCTTGACATACAATTAAATACCGTGTAAGGTCATAAAATACATACATACAATGATGGAACAATAAGCGTGATCTCCTTTAATATTTTTCATATACATCATATGATTCTAATATTTTAGTACAAGTTTTACTACACTTCACTTCACTATAAACTTCACTCTTGATAAACCTCCGATAGCAAATTTCCTAAAACATTACAAATAAAATTAGCTTTTTCCCATTTCAATCATTTACTGAACGTGTTTCCCCAATTCATATTGATTCATATATTTCATATGAATCGATGAACTAAACTATAACTCTTTGTGAGAAATCTCTTGAATGCCACAGTTAGTTAATTTACTAAAACTAAACAATTCAAATGAGAGTTTAGCCATTGCTATTAATACATTTATACATAACATATGGTTCTACATGTCACTTCAGCTCTTTGAAAGAAAACTCCATTTGCTAAATACCACACACATTTAATGTCCTAAAAATACAAAAATAACTTTCAGCGTGTTTTAACCTATTATCATTCATACCTTCATATGAACAGATGTAATGCACAACAGCTCTTCGAATCAAACTGAAGCCAGTCTCAAAGCAACACAATTCCCCAAATAGTCAAAAAGTGAATACGAAGTGTATTCTCAAATCACTTGATTCAAATAATATGTTGTACTTTTGTTCTCCTTGATCAATTTTTTAAATATTTCATAAGAATGTATGTACTCTCTACACATCTATGACACAAAATTCAGTTCTTGTAATACAACACAAAATGAATTTATAAATTTTGAAAACAAAGAGCTCGATACCCCCTTATCATGATTTATATATGTTGTTTGAATAAAATATTTCACAAAACTCTTTGAAACAAAGCTCCATTGTGAACGGCCCACAAAAAGTTACTTTCCTTAATATGAAATGAGCATATTCCTCTAAAATCTTCATAAAAATTCATATATTTCATATAACTTTTATATATCCATATACTGTCCTATTGCTCTCTGTAGCAAAACTTCATTCAGGACAGGCCACACACAGCTAATTTCCTTACCTTTAATCTTATAAACTCAAATATGCTCACATGTATTCCTGTGTATATCATAGTTTCCGTTTTTACAGTTCTGAACATTCATATATTTCCATATAATTTGTATACATCTATGTGCTGCACTTCAACTCTTCAACCAAACTATCTTTGCCACAAAATTCCATTTTTGACATACCATAACTAATGAATTTCTAACAGCTGATAGAATCGCTACATCATTATTCATATAAATATAATAGAGAATATAACATTCAATATGACTCTTTGAATCAAAACTTGCAGTAGCACGTGTTGGATAATTTTATATTCTAAAATTGTCACTGCTAATTGTAAGTGAATGCTAAATGTATTATTTTGACAGTGTTTAAGCTCTCATTACACAAACCAATCATCCATAGTCAGAGGACAAAGTATGAAGATTCACATAAAATCCATTGGTGGCCATTTTGTGTGAACACCTTTAATTCATTTTATGTAAGAAAAAGGAAAGGCATGGCATGGCTAATCTTTACGTTATATAATTGAATTATTACTGCTCCATTTAGTTTAAATACATTGTCTTCCTAAAGCAATCACTAAATGTTCCCGTTCTCACCTTTATAAACATTCACATATTTCATATAATTTGTATATATCTATGTACAACAATACAGCACAATACAAACAAAACTTCATTTCAGACCAGAAACCGTTTATTCCCCAAAATCAAAATTTAAAAAATAGCATCTTCCCGTATTTGAAATTGTTTTCTGTTTTCCACCATTATGAACCTCATATATTGAACATAACTTCTAAATATCTATGTTCTGCATCTCAGCTCATCTCAATATTCATTTAGTTCTGGTCAGTATCTCAATATTCATTTAGTTCTGGACAGACCAGAAACAGTTAATTTCCTGAATATTAGCAAATAAAAATTAAAAAATCCCGTTTTCACCTTTATAAACATTCATAAATCATATAAATTATATAATTTGTATATTCATGTACCGCAATACAATCTAAATCAAAACTTCATTCAGGACGGCCAAGAAACAGTTAATTTTCTAAAAATTAACAAATAAAATGAAATTCTTCCCGTTCTCCCTTTTATAAACATTAATATATTTCATACAATATGTATATATCTATGTACTGCAATACAATCTGAATCAAAACTTAATTCTGGAGAGACAAGAAACAGTTAATTTCCTAAAAAATAACAAATAAAATGAAATTCTTCCCGTTCTCCCTTTTATAAACATTAATATATTTCATACAATATGTATATATCTATGTACTGCAATACAATCTGAATCAAAACTTAATTCTGGAGAGACAAGAAACAGTTAATTTCCTAAAAAATAACAAATCAAATGAAATTCTTCCCGTTCTCCCCTTTATAAACATTAATATATTTCATACAATATGTATATATCTATGTACTGCAATACAATCTGAATCAAACTTCATTCAGGTCTGACCAGAAACAGTTAATTTCCTAAAAATTAACAAATAAAATGAGCTTGTTCCCGTTCTCTCTCATTCCCAGGCTGTGTTAGCTCTTCACCCCCTGCAGCTGTGCAATTATGTAACAAGGACAGTCCCAGGGGTGTAAACATAGGAACAGAGGCACGCTGAAAAACTAAACATCAAAAAGTGGGCTGGGATCAAGCAGTGATTGTCCTTATCTTACTAATGCGTGGAAAAACGAACGAATGACTTTTTTTGATTTGATAAAAATGAGCGGTTCGATGGAACGAATAATTTGAAGGTTTCGGATCTTGTCTGTGCATTGAAATGGATGTTTGTAAATTAGGTTTTGTTTGAATATTTTGAATTGTTGAGTTATTTGTGATTTTGGGGGTTTTGTACAATAATAAACGTGTTAGATATTAGAGTAACTGAATTAGTAAATGGTTATGTTTATTTGTTGGTGTGTTTTTGTGTCACATGGTTTGAAATCTTTCTTGATGCAAAACCTTGGAAAAATGTTGTTTTTTAATCTTTTAGAAATATATTTTCCGAGTGAACGAAAGCTAAGAGCTCTGTTTTTATTCTCTGCCAGGAAAGGATTTCTTTAAAAAGAGATTGGTTTGAATAACGTGGAGAGATTATTTCATGTTGCTGTTTATGTTTAATTACAAATAAATAAGCAACCTAAAAACAGTATGATAAATCTCAAAGTTTTTTTTGGTTGAAATTATGAAATATTTATATTGGGTTTTATAAATATTTTGAAAAGTTCATTTATGTATTAATCACAATCACAACACGTTTATGAAACAGATGGATGAGGTACATTGAAGGTATCACGATATTCCCTATAAGCAGTGAAATACATTTTTTAAAATAACATTGTGAAATATATAACTTTATTTGAAAAGTGATTTTGAAAAGTTTTGATCTAAATTAGATTTTTTATCTTTATCATATAAATCATAGTATATATCATTTTTAGTTTTAGAATAACGCTATTTGTCGATCAACTTGAAAATAAATTACGCTAAAATTCTTTAAATTCCAATGCCAACATTACTCTTCATGAAGAATAAATGATACATAAAAAAATATCTTAATATGGCGTGTTCTATGATAATAAGATTGATTATTGTGATTAGAATACTATGAAACATATACCAAACTGTTTATATTTATATTATATAGATTTGTTTACGTGTTAAGCGGAAGTCGCAGAGGTAGGCTCGATTTTGATTGGTGTTAATAAAATTTAGATATAACTGCTTTTTAGTCATTTAGAAAAATTGTTATACTGACAATTAACAAAGTAATGATTGTCAGTCAGTGAAAGAAAATTGTAATCGGTTTAAATAGATTTAAGGATTTCCGATGCTTCACAAAGAGCTATGCCATTTTAAGCGTTGCAGTATATGCAATATGTAATACGTTCATGTCTACATAAAGAATATGGACCGTACTTAACAAACTAAATATTCATTTTTTAATATCAATTTTTTTTAAATATTTCATTACTGTTTTCTTTTTAAATTTTATACTGAATCTAACAAAAACATATAGTGACATCATCTCCTAAAAAACTATATCCTCATCAACAGGCATTTTGCATGGTTAAACTTTAATTATCATGATCTTATTTCTAAAACACAACATTTCATTTTGACTTTTGTGCATTACAAAATAAGGGCAATAAAAAGTAAATATTTTAATAAACAGTTTTCAACGAAAACTCATTTTTGCACATTTAAGATATAAACAAGTACTTTAATGTGAGCGTTCATTAATTAAAAATTCCTAGCTTTAAACCAAGTAAAAAACTAAGACTAGAATTACAAAAAAATGCCTAAATACATCAATAACTTAAAAAAAATTCTACTAACTTGATAAACTATGATTTGTCATTTCCTCTTACACAGTGCTCGAATTTGATTATTCAAACACCCACATTATCTGCCTAGAGCATTTCAAAACTGCATATGAACTATCAAAAACAATTAAGTTTAGGTTGATTATTGAATAAATCGACAAAACGAGCATACAGAAATCGTTTCAAAATAACAGGGCAAATACAATAAACACAACATAAACGTAAGTGTCATGTGTATAACATTTATTAGTCAAAAGAGTATTTTTGTTATTAAAAAGGGAATAAAAATAATGTATGATTATATTTTACACATTCCCCCAAAAATCACTACAATGTTGCATTGAATTGCTGCTGGTTGTTCTATAAACATCATGAATTATTCTTTAACATCACGTGCGCTGCAGACACCCTCTATCACAGCAAACAACGTTCAATAACCATTGTGAAATTTCCCTAAGGTTTGTTATGACACCAGTAATTTACAACCCTCCGACCCGCCTTTTAATTTCCTAGTTTCCATAGCAACAACATATATGAATAATCACCCATTTTTCGTTTCGTATTTTTTCAACAAAAATGAAAACATACCTTTATTACAGATGGAATCAATAAATGCTTTAGAGTGCTCCGAGAGAGGCCACATTACATATTCAGACCCAAAGTCACGCAAACTCACGTTGTCAGACGAGACCCTGTGTTCGGGTGCTCTCAATATTTCACTGAAATAATAAAAATGTCACGCCCCTATTAATCAATGCTATTTTCGACAAAAATGAACAACGTTCAAATTAACTCAGACGCGTCCGAACTTGAGGCACCATTGAACGGATAAAACATAAATTATAATTTTATCTCACAGTATAACACGCTCGTTTATGATCAAATGCATAATATTGGAACACTGGAACATCTGGGAGTGAAATGCATTATTACATAACGTTCACCTGCAGCTTGATCTTCCAATTTAAACAACCATATTTTCAAGAATTAATTTGACCCATGACTCCCTATATATTTTAACCAATAATGGTAACCTGTTTAAACACATTAGTTTATTCAACAAATGAAATGAAATTGATAAGTTAAAATACATGAGACAAATACACTAAGCTAATAATGAACCGAAATGCATTTTTGCGGAATCTTTCTAATCTGTTTATCAGAAATCCAGATAATTTTGATTTGTAGCTTACACTTGACTATCATAGTATATTAACAGAACTATGCATAATTCATAATCAAAAATATGATAGAATATCTCTCGTAAGTAAGCAAAACTACTAATCATAGACGAAAACAATGATAAAAAAGGATGTTCTTTAAAGGGGCAGTAGAACGATTTTTGATAATATTATATTCTAAATGTTTCACTGATAATTGTACGTATAGCAACTCGTTTATTTTACCTAATCAAATTGAAATTCTGAACTAAACAAAACATTGTAAAGCAATATGATTAATGAAGTTACTTTATCATAACTGCAATGATAACTATCATCGAGGCTAATTAGCAGGTAAACTGCAAAGTATATAACCAATATATAAGTATATACCCATTTACCCAGATGCCCACTTGCTATTATCGTAACATAACAAAACATAACTATTATTCAAAAGACAAAAGAAATATAAATCTGCTACTTTAATGTAATTTCAAGCGTCATTCATAAATCAAAGATATTTTTTTATTTCAATAAGGTACATCACACCAGAAGATAACCAAATTCATTATAACGCAAGCGGTTACAGTTTCAGAAGGAAATACATGATGACAAACAGTTTCTTATAATATACCTAGTCAAATCGAAACTCTTAAAATAACAAACTGTTTCATTAAGCATTTATTTAGTGTTTTAGTGGCATACGAGAAGTTGTCAGGTAATAAAGTACAATATTTGTTTATATCCAACTTCTTTATTCACGGAATAGCGACGTTTCGGCATGGATCCGTCAAGCATCGACTTGTATTAAAGGGGCAGTAACACGTTTTTTGATAATTGTATATCTTATAATTTTCACTGATAATTGTAAGTTATGCTATATGGATTATTTTGACAGTGTCGAAAATCTCATTACACAAGCCAATCATCCACAGTAAGAGGACAAAGTATGAAGATTAACATAAATTCCATTTGCGGCCATTTTGTGTGAACACCTTTAATTCATTTTGTGTAAGAAAATGGAATCGCATGGCTAATCCTCACGTTATATATTTGAATTATTACTGTTCTATTTAGTTTTGATATATTATCTTTCAATTGGAACCATTAATTTTCATTTTCCTGACATCACCTTATATTCCCCCTAAAAACGTGTTACTGCCCCTTTAAAATCTTCTTGCAAGAGATGTGACTTTTTGAACCTCTTAATATATATGAACATTGGCAAAAAGGTTAATTTCTTATGCATATTCTACCTATATCATATGTCATTAGATGTCCAATACTAATATAAAAAGTACATTTCATGAGACAACAATAATTTATTTCAAGAGCGGATTTTGATAATTACATGTTTACATCCCCCTAAACACTGCTACTGTCCCTTTAATATTGGTTTCGATGCTGACTATATTTATAACGGGAACCTATTCCTTCCCACAGGTAAAGCACGTCAATAAATAACCAAATGCATTATTACGCAAGGAGAAACAATCTCAAGAAAAGCTTTAACAGCCAAACAAAGGGCGCCATATGGAGTGTACATATTCTCTCTGTACCTATCCAAATTTCTTCTCAGTGTTTCAGCTACTTCACACGTACATCCTAGTTGTAGCCGGGGGTGAGGGGACGTCTAACGCCACCTAGTGGACAGGTGAGAAAGCTCAGGTAACCAGCTTACCTGTGGCGTATATTACACGTGTTAATAGACACTATACAAATCTCTCATTTACACCTGGGTGTTCAGACCGAGGCCAATGTGACCAGGTCAAAGTTCAAACGTCAGCTGATTGACCAGTCGATCTGATTAGAGTAGGGGTACCTTCTGACACTAACAACAAAAGCAGGAACAAATCCAGTTTTGACACTGCATTTTTAGAGCAAAACAGTTAACTGGTACGACAGTTGCATTGTTGCAAAGAAACAAAATAGTTGGCATTGCGGAATTTTGTATTGCAAAACAATAATCAATGGCACGTTTACAATGCAAGGTGTTTCTAAAAATTACACAAAATATTTAGGTTCAGGAAAATTTTTCCTATCAAAACGTGGGGTAAAAAAGGGTTGAATTCTCATTTAAATATAAAACTATTTGGCATGAACCAATTGGGATTAAAATAAAAGAAATAACTTGAATGGGTCAATATTCATTCTCAGAAGGAAACAAAGTGAGCGCTCTACGTTACCTCTTACATATAGGCTGTCATTTTATTTCAACAAAAATTTAAAGTCCCAATGCATATATGCATAGTAAATAAAATAAATATAACAAAATGAAGATCTTATATACATGATACAAATAACATCGCTTTTATAAAAAAACACAACTAATATCGGAAAGTGATTACAATTGAATAGCAACCACCCAAAACCTTGAAGTGGAACTGTAAGAAAAAGTTTATGTTTCTCAAATCTCAAAGTCAACAACTTTTACATAGGCATCTTTTCGGGCTAAATACACAAAAGCATTATTAACATATAAACGGACTCTCATCGCTTGGTTTGTCGGAGTTGGACTTCTTTTACTAACGCTACAAACAGAATCCAACGAAGGACTAGAAAGGTATTAGTAAATCAAATCTGATTTGCACGGCCAATTTCAGTAATTGTATCTAGATGTGTGAAACATTTGTTAAGGCAATTATCAAAGTGATAAATTGTAGTTCCTCAAGGCAATACACTCGAACATGGAACTCACTGGTGGGCCACATGTGTCTCCGTACATCACTGTAAAAAGCCAGATTGTATTTCGAGTTCCCTTTATTTGTGTAAACATGTGGCAATTTTTGACAACTTAAACTCTTGAGTGTAAAAGGTACAGAACAACATATGACCCCACGTATAATTCTTAATGTAATTTGACGACTTTCTCATGTGCGATTTATAATTTGAAATATAAAGTATACCCAAATTCACGAAAAGCTTATTTTCATCATTTATCAGTATGATGTAATTCTATTGCCTAAAACCAAAGTCGGAAAAAACACTTTTTATGATTTTATTGTTTCAATTAAGAAAACATAGTTTTAAAACAAGGCCTGATTAAATGATAACCGTAAGAATTTAGGTTTTTTAAAATAAATATTTCATTTCAGATCGTTTTGTAATGAGATTTGTTCATTATCTAAATAGCAATCTTTTAAATGCCCTCAACAATGTAAATTTTAGTTTCGTATGAAGCATATTTGGTTTCGTTCGTATTTATCAGTGTTGACATTAAATGCTGACGTTGGACGTAAGCAATTTGGTTCGATTTCAGCGAAAAATTATGTACAAATGTATACTTTTGGAGATACAGTGATATCAAATAAAAACCATTCTGGTTCCCTAAGTGTTTTACGCTGCGCTCCGACTGGCTACAGACATTCTGGTTCCCTAAGTGTATTACGCTGCGCTTCGACTGGTCTGTAGCGCAGCGTAATACACTTAGGGAACCAGAATAAATAAAAACATGCTATGAGCTCACCAAGACAGAAAAGGTTACCTTTTAGTAATATACATTAATTTTTAATTGGTATCTGCCTTTATTGTATCTCCGAGTGTGGGTTTAAGGTTAACTAATGGAAATGAAGATGATCTGGTCAGTTGTAATAGAATGTAATTATTGTTTTGATCTATTAAAAAAAAACTTGATTAACTTCAACAATCTACTTCGATCCAGGATCACATAAAAGTTGACAAGTAAGTCACAACTTGGACATAATCCAAAGCAACTGAAATTAAGAAGAAATGAATTTAATAAAGTGTTTGTCCACACATTCATAACCTGTTTGTTAGTAAAACTTGTTTAACTCGATTTTGAGCAACCAGTTATACATATTTTTTTCAAAAGTTCAAACAGGTTATAACTGTTTGGACAAACACATTATGAAAGTCATTTCTTATAAATGATAAGTTTTAAAGGAAGTTTTGATTTTTTTATCAAAACTTGAAATTTAAATAATTTGCAAGAAAAAAGTATATCAGCAAGACAACTGTTTTTACTCTGTGTAACAGGTCCTAGGCTCTACCCACATTTTTGCCGCTTCCTTTATGTTAGTTCACTGACAAGAGGTAGTTCATAGAAAATAGTACGATATTTTTAACTTGTATTTCTTTATAATCATTTTAGTCAATAATTTTACTCAAGAATGAATATCTAGTTTTATCTTAACACTTTCAAAAAGATAGTTGTGAAAATGGTGTGTTATTGTTGTTTTATCACTGTGAAATTCTACATTGTTAAAATAGGTCCACCCCTGGCCTTGTTTCGTCCAATCAGCAATCGTATAACATTCACGGTTATTTTGTATAACCTCCACTTTTGGGTTCATTGAAATTAAACCGGTCACATTACCTTGCTTTGTCCAATCAGAAGGGAGCATATTGCTTGAGTTTCATAGTCTGAACTCATGAAAAAAATATTTGTGATTTTGCAATGAGGACCTTTTTTTTCGATGTCATTGTTCATATTTATGAAAAAGTTCAAAAAGAAACATCTCTTTCAGGAGGATTTAAATATCAAAATTAAAATTTTGGATACTATTTACAAACCGTTTGTAACCTCACTCTTTTTTTCTGTGCCATATTTCGTCTATGTATGCACTTTCGTATATCATATCTATGTCATCTCCCTGTGTTTAATTGTATATAAATACCCCTTAAGCTGTTTGATTGGCATTCTAGAAGTTGATGGTATAAGGAAGACAAGAGTAATTCAATGGATGAACAACCTCTTTATTGGATAAGTAGCGACGTTTCGGTAAAGATTCTTATACCGTTTTCAAGCATATGGTGAAAAATGAGAAGTACAACAACTTATATTCATTTTTACCATATGCTTGAAAACGGTATGGAATCTATACCGAAACGTCGCTACAGTCCAATAAAGAAGTTGTTCATCCATAGAATTACTCTTGACTTCCTTAAATACCCCTTGTAAATCTATGACATTTTAATTTTGATATGTCAGCACTGTTCATAGGAGAGGGTATCACTAAGTGAGATATATTGTTCCCAATCTTTTTTTGTAATAAATATATTCCAGCCTGTAGAGGTAAAAAATGTGTTATTTAACAGTGTTAAAAAGCTTCTATTTAAACACCAACTCACATGGTTAGAAAAGTATGCTTTGAGATGTTCAGATAATATTATCAACATAAAGTACAAATGTCTGAGCCAACATGTATTCCGTTATGTAAACAAAGCAATGCTAGACAAACAAGTAAATCATAATATCGAGTATTGATATATGTAACAGAACACAAATACAAACCGATGGTGTTGCCCTATGGCTTAGTAATAGAATTGTGCACTTCGGGAAACCAACGGGCAAAGAGCTTTAACTACACGCTGGAAATAAGTATATTTGCTTTCTTAGATTACTGTATTTGAGGAACAATTCGATGCAACGTCAACCCCAACACCTTAGAACATAGTACTTATACCATTACACAAGTGCAGGATAAACCATGAATGGTAAGAAATGACATTGTCGGCGAGTCTTTTCATCTGTTAACACCTGTGGAAGGGACTTGTGTTACAAATGGCTCGTGGTTGCTTTGCGAGGTAACTGTCAGCATCGCCATACCGAATTTCCTATAAGTTCAAATTACCTTACTCAACGTGCATGTTTAAAGGGGCAGTAGCACGTTTTTAGGGGGAATATAAGGTGATGTCAGGAAAATGAAAATTGATAGTTCCAATTGAAAGACAATGTATTTTAACTAAATGAAGCAGTAATAATTCAAATATATAATGTAATATTTAGCCATGCGATTCCTTTTTCTTACACAATCTGAATTAAAGGTGTTCACACAAAATGGCTGCCAATGGATCTTATGTGAATTTTTATACTTTGTCCTCTGACTGTGGTTGATTGATTTGTGTTATGAGATTCTATCAAAATAATGCATCTAGCATTAACGTACAATTACCAGTGAGAATTTTGAAATATAAAATTTTCAAAAAACGTGCTACTGCCTCTTTAATTTCATGATACTCCACACATTAGCAATTTTGGGCATGGCAGTTTCAGGGTAGAATCTTGCAAAACTTCGTTCAGTAAAAAGTGTGTGTTCTTGTCGTTATTAAGGGTTCTAGCGTATCTAAACTGAAATGCCCATGCCATTCTCTCCCCACAGAGGCAGATCAAGTCATGAAATGTTGATACAGCCTCTGTTCTATTACGCCGAAATTCTTGGGTTCCGACAGTTTCCCCTGGTGGAAATAAATTGCACCTCAATCCATTTGAATTTCTTTATCAAATGACAACGCTTCTGGCATGGAAAGAGTGGTTAGTAGCCAAAATGATGATTTAAGAACAGCATCGCTGATTGCACAACTAACTTTGATTGCCTCCAATCAGGCGTTTCCCATTCTATCCAACACACTCGGTGTAATATAAGAATGATATCAACATTTCATTACTTTATCTGCCTCTGTGGAGAGAGAATGTGTCCATTGAAGGAAATACGAGACTCAGCAACCAAATGTTTGAAATCGTATGGCTTTGGTGTTTGAAGACAACAGAATTGAACGTAATTTCCTTTACACTAATTATTTTATTGAATCATATATATTGAAATTTGGGCCATTTGAAGCCATTTGTTTGTGCTGTTAATTTTGGTCAAACTTAATAGCATATTTAACATGAAATAACGTGTTATGATGCTTATCTTGACGGGTAAACAATGGATAAAAGGCAAATATATTTTCATATAAAAATAATTGGGGATAAACGTAAAATTATTTTACCACATGTCACTCATTTCATACAACTTCCATATGTATACATTTCTAAAAAGATTATTAATATAAGATTTACGGTATTCCCCGATGATCGAGGCAAAACAAAACGCCTTGAGTAGCTGAGGTGGTTATTGTCGTTTTCCAAACCTTTATATGAACGTATGTAGATCAAGCTGTCAAGTTCTATAAATGGCAAGTTTCAGGGATCAAATCTAAACTCAAATATCATGTATGAAAAGTACATTACCAGAAGCTGGAAGAAGGTTTGATAATAGATACGGTATGACAAGCTGAGAAAGTAAACGACTCAATGGTGTAGCTGTAAACTCAAATCTCATGACGAAGAGGTTAACTAGAGGCCATTTGTTTAATAATAGATAACAGTATTTATTTTATATGTGTTGTGAATATCTTCATAAGATGATTTTGGGTTATTTGAAACAAGTGTCGTGTAATAACCAAAACAGATTATTCAACGAAAGTGACGTCATAATGCTGACAAAGTATACAATTGATTACTTCTAGTGACATAGCTGTAGAGTCAAGTCTCATTGGTTCAAGTACTTAAATCGAGGCTCACGGTTTAACATAAGAAAAACGGTAAACGACTGACAACTGTCAGCCAGCTCTGAATAGCAAGAATTCCTGGAATACCTACTCTCTGACGTTAGATGTCGTGTGACGGCGTATATTGCATAGAGTCCCCCTCCTCTTGCCCCGTCTCCCCCCTCACCACCACTCTGTAGATGAGTCACGTACGTTTACCACGCGTTGCTGGGTGGGTGGGGGATTTATGCGCTTATGTCTTTCTTCGTCTTACCCCGTACCCTCTCAAAGGTCAACTCAGATGACCCTAGGTAGACGAAAACACCTCCCTATTTGCACACCTGTCAGGTGTAAAGGTCATTTTGTTTATTTATTCATCACTGACCTCTTTATTTACTGATTTCTTCTGAAAAAATAGGAAGAAGATGTATCAGTTTATGTCTGTATAAGTTAGTTTATTATAACGATGAAGTTCCCAAGTGGCTGAAGTGTGAATTATGTGACAGGAAGACATCAGAATGTCGCGCAGAACCGGTGGCACCCATCTTTGAAAGGATGCCGTCCAATAATTATTTTTTTCAGTTCATGCATGGTACTGAACATGATTTTGCAATCAAATATGTTAATCGTTACCAGTCACATATTTCATTGATAAGTATGATATGTAAGATCTTATGTTTTACGGCAATACGAAAACGACCAATACACGCATGACAATTTGTCAAACGCATATTGAAAAATTATATATATTAGACAAAAAAACTTGTTGACGACGTTTCACAGTTTATAGAAGTATACAAACAATAATCATTCATTATATTATGATATTGGTTTATTCCTGTATATCATATGTAATATATGCACGTTGAGTGAGGTTGTTAGAATTTAAATCAGCACAAATGTCGCGTTTTAACTCTCAATGATAAAAATGTGTACATTCCTTAACATGCTATTACTAAATATGATTTTAAAACGATTTCAAATGGATAACATTATCGAGGACTAAAGACGGAATGGTAGAAATCATTTTTCTGCGGATATCATCAGATGAGATCACAGATAATCTCTCAATTATTTGAATTGTTATCATCTTAACTCGTGTTTTAATATACATGTCATATGACTTATTACAGTAAAAAAATTATGTATGTAATTTTCCATCTCTTTAATTAATACTAAACAGAAGAGTAGTACAGAATCAATAATGTTCTACTGAAAATCAATTGACATTATTGCTGATGATTGAAGATGTATAAGGTACCTTTTATAATGATAAGTCATTGCATTCTATTGCATATGATTTGTCATGAAAGAACTGTCAACATCTATAATCAAGCTAAATAAGACCTCAAAAAGGTTACAATATAAGTCGAGGTTCACTACAGTAAGTAGTCAACACCAAAGTTTCACTGAGAGCACTCATTTAAGCTGAAAATACTTCTGAACCTGTACAATGTCACGACCAAAAGGAGAAGTCTTCCATAAGTTGATAGTTATTTTATTTATATAAATTATATTCCTCAAAACGATTATTTGATACAATAAATAAGAAAGGCCTCAGAGAATTGGCTCTTTCAGAAGTAGTTCAGACCTAGCTTTGTTTTTAAAGAGGTTTTATGAATGTCAAAATGTTATTAACTACAAGATGAGTGTTCAACTATTGGACAGTGCTATCACTAAGGTTTCAGACAGTTGATGATGGCCTCAAAACAATGATAGTATACCGAATCATGGTGAACAAAAGCATCATGAACAGGATATACGGACCTACATTGTCGCGCTTAGCGCTTATATGCTTCTTTGAAAGTACAATGATTCCTTCAGGGTAATGATGTAGGTTGAGCAGGTTACAAGTACCCGTATAAGGCGCCATATTAATATTCTCATGATAATTATTATTATAAAGTAGATATGTCATCCTCACAGATGCAATTACAACTTTCCAGCATCGCATCATGACCCCAAGAAGCAGTGTGTCTGAAGTGTCAGTGTCATCACCAAGGTTTCAACAGTTCCTCTCAATCACTTATCGATTACCTCTCACCCAGGTTTGTTTGTGTACCCGCTGACTTGGATTTACCTCACTTCTTTCATGTAGCTAGTACTCCTCCTTGAGAAGGTCCTCCAGCTAACCAGAAGCCACTCATCCACTTGAGGAGTGTTGGCGAACCCTTGTTTCTCTCGGCAGAGGAGCGTTTGAGAATCCTTGTATTCACTCAAGAGCGTTGGAGAATCCTTGTTTCTCTTGTACCAAAGTGGTTTTTATATCTACCGAGTAACAGAGCACGTGGCAGCTGGGCAAATCTTTAATGATAAACTATAACTCACCCAGGTGTTAAAGTGGGAATCGATAACTGAAGCCTCTTTGACACATCATTGTAAGGAATTGAAAGGTTTGATTTGGTATACATTGTAGTCAAAGTTCAGATATATACCCCTGTAGTGTATTTATTGGTAATTGATCGATGTTATCACACGGCAAAGCAGATCATAAGACATTTTACCAATCATATTAAGTGTTGTTCGATCACGGGGGAGGACCATGTATAATTTGTTAATCCGTAACGTAAAACACCATGTGCAGGTAGAGAAGTGATTTCTTAATTATCAATTTCGTTTAGCCATCCCGTTTAGCCATCCCAAATGGCGCACCAGATTCACCAGTGTTACACGGTTATCCCCAAAGCAGTGTGAAGGTAATTTCCCTACATAAAGGACATGCCAATGGAAGTCGAGAAGAGTTATTACATCTTGTCATTATATAATATCATTTTAGGATAATTACGGAACACGAAACACCTAAAATTGCAATATGCAGAGCAAGTATATGTGCATTTATCCCAACACGACAACAGGAGGTGGATTTTTCGTTGCAGAAAATGTTTCAAAATTCGATTAAATACATGATACACTGAGAGCCGTCGTATTTTCACTTTTGCGATGATAAGGTGTTGTTTTAGTTAAACGTTGTAGCACTCATTATAAACTCAAAGTTCTTATTTTCAGAAATAAATTTCACAATAGGTACATTCACTTAATCACAAAGAGATTGAAAGGTTAGAGTTAAACTTGTATATAATGCCGGAGCTTGTAAAAATATTTGAATGTTATAATTTCTTTGAAAACATTTATAATGGATAAAAAGGGGTGCAATAAACTTTTTACTTTCAAAGTGGCAGGCTCTAACATCCGCCTTTAAGATCGACAAAACGCAGCCCACTGAAAAAATATTAGAATTATAGAATGTATCGTAAAGATAACTGCCAATGAATGAACAAAACGACAATTTCTTACACTTTTCACGCGATTCTCATTGAATCAGGGTATTATGAAGACGATACTGTAGATGAAGACAACAAAATAATTTACAAAAAATGTAAACTGTAAATGACGACAACACTGTACATGGTTTACATCATGTCACGTTCTGTTGTCACATGACATCAAGTTTCGAAACACTATTACATTATGACATCTTTATAAGCACTTTTCATTGGTAAGTATTAGTCTTCGAGCTGGATGAAACACAGGAAGAAATTTCAAAGGAATAGTTTCTTATGATTCTTGTTAAATTTACCCTACATTATAGACATCAAGTTGATTTTCTATTCAGCAGCTATTAGAGTTAATCAAATACACAAAACATGTCAATTTCATAAACGTGTTATAATGACATCTTTAAGCTTTTACCTTGGTGTACATCATTGTTATGAAATTTTAACGTCATATGGTTAAAATAATTTACAATTCAACGCTATCATTCTAAAAAACTTAAATGATATCATATTAAGGCAAAATACTATGTTGGTTATTTCATCCAATTTTTAAAGAGTTATAATCATGTATCGCTGTATGGAATGTATTCAATTTAAAATAGCATTCCAAACTGACAGTTTAAAGGGTACACAATTATGATAAGGTCTTGTACACAGGGAAAATGATTAATATGAAGTTGTTGTTAATTAGAAAATGATGAAGACACATGTTATTATGTATATGTGTCTCATATGATAACCACTGTAAAACATTGACAGCAAAATGACACTCATATTTATACGAAAATTTATTCCCGAAGCGATTTTACCGCAAATAATGTTAACCCCCTTTACAGATTTAAAGGGGCAGTAGCACGTTTTTCGATAATCTTATATTTTAAATTTTTCACTGATGATTGTGAGTTGATGCTAAATGTATTGTTTTGACAGTGGCAAAAATCTCATTACACAAGCCATAGTCAGAGGACAAAGTTTGAAGATTCACATAAAATCCATTGGCGGCCATTTTATGTGAACTCCTTTAATTCGTTTTGTGTAAGAAAATGGAATCGCATGGCTAAACTTTGCATTATATATTTGAATTATTACTGCTCCATATAGTTATAATACAATTGAAACCAGTAATTTTCATTTTCCTGACATCACATTATATTCCCCCTTATAACGTGCTACTCCCCCTTTAAGGTGTTCTTTACTGCTGAAACCATTTATAAAATTGTAATAATACGTTTAATATATACAAACCATCTTCAGTAATGACGTACGACTAGCAACTTGGTGAACGATCAGTTACACAGTTGTAATAGAGTCTTTTGAAATGGCAGATACTAATAACGAAGGGTGACATAATGATATGCTTTGAGTTTGTGTAATAATAGTGTAATATGTGTTATTATCAGTGACGATGATAGACAAAGTATACAGATTCACATAAAATCCATTGGCGGCAATTTTATGTGAACTCCTTTAATTCGTTTTGTGTAAGAAAAAGGAATTGCATGGCTAAACTTTACATTATATATTTGAATTATTACTGCTCAACTTAGTTAAAATACATTGTCTTTCAATTTGAACCATTAATTTTCCTTTTCCTGACATCACATTATATTCCCCCTTATAACGTGCTACTCCCCCTTTAAGGTGATCTTTACTGCTGAAACCATTTATAAAATTGTAATATAAACGTTTAAATTATACATAAACGTTGCCAGCAATGACGTACGACTACCAAAATGGTGAACGATCAGTTACACAGTTGTAATAGAGTCTTTTAAAATGTCAGATACTAATAACGAAGGGTGATATAATGATATGCTTTGAGTTTGTGTAATAATGGTGTAATATGTGTTATTATCAGTGACGATGATAGACTATCAACGACGAAGTCTTAAATTCAACACTTAAAAGCTATCTCATTTCAGAATTGATCTATTTTAATTGTATATTTTGACAAAATAATGTGTATCATGACAGCAAACACAACATGTAAATATAGGTTAGGTTGATAACATAATTTTGAAAAAATGTTTGGTTTGATATACCCCCCAAAATGGTGATTTGTTTATCACAAACATATATAAGTAACACCAATATGCTAGCACGTTTTCGTACATGGATGCTTCATTTGATGTTGTAATAAATGAGCGTATATTTTTCATATTTCATATTTGTGACTTTTAGCCTGACTTTTAACAACAATGCCCATCCAGCTATAAAGTACATAAAACATATTTTAGGCAATAATATAAAATTTCTTCTTATCATGCAATTAATTGGTAAGAAGCTGAGAATTAAATCGACACAGCTGCTTAATTAAAGTTTGTTTCATTACTTTGAATATTAGAGCAAATATCATGTTATATGGTGATCGTACAAGTTCGACTCATTCAATCAGTATTGAACAAAAGGTTATGAAATTTGTAGTAGGTGAAAGAACATAATTTTCTCATCACATAATTAAGTGGATGCTCATAGTTCTACAGTAACGTAATTGGAAAGGATTCAAGCAACACTGGAGTCAAAAATGTAAAACAGATCAATTTATCTCATAAAGTGACACATCGAAACTTTTATCAACGTGCGATGTATCAAAGAATTGATTGACCAATGATAATTTTGACCGAATAATCTTCCAATTTAAAAAAATGCAAAAGAACAAAATCCGACATTTCGAAGTTTGACTCCTACATTATGAAATGTCAGATTTTGTTCTTGCATGTCACATTTCTATCCTTTATTTATGTAATGTAAATAATATGATCCATTAAAAAAAATTCATGCAAAATGTTTGATTTTTGTTGTTAAGAAATGGTGACCACTTAAAGTTTTCCGAAAATGATGAAATTATGTAGGAATTAATAAACAGTGTAACAGACTTTTGTAAGGGAACTGTATGATATGACGGAAAAGATAACTAATAAAATCTAAATCTAAAATGGCATAATGAGACCCTTACTAACTCTGTATTACTGGTTCATTTGATTTTAAATACTGCTACACTATATAAATATTATCCCTGGCCATTTGTTGTTGAAAGTACAATGCATTTAAAGGGATTTCCTTTGGCATTGAGCGAAATGATTAAAATTATCAGTGTTGTTTCATCAACCTTACAATAAAATAAAATATTCTATACGTGTTCGATTAAGGGCTTGTATAGCTGACAAGGGAAGGGGTAGGTATAATAAATCTCCTTGTTATATAAATGTATGTATATATTTTATAATTGTAACATGTACCACTCAAAAATAATCTTCTTCTTCTTCATAAACGACAATTTATCAATTAAGAATGATAGTAAGACGATGGTTGTTACTACTCGATACATGTTCCAATAAGGGCTTGTATAGCTGACAAAAGCCGGGGTAGGTGTTATTATAAATTTCCCTGTAATATAAATGTATTTATTTATTTTACAATTGTAACATGTGACACTTTAATAAAAATACTTTTCTTCTTCTTCTTCGTCTTCTTCATAAACGAAATTTGATCAATTAAGCATGATGGCAAGACGATGGTTGTTACTAATCGATACAGACAGACAGACAGATATGTTATTAAAGTCTCACCTCTTTAAAAGTACAGAAGTATATAAACAAAATAAAACATAGTTAAAAGCCACCCGTACAGGGTTATTAGAGACTATACATATAATATATATGATAAGAGTAAATACATGATAAAAACAACTTTTGCTTAAAACTAATTTCCGTCTTTCTAAAATTAACCTGCAGATTTTGGCAACAGTTTAAACTATCTCTGGGCAGGACGTGATGAATTTAAATTTGTCAATATCATTAAAATACATAAAACCAGGATATATTTCATCACATTTCGATAAAAGTCCTTGCCTTAGGTCCGTATAACAGGGACAATAAAATATAACATGACATTCGTCTTCAACAGCGTTAAAAAAATTACAGATTAGTTTGGTTACCGTTGGCTACCGTGGGATTCGGATTATCGGTGGACGGATTATCGAGGTCTGACTGCATAACAAACTCTTTCATTTAAAGTATATTCGTGTTCCATGTTCCAATAAGGGCTTGTATAGCTTACAAAGGCAGTGGTAGGTGTAATAAATCTCCGAGGGAGGCAAAGAGAGGGATCACTTCAAAGGGAGTTGTGAAAATAGGAGACATCGTGTAGGTGATGAACAATTTAAACTGACTAAGCCGGTTTCTTTCAAACACCCGGAAAAATGTCAATGCAGCCCCCTTTCATATTCAATAAATGGAGGTTTCAATTCTACTCGCCAGCAGCATGTATAACTATCGGCTTAAGAGTAAGTCTAACGGAATCCTACTTGACAAGACTCTATACCCAAAAACCTTCTTCTGTTATTAAGAAAACATATCATACTTTGAGACCTGGATAAGTAAACAAGATTACTTTTGCCAAAATTAACATTTTCCTTTTGATGAAAGGTGGTCCCCAATGAAAATTACATAAAAAGTGCTTGGAAGTTTATTTGTCTGTTTTCGAAAGTTTGCTATTTGTTAACTTGTAAAATTCTCATGAATTGTTATCTCCTTTTGATGAATTGGGATAAAGCGAAGGTACTTGAAATTATAACCGATTTAGGACCTTCTAATTATACTCTGTGACTGACGTTTAAAACGCTACCTGTTTGCACGAGACGGTTTATAGTGTAATTTTGCCACTCTGTATTTGATTCGTAGCTTGTTGGTGGTACATTGAAACCTCGCTATCGTTTGCCAGATAGGTGTCAGGTTGGTCACGTGACTTCACGAGCTCCCATCGAACCGTGTTCTCTTTCATGGCGGACTGACACAATCATGATAACACGCCCTCCGCCGCGGCCTTACCACTCCACAACAAATAGTGCATCAAAAATGAAGTGTTTCTCCCGAGTTTTAATTTACATGTGTGTATTAACACCTTGGGGTAATATGGGACTAAACAACCACAAACACAGCTTGCTGAAGAAAAGAATCTTCTGGCATTCAGGAATTGATTATATGTTTCCTGTTACCCAACCCGACTTTCGAAATCGGGCAAACAGTTTAAGGGTTATTCTATCATACAGCAAATAGCAAGTTTCATGAGGTTTTCGTATCAGTTTTCTCATGTTTTAATGTCTTATAAAATTGACGTGTTAATAGAAATTTAAAAAATAACGTTATCTTTCAGAGAGTGTTTCGTAGTTAATAACTTTTTCACTGGGGAAGAAGATTCTTAATTTCAAACCCACGTGTTTAATCAAGGAGACATAAGGAATTATCAACCGAATCATTCAATCTGTTTTCTTCTTCAATGGAATTCAATATTTGGTCATCGACTGCCGTGATTACTGTAACATGTTAATTGGAGAAAGTGATGTATGGATCTTCACGCTTATGTTAACCAACGTGTGCAGACAACCCATCAAGAAGATTGAATTTCTCTTCCATTGATAAGAAATCAGTCTGATAGCTGTTCCAAATGTTGCAACAACAATCTGAAGATCTGAACACCATGACAACTGTTAATTGTCTCCATATGAATCTAGATTACCATCAGAACTTTCACTCCCACCAACTAAACTGGACTTCTGACCAGTCCGATATGTATTAAACAGGTGTCAGTGGCTTAAATGAAGTAAACTGACCCTTGACATATGTCCGAAATGACCAATGACCGCACGTGTTTCCAGCCAATTGTAACAAGACACCTGCCTTGTGACGCACCCGGACTTATTCTAACCCGGCTACAGACTCACCCGACTAAGGTGTAGACATCTTCCCGTCTTTATGTTCCTAGATCTTTTGATCCGACTTCTAATCGCACAGTACATAAAATTTTGGCTATGAAACGTGGCTATTAAGGGTGGGGAAGGCTTGTAAACTGTCTTGCCGGGTCTTTATACGGCAGGTACTGACGGCAGTCACGGCTACCCTTCGCCGCAGTTATCAAAGCATACCCTCACCTCTGCTTTGAAGTCCTCTATATTCAGTTAACACATTCACAATGCTCCACTTTATTGCTTGATGAAGGTATCGGCACGCGTAAGGCTATACCCGTCTCCAATATAAAGATGAAATAGACTTTTCTTCAAGTTGAAATGAAACACACAAATAAGTAATATACTGGAGATTTGGTTTAGACACTGAATTGCGGCCCTACCTAGAATCCTGTCAGTTTTAAGTTGTGGGTAATCTCGTCTTTTGTAGCCTGTCATAGGGAGGACTGTTATTGACAGCCGTGGTGATGATATGAGGAAGGCCAATTTCAAGGGGGACACCCCGTAACGTTCTCCCCCTCCGCCTCCTCTACATCAGACTGACATGTCAAACTAACCCGGACTTTGTCACACCCTTGCTTACCGCTTTCTTTAAAGATATTTTAATACGGATTTAATAATTGAAAGAATATGATTTTTATAGTAAGTTAAACACAAGTTTGCTAAAAATGCTCTTTTCATTGATACCATTGTTGTTACATGAATTTCCTTATCAAAATGACTAACATGTCAAACTAACCCTGCTTGCTGCCTTCTTTAAAGATATTTTAAGACGGATTTAATAATTGAAACAATATTATTTTTATCGTAAGTGAAAAACAAGTTTACTAAAATTTGTTCTATTATGTCATTGATACCATTATTGTGACATGAATTTCCTTACCAGATGATATTTCATTAGTATGTGTATGCACAATAGTACTGTTCCCAAAACAAGTGATGTTGTAGCAATATAACGTTATCAAATTAATAACGTCATAACATTTTACAGGTGATCGATATCATGTCATAGATGTGTGTGTTTTGTCAGTCCTGTGAAATGGTGCATTAGAAGATGCCATCATATGTGTTTTTGCAAAATTCTCGAAAAATGATAATACTAAGGTAGTTTCACAGTATAATTCACAATCGACATCACCTATGTAGAAAATTGGAATGATAAAGCAACCAGCAGAATTGACAGTGAATGATTAGCAACAAATTGTTCAATTAGTGTTTTGTTGGAGTGTTTATACAATGGAAACCCAATTGATATAATGATGATTTATAAATCGATTTGGAAACTCAGATACAGTACAAATACGAATTCTTTATACGAATCTGAAGATAGTTGTTGTATAATTTAATATATAATTTTGAAATAGTTCACTTAGAGCACTTACACTCGTTTTTACAAATCAAACTACACTATCTACCCCAGTGAACATGTTGTAGTGGTCTTGGTATCAGAATTAAGTCATATCATAAGTGTCTCCCTAAAGCAAATATGCTACAGAGAATAATAGAATATATATCGTCTCCCAACAACTCTGCTCAACTGAATGCTGTCTATGTGAAGCCTAGATAAAATTTCATCCTATCACACTACACGTCATTGCTCTCAATAATATGTTACAGAATCGCGAATATCAATATGTATAAATTTAACATGATTATGACAAAAACTATCGCTTTCGTGAAAACTATATGCTCCAAGTGTGTTTGCAGTCATGAGGTGACAAAGGTCCTCTCTCTATCCCAACCCCCCCCCCCCCCCCACAAGACACACACGCCACCACCTCCTGGAGCTCTATATATTATCAATCACAACGTTTGTTTTTCTTATCACCAGGGTGTGTATTTCAGGGCAAATATCAATAAGAATTGATGTAACATCGTCGTGTCCAAAACTATCAGTTCATACTCCATTGTACACGTTTGGTTGCAGATATAGGAGCCGACAAGGGTCTTCTCGCAACCCCTAACGCTCTGTACAATATCGTTATTTATCTCCAGCAAGTATTTATGCAAGCAAAAATCAATAAGAATTATTGTAACATCGTCGTGTCCAAAACTATCAGTCCATGCTCCATTATGTAAATGTCAGTTTGCAGCTAGGAGCTGACAAGGGTGCACGCTCTGTACAATAGTTATAATTTATCTACAGCAAGTATGTTGCAGAGAAAATATCAATATGAATTGATGTAACATCGTCGTGTCCAAAACTATCAGTCCATGCTATATTGTACAGTCTGTTTGCAGCTAGGAGCCGACAGGGATCTTCTCTCTACCCCTAACGCTCTGTACAATAGCTATAATTTATCTAAATCAAGTATGTTGCAGAGAAAATATCAATATGAATTGATATAACAACATCGTGTCCAAAACTATCAGTCCATGCTCAATTGTACAGTCTGTTTGCAGCTAGGAGCTGACAAAGGTCTTCTCTCTACCCCCACTCTCTGTTCAATATATGTCACACCGTTCGTTATTTATCTCCAGCAAGTATATTTCAGAGCAAATATCAATATGAATTGATGTAACATCGTCGTGTCCAAAACTATCAGTTCATGCTCAATTGTACAAGCCTGTTTGTAGCTAGGAGCCGACAAGGGTCTTCTCTCTACCCCCCACGCTCTGTACAATATATATGTCTCTATACATGCTGTAGAGATGTGGAGGGTATCTTGTCGCTGGGGCTGTATTGTCAAGGTGTGAGGGGACGATGTGAGGTATTTGAGCAGGTGAAGCAGCGTCTTTAGACCGCCCCGCCCTTCCCATTCACGCTACCAGCTAATTGCACGCACTTGCATAATGAGCCCTTCTACAGAACGGGATCCATGGGCTTTTCTGAAGAAGTTAAACACCTCGAAACTGAAGAGGCCGTAATAACGTTTACCCAGCCACGAGAGCCTCTACAAACCACTGTTCCTCTTCACGTTCGCAAAATACTACCTCGCACGATGAGGCAAATTGGAGAGTTTGGGACAAAAGGTAGGCTGGGAGGATTTGGACGCTGGAAATGACTGTCCTCATAGGGTGACGATGATGGGGGTAGAAGGGGTGAGGGGGCAGGGGAAGAAGGGGATGGGTGAGGAGTGAGGGATGAGGGGGTAAAAACTGGAGGAACAGAAGGAGGTGGATGGGGTAGAAGGGGGAGGAGTGAGGGGTAGAGCTGGAGGGACAGACGGACATAGAAGGAGGGGGACGGGGTAGAAGTGGAGGGGTGAGGGGGTGAGGGGTAGAGCTGGAGGGACAGACGGACATAGAAGGACGTGAACGGGGGTAGAAGGGGGAGGATCAGGAGTGAGGGGGTAGAGCTGGAGGAACAGACGGAGAGCGAAGGAGAGTGGGGGATAGAAGTGGGGGGGGGGGGGGGGGTGAGTGGGTTCGGGATGAGGGGATGAGGAGATAGAGCTTGAGGGACAGACGGAGAGAAAAGGGGGAGAGAAGGAGGGAGTTTTCTGAAACCTTTGCAAACATTTATTATGACGAATGGCATATAAAACAGTTGAATATCACAATCATTATATGTTTAATGGGTTTTTACGAAAACGCTACATCTGGCGTTCTTGTTAAAAGAGTATTTAAAATACACGTAGCGTTACAGCCCTGATCATTAGTTGAGATGTTCATGCTTTTAATGGAATGTCTTCAAATAATCCACAAATATGAGCATTGTCCATTTCTTGAAATCTACAAGATGTCATGTCCATTGCACAGATGGCACATTTCACACCAGTATTAACTCGTAACAAAGAGACGACATTTCATTTTCAAAATTAAAGATGCTTTGGTATAAAAACTGTCATTGTTCAATTTTAGCCCAATGTTCTTTTAAAGTTTTAGGCAAAACTTTTAATTATTATTATTTTAAATGTGGTGTATTTTTTCTTTGAAGTGTATACATATCTTTTTTAATTAACGAATTAAATGTAAATTTCAATAGGATATATTCCATGTCATTGGTAAGAATGTATTATGTAATCGTATGGTACAGGTCGATCTTTCAAAGATTCAATTCATTTTCATAATCCAAACATATTTTATCAAAAAATAAATGTATTCTTTTAAGAATTACAAGTATGCAGTGTTTAAGATAAAGCCCATCCGCCAGTCCCTGACTTGCTACTTTTTGGTCAGGACTGGTAACTTTTTAAAAGTTTTCGTTATTTTCCGCTAAGGAATGGATCAATTAATTTTCAGGACAGGCTAGGTTTCCAATCTATTTTATACACTGAAGTATGCAGATTTTTTAAAATACGAATGACACTAACAAAATACATGTATCAAAGATATCGAATCGATTAGATATCGCCAATTCAAATAATTATGTTTCATTGTAGCGTCTTATTTTACTATTATACGTTATGTATAATATACTCAATTAGTAAAGAAAGGTAAACGTAATAATTTTAATAATTTAAAGACAGAAATTACTTAAAAAAACATTCAACTGATTAAAAAGTTTATGGAAAGCTTTACAGTCATAACTGTCAAGGCACAGTTTTTTCTTTATTTTTTACAATTTTTCAAAAGAACTTAAGAATCGAAATCGGGATTTATGCTTTATAACAAAAGTGGTCGGTAAAGTGTATCATTGAATTTGATGGTTCTTGGAACAGATATACAGTTTTAGTGAAAACGAAAGGAACCCCTTTCTAAAATTCAAATAACAATTTTAAAACCGACAATGAAATGTAGTAAACATCTTAATGACGTAGATACAGTTAACTTTTATAAAAACAATTTGATAAAATTATTTTTAGAATAACTTAACTTTATAAATGTTACAAATGAAACATATTGAAGATTTGATAAAACACAAGCCGTAAAAATAATTTTAATTATTTTCGAAAAAAGAATTCCTTTACGAAATTGTAATTACTAAAAAAGAGTTGTGTTTCCACTTAAAACTTATATTGTTGAAAAGATTAACTGTTTACAGACCATTTATATATGTTTCTTAAAAAGTAGACAATTGAATTCATCTATCATTAAATTTCATTTAGTATAGTCAGAACTATATATAAGAACTTTTAATAACATAAATTGACCGTATAATAATAAAGATAACTTTCAAATTTTAAGTTTAGATTTTCTATTTATGATTTACAATAACCATCTATTCCACGCTCAAATGTTTATTTTGTATGTTTAGAATATAGATCTATATCATTTATATCATCAGCAAATTCAATAAAATTAATCAAAAGGTTAAAAACCCTGATATGAATAAATTGTCATTTTTAAGGAACTATGAAAAGTGTGTTCTTACTTAGATAAGTTGACAGCAATCTTTTTTTAGACAAAAATAAAAAGAATGAATATTTTGGAAATACTTGTGTCCGTACAAAATGGATGTCATTGATAACTGAATAAGGATGAGATAGATGGATATTGTCTTTTACAAAATCTATGGTTTTATATGTAAGAGACGGTAGGAAAAACATACTATGTAAATGATATATTGTAATAGTTGATTCAGTCAGTGTGAAGTTGATTTAATCGATTAATTCAACTTCATTTAAATACAATACAAAATCTATGGTTTTATATGTTAGAGACGGTAGGAAAAACATGCTATGTAAATGATATATTGTAATAGTTGATTCTGTCAGAGTGAAGTTGATTTAATCAATTCAATTTCATTTAAATACAAGACATCGCTTTTTGAAAAGGGACAAAAAAAATTAGATTACGTTTAGAAATAGTAACAATGAATTTAATCGAAAGAACATTTGAAAAGAAGAAATTGCTTTTCAATATTTTATTTTTGTAAGAAACACATTGATTTTACACTAGCCTAATGAATAATTATCATTAAGATAAAGATTTTCTGATTTTTTGTTCAAGATTTCAATGTTACAAATTTAATTCCTGCGCGAAATATTTCCAAGATTTCAAGTTAGAAAAATATTATGATACCCTTGTGGTGTCGCAGCATTATCCATGTTTTAATATAATTCTATTTGATCAAATGAAGGTTCTTTTAATATATAAATGAAAAATGCGCCTTCAATAATAAAAATCCAAATGTAATCATTATAAATGTACCGGACACAATTTTACCAAGACAATAAATAAACTTCATGACAAAAATGCTAAGATTTGCTAGTATAAAAAAATCGTATTTTAAATCTGAATTTTTTGTTCAACAAATTATTCTATATAAATTAAAGAACCAACAAAGATGTATAAACACAATGAATTATTTTTGAGGACACAATAGCACTTGTTTAACGAATTAAAGTTGCTTAGCACGCTACTAAAACAAGGAAACACTTTAGTGGTTACAATTTACTAACGACTCCGTGTAACTATTATACGGTTTGGTCAACTTTATGTCACAGGAGGATGTTAGGTTGTTTCGTCACCAAAGTGTTTTTGTCGAAAATCTAGGATTTTGTATAAACGGCATCAGTCTGCTTGTGGAGAGAATAGCAATACTAACTGTAACTAACAGAGCGAATATAACTAAATTCTTTAAAATTAAATCGTGTGAATTCGGTTAGCTTCAATACGTACAAATTTTTATCTTTATAAGTATTTTGGCAGTCAGATATTGAATATTTATAAATTGTTAAATTTATATTTAGCAGTAAATCTTTCATTTAAACAGAAATGTTTTTCAATTAAAATGCGTGATTATCAAAATATTTAAAACTTACATAAATGTTTTATAAAAAATTAAAAATGCTTTGAATCTTAATTTGAATTATTTCTATAAATATGTTAAATTTCATCATTTACGAAATAATTTCGCTTGATATTGTTAAGGTTAGGAATTGACAATTTAAATATATCAATTTGGGAATATGGTCAATCTGTTTATTGAAATACACTTACAAAGCGTTCGTTTGATACTATCATACTAAAATTCAAAACAGGTAACATTCAAATAGTTAGAAAAATAACAAAACAAATAATGTATTCTAAAAATATTTATCAAAATAGTATAAACAATAAAACAGACATACCATAAAAATATTTTTTCAGGTCCATTTTACTTGTAAATCATTCATACTAAAAATAAATCATTATTATGTGATTCATTCATTTATTGATCATTATCATCATTAAGTCCTCGAATCGGTTTATCATTCATCTCATGGCTCTAATCACTAAAATGTGAATCAAATAGAGTCGATAAACATATAATTTCAATAGTCGTTGTATATGATGATAATTTGCGAAATGTTTAACGAATATATAGTTCAGAAAAATAGCAGTGATGGAATTCATAGCTCATATTCTCTAAAATTAAACATGAAATTATATTTATGATGAATAAATTGATCCTGAGATGCGTAAACATTTGAGTGTAATAAATCTAACCTGATTTAGGATGATACTTTCGAGTTGACGTCCGATGATACAATTTGTGGAAAGTAGACACCTGAAAAATTCTCATATAAGGGAGGTAACTCTAATTAAGCCTCTGAGACCTTATATGCATTTAGTTGCCTCCCTTTGAAAGTTACAATAGCAATTTGAAACCA
Source organism: Steromphala cineraria (assembly GCA_916613615.1). Lineage (NCBI taxonomy): Eukaryota > Metazoa > Mollusca > Gastropoda > Trochida > Trochidae > Steromphala > Steromphala cineraria. The sequence continues at coordinate 53,975,259 of OU744725.1, read as the reverse complement.
TTTGATTTGGTGAAAAACTAGTATCTAGTATCTATTTGATGTCAAGCAAACAGCACTATATAATGATCTAAAATATTCAAAATAGAACACTTGTCCATGAATGTTTTAGGGAAGGTGTTATATGAAATATTTATGCGGGACCAAATTTTCTCTTAAAGTAAAATCACATATGTGATGATACTGACTGGCCATCGTTATGTTCAGTGGTCGATGATTGCTTTTCGTGTACTTCAATGTCATTGTGTTCATCGATGTCATTGTGTTCATCAATGTTTTTATGTTCATCGATGTCATTTTGTACAGTGATGTCATCATGTTCATCGTTATGTTTTGGTTCTAATTCAGACAGATCAGAAGATGTCTGAACACCTTCAGATTGTTCACATGCAGATGAGGATTGAACACCTAGATCACTTTCAGATACCACTTCAGACTGTTCATGTTCAGATATTGTCTGAACTGTTTCTAACTTTTCACCCTCATTTGGTCCAATATCTGTTGACATCTGAATGTCCCTCAAAGCTGAATTTCGAACATCATCAGACTTAGAACCTTCAGATAAAGTCTGAATATTTTCAGATAGTCTTTGCTCAGATGTTTGAACATCGCAAGGTTCATTTTTCACAGTGTCCATATGACCATGTTCATGATCTGAACACCTCTGGTCATCTTCCCCTTCTTCAGACCGAGCCTCATTTGGGTCATCTGTTCTTATCCTTGATTCCATCTGATTGATCTGTTCCGGATTGTCATCTACACTCACACCAACAATATGTGGAACTGTCAGAACATTCTCTATGTCTGTGTATATTTTGTTGTTGTTGCTTGAGTCATTTCCTGGCTCGTTAGTTTCTGTTGCAACTCTGTTCATTGCTGTATCTTGTGTACTTCTCTGTACGTGTTCTGTAGCTCTTGTCGTCGTGCAGCAAGCAGCGATATCGTCCAGCACTTGCCTGCAAAATGCAAATCGCCATACAAGAATGATGTGCACATTCTTGTTAGATTTCATAAAGGGAGAACATATTCCGAAGTATCTTTTTTTTCTTTTAGAGGCTCTCAGTGAACTCTATTGCTTGGTAACAGGTAACGTTTGTCTTTTACATGAAAAATAAAATCTGACATGAATGAATGTAGTTTGTCAATGATTTAATATTAGCATTTTGCTTTTGACAGAGAAAGTGTGCAAAATCGAGTTTTCACAAAAAATGTCATTTGAACATAGGTGTTGACAATTATGATGGAGATCACAGATGTTTACATAATTCATATGAAGCAAAACATTATAATCCATCTGATATCTTAATCAACAGTTATTATTATGTGAACGTAATTTTCCGGCAATCCGATTGGTCGAGAACCGGTCACGTGACAGTCGACAGAAAGTGATATTGATTTGACCCCCGTGACCCCGAGTCCGACCAAAAGTGATATTGACTTGAGTTACTAAAAATAGAGTCGATGACGTCAAACCGTTGTTTCATGACGTCATGCTATTGTTATCATGACGTCATTGACCCGTCTTCGCCAACAATCGATCGAGCCGAAATGCCGCTCATACCTGTAGTTTTCTATTTCCTTTTCGTTTTTTAACCGAGACATAATAAAACAATTATGGACTGGTGATTTCGGTCCATACCTGTTTTTATAGACCCGATGAAAACTATATCGACCTCGGACTTCGTCCTCGGTCAATATTGTTTCCTCGGGTCTATAAAACAGGTATGGACCTCATCACCAGTCTATAATTGTATGATGTTATATACAGATAAAAACAAACCTTACTGTTACATTCATCTAAAAAGTGTGATTTCGAAGATTCAATTAAATCAAATCATAATATATCGTTAAATTTGTTAAGGACTTATTTTAGGTACAGTAGTGTGCAAAAGTAAGTGGTCGGGCAACGCGTTGCCTCACGGGTGGCTAACGCGTGAGCAACGCGTTGGTCACTCGTGGCTAGCCGTGGCCCACCAGTGACTCACGCGTTGCTCACGGGTTGCTCACGGGTGGTTAACGCGTGTACAAGCTTAACGGATAAACGAGTCTCTTGACCTTAATTATCTCCCTTTAGCTTGACAGTTGCTGAAACGAATGCGTTTATGATAGTTTAAACATGAGAATGTTAAGTGTGCAACATAAACTCATGTGAACATAATTAAGTGAGAAATATTTTTTCTGCAAGAAAAATGATGTAGATGCTTGTATATAAATATTATATAAATATTTTAGAAATATTGATTTTGTAAGGTATTTTTTATATTTGTGCCATATTGAATTTGAAAGATAAATGATTTCAGAAATAATATTTTTAAAATGTAATTTCAGTATGGGAAATATTGAATTTGAGAGATTTTTAAAAAAAATATGGACTTGGAAATATATTTTGATTTTATAAAATATTTACTTTGAAAGGTATTTTGATTAAGTAAAATATTGATTATGAAAGATATTTTGATTTAGTAAAATATTGATTATGAAAGATATTTTGATTTAATAAAATACCGATTTTGAAAGATGGTTTTTGTTTTGTGATATATTGACTTTGAAAGATTTTGAGATTTCAGAAATGTTACTTTATAACAATATTTTGATTAAGTCACATATTGACTTTAAAAGTATTTTTATATTTCAAGAATAAGACTTTGTATGGTATTTTGATTATGTGACATAACGACTTCAAAGGATATCTCATTTTTTAGAAATAATGACATTGAAAGATATTTTGTTTTGGTAAAATATTGACTTTGAAAGATATTGTGATTTTTAAAATGATTTCACTGCAAAACAATATGTGAGATATTGACGTTGAAAGATAATGCATTTTAAGATATTTTAATGAGATGAAATACTGGCTTTGGGGGATTGTTATTAGGGGAAATGCCTAGTTTGTAAGATAATTCACTTTGAAGGTTATTTTGTGTTTGTGAAAAATTACTTTGAAAGATATTTTGAAATATTTACGTTATTAATTTTCTAAACGTTGACTTTGAAAGGTATATGGATTTTATGAAATATTGAGTTGATTCGAAGAGAGTGTTAGTTAAGACCATAGTTACACAGTTGGACAACCTTTAAACAAATAACTGGCGGGATTTAAAGCTTTTTTAATTATTTTTTTTAAAGAAACTACAGTGTTATTACAATATGACAAACGTTATTCAAAGGATAATGACTTCGTAATATATCACCCAGTAGGGACGACTGGCCAATCGAATCTACTGTGTATCACATGATCTGTGTTTCCAACACTGGTAAAAGCAGAAAGACATAAGTATCTCTGTAATCTAGGCGTGAAATGTATGCTGTAATTAGGAGGTGATTGAATCGCGCGCCTGGTGATTGTGTAATGTTAACTCATTAACTTGGACATGCTTAACGGCTCGAGGCCTTGACCACTTGTCAGCCTAACTGCCCGCCCTAGCAAGACCAATCATAACTAAGCACCGATCATCTCCAAAGGGGGAGGGACGAAGGGGAGGGGAGCTGTCTAGTCTTGATAAGAAACATAAAGTTCTGACAAGTTCAAGACAAGTCAAAAGTCATCCACTTCAGAACCCAGTCTGTTGAGAGAACGTCTGTGTCTTTTAAATGCGGCGACAAATTGTTAACTGTGGTGGACAACTATCAATATCTAGGACTGCTTCTAACAGAACATCTCAGCTACAACGACATGGCTAAAGCTGCTTCCAAATCTGCGAGCAGAGCGCTTGGGCTCCTTATCGCAAAAGCTAAGAGTGTAGGGGGTCTTCCTTTTAATGTATTCACCAAACTTTATGATTCCATGGTCTGGCCTGTTATGGAATACGGAGCGCCAATATGGGGAACAAGGCAACATTCATGCATAAACGCTGTTCACCACCGGGCCATTCGATATTATCTCGGAATTGGAAAATACACCCCGAACTTAGCTGTAAATGGTGAATCTGGATGGACACCACCTGTGGTCAGACAATGGACAAGTGTTGCAAGACTATGGGCAAGATACAAGAACATGAGACCACAGCGGCTGAACAGGAAAATCTTTGACTGGGCCGAAACCACAAAAAGAAAGAACTGGAATCACAGAATGTTGGAATTTTTAAAAAGACACAATTTGGATCACCTAACTACTTTAAGCCATGTGGAATGCCGCCTTTTTGTCAACGCAGTGAAGACTATTACTATGGACGAATACATTACTTCCTGGGAGAATCAGATACAATCAGATACTGGAAGAAACGGCAGGAACAAATTACGGACATATAAAACGTTCAAGACAATATACTCTCCTGAACCATACCTAAAGTGCCCTATCCCAAGATATCACCGAAGCGCACTTGCAAAATTTAGATGCGGCGTCGCACCCCTACGCATTGAAACTGGCCGATATGAAAACCTGCCCTTGGATGATAGGAACTGTTTTAATTGCACAAACCAAATTGAAGATGAACTGCACACTCTTTTAATATGCCCCGTGTTTGCTGCAGAGCGTGAGCGCCTTTTAGATACCTGCCGATATATGTGGGAAGATTTTAACTTTTTACCAGACTGTGATAAGTTTATTCGAATTTTAAGCACACCAAACATTATACCTTTTACTGCCAGCACCTGTCATTCTATCTTATCGAAGCGAAGAGAGCTTTTATATAGCTAATTTTTGTATATACACATTTACCTTGATGTATTTTAATAATCATGAAGTTTTATCCTTTAATCTTGAGATAGATTTTTGCTTGTTTAGTATCGTCTCTCATAAATCGCTGGGCGATTGGTTGTGTACGTTTTAAATCATTTTAAATGTTTATATTGTTCTATTTATATATGTATGTACACAAGTGAGACGGAAATAAACTTTTGATTGATCTGAACGTTGTATTATTTCGTGAAGGCATGCAACAGGCAGGTGTGCTTAGGAAGAAATGCATATGTTTTTAACATCATTTCAATAATAAACACATGCATTTTAATTTCTACATATATCAAATACCAAAAATTACTAGTGTAGCATAAGTTTACATAGTTTTTTAACAATGTATCCATGCAAACAGTTTGACAGGAGGCAGTGCCAAGTGATGGGCGTTGTCTCCATTCTTGGCAACCAAGCTCTGTCACTACAAACCTTTGGTAGATATAATTATTGAAATTCAATTGATTTAATGTCTTCTCCCCTTATCAATTCTGGTTTTGATTTAAAGTATGGGTATTGTTATCATGATGTACATACTAACTTACATACACCCATGCATTTACACAAAATACAAACAGGGGCGCGGCTCCATAAGGAATATTGTCCAATGAGATCATTTACAGATGTTTGTTCTACAATTGTTAGGATTCGGCTGGTAGGAATATGTGCACCATGGCGAGAGTGTTATTTCAAGGTCAATGTTATTGCTTATTGATCACATTTATAGAGTCAGATTGAATGTTTATTTGTATGAGGATTAATACCTGAGTTAATTGTAGCTTCTGCTTTTATTGATGAGGTGTCGAAAGAGACTTAATTCATTTGAAGGTGATGTGATAATTACATCGAATGTTAAATATATCACGAGACACGTGTATATTATATTTCATAAAAGATTTTTACGTTCAATAACTTACATTTGTAATTCGTGAAAAGTAGTTAAGTATCACATTGAAAGGGTATTAACTCATTAAGCCCTGGACATGCTCCACGGCTCAACGCCTGGGCCCTTGTGAGCGAAACTGCCCGCTCTTCCGACGCTAATTACCTCACAATACCCTTCATTTACCGAGACTGGATGAAAGGAAGTCGTCTCGTCTACAATAAAGTTTGGATGATTGTTTTATTGTTTCGTGAAGTTAGTCTTGAAACAGAAAGGTGTGAATAAGGATATTAAACAGGGAATACAGAGACGTTTTCTGGTAATTTGCACCATTTTTGTTAATTTAAGGTGACTTGTTTATCTATAGTATATTGACATATGAATAAACATGCACTAGTAAATAGATCTAGTTAAATTTGTTCACACTTGATGGGCGTAATCTACATTTCTGGTGAGCAAATCCTGTAACTTCACAGCTTAATCAGATTGACTTATTGTAGTTATATCCCTATCATTTTGGTATCTTTTGATTTGATTTTAACATATTTTTATTTCATGAACACAAGAAATGGATTGGCAAACAAGCACAAGCCTCTCCCGAACATAAACATAGTAACAAAACATATGCATATGGTCCTTTTGAATTCTGAATATGTTGTATAATATGTATTTTGTATTAGTACTCACAGTTCCCAAACGGTGTGAGAATTCAACGACACGTACAAACAAAATGTAACTCTATTTGACCAGTTGAAACTTTATGGAACACACAAACATCGTTTTAATCAACCCTATTTATTAACTAAACAAAATGAATATTTCATATTTATAGAATGTCACATTATTACATATGCAACTTTAACATCAACCTTTATTAATTTTTTTACGTACTTAAATCTCTATTTTTAAAAATATTTTTAGAATGCATAAGTTTTAACAGCCTCCAAACTGCACATGACATGAATAACACACACAAAGAAGATATTTTGCACAAAATGCAAATATCATTAAAAACCGCAATCGAGGGGACAGACAGACAGACAGACAAATATTTTATTTGAGTCTCACCTCAATCATGGTAAAAGTAATACATTACATTTCAAAAAATACATAAAATACCTTGAGCCACTCCATTAGGAGTTATGAGAGACTTAAAATAATAAATACAATAACATACAATATGTACAGTTTAAGAACGATCTGTAAATAAAATAGATTTACGTGTATCTAAAATAAGTTTGCAGGCTTTGGCACTAAAAATAGCACAATCAGTATTTGCAAAAATAAAGGCTAATCTATCACAGTCATTTGCATTGTTAAAATCTGGCCATAAAATAATACATTTTTTAAAAAGATCACGGAGAATACTCTCATATAGTGGACAATATAAAATAACATGACACTCATCCTCCACACAGGTTTTACAATTAAACACACTCTTTCGTTTAATGGTAGATTACTGAAGCGCCCTGTCTCTATACTAATAGGAGCAACTCCACACCTGAATGATGCTAGAGACCGTCTGTGTGATCTAGACATGGGGATACGTCATCTTCCTACGCAGAGCCTAAAAGGCCAGTTTCCAAACTGTCATTTTATGCCTTGCTGCATAGCCTTGAGTTTTCTGTGCTTGCTCTCTACTCTGTAGGGGCACTATAGCAGCACAGAAAAGTAAAGTCTCTGCAGCAAGGCATAAAATGACAGTTTGGAAACTGGCCTTTTAGGCTCTGCGTAGGAAGATGGGGGATACGTGTGTATAGTTCTGTCTCATAGATGTCCTTAAAAGTACTGTAGACTCGAAGTTTATTCCCGCCATTTCCTCTCTGACTGCTAGGGCGCTGTACTGTAGATGACCATTCTTCTTTGAATCTAGTAAAAACTGCCTCGCGTACTTGTGAACCAATATAACTGACATGGAACGAGTTTTCAAAAGGAATAAAACACTGGAGACCCAATTCCCTGTACCGAGCATGTATTCTAAAGTTCCAATTTCTCTTCTTATTCGCAGGGATAGCCGGGTTTCATTGGGTAACAAACAGGTTGTGGCTACATGACGAATATTGTCCAATGAAAGCATTTGCACGTGTTTGTTCTACAACTGGTACATGTGCATCTTGAGAGTGTGTTATTTCAATGTCAATCTGTTTTGATATTGATTTAATTTCTAGAGTCTGATTGGATGTTTATTCACGTCAGGATCAAATCCGTAGTTAAATCTAGATTCAGCTTTTATTGATGATTGGTCAAAAGAGACTAAATTCATTTGATGACGATGCGATAATTACATCCAACTAAATCACTGAATCGAATTAACATGATATTACTGTGACATGAGTACCTTGTAAAATAGGAGCGAGATGTATGTTATACATAAGCTTATTTCTGTGTAAATCTTTAACAACAGATTGTCTGTAAGATTTGTTTATTTATCATTCTCTAAAACCGACCATTTAATTCCTATCAAAGCACATTAATTAGTTTCTGTTATGAACACTAAATGACTTATCTTGCATAGGATATATAAATTATTGTGGATAGTTGCAGAGTTATGTTTTACACGACCTCGATGTAATACCAGTAATAGCGATGCAGGTAATGAGTTTTAATGTAAGCCATGTGTGTTTTCAACAGAACAGTTACAATGAATGTGAAATTGATTCCGAAGCACAAATTTAGAGACATGTACATACTGCAATGGTTAACAACTAATGTAAACTACAAAGCAAAATGGATTTCGTTATATTTCATTCATAAAGTAATCGACAAGTAATCTTTTATAAGCCAAAACCTGCTATCCTGCTTGGAAACTGCGACATGCCCATTCTAACATTAACTATGCACCTTAAATATTGAATATAAGTCTTATATTTTAAGTTTTGTATTTTTAATACTATAACTAAATCATCTTATCCAGTGAAAACGAAAAGAAAAGGTATTTATGACTGTCTTTTCGGCAAAAAGATACCACCGCACGGTAACCGAACTGTCTGTTAATTGCTAAGCATACATTAATGAGGGATCTAATTAACTGATCACAAGATTATGTTGATTGTTCAGATAACGGCCTAATCCGGCGAAATATCCAAACGCCACGCTTGAGTGATTATCACTCGAATCATTGAGTGCAGGAGGCACTGCTTGAGGGACAAGCTTCTAATTTATGTGTTCGTTCATTCATTCATTCACAAGCGTGTGCTGGAAATTTCCACACACCTCCAGTTTTTTCCTATTGATAGGCGGAGGTGTTGCTCATATTTATTATTTAATTTTAAAGGGGCAGTAGCACGTGTTTGGAAAATTTTATATCTTCAATTTGTCATTGATAATTGTACCTTAATGCTTAATGTATTATTTTGATAGTGTAAAAAATCGCATTACACAAACCAATGATTCATAGTCAGTGAACAAATTATAAAGATTCACATAAAGTCCATTGGCGACCATTTTTATGTGAACACCTTTAATTCATTGTTATAAGAAAAAGGAATCGCATGGCTGAACATTAGATTAAATATTGGATTTTTTTCTGATACTACGCAAAAGGCACATCTTCCTTCATGCTCTACGGGATTTCAAATATACATTTATACAAATATATTAAATACAAGTCTAACCTTACCGACAATATGAATGTCTGCTTTTTTTAAATAAAATATTTTTTGAGAAAATACTCTTAATATGTATTTTTTCCATATAAGGTGAAGCAAAGAATATTTCATTTACTTTTAATACTTCAAAACCTAAACTGTCAAATGTACACTTTGCACAGTTACGTCAAGAATGAAGTGTGTAATATTTCACGTGCGACGCTGAGTGTTAATTATGAAATGTGATGTGATATTCAATGACTACAGTACAATCTGTATATATTTTTATGTATTGTATGTTATTGTAAAGTATGTGACACTTAAATAAACTCTCTCTCTCTCTCTCTCTCTCTCTCTCTCTCTCTCTCTCTCTCTCTCTCTCTCTCTCTCTTATTTAGGGAAACTACATGGATGCATGAGTGCAACAATGCAAATAGCATTCAATCTTTAGCGCAATCGTCGTCCTTTTTAGAGCAAATAAGAAAGCTCAAATGACCATACGACCCTAAATACGTCATCATTATTTATCCAAATAAGTGAACAAGGGAGTATATTTGTTGTATAGCTGCTCAGTGACCATTGCTCGCCGGAGCGTGGCGACGAGTTGATCAAAGCTGCCGCCCTCTGCCTATCTGTCTCCAAACATCACAGGTCTAACTAACAGGTTATGCTCATACCGAGATGCAAGTGGTGTGTGGTCTAAATGTATATCCATAACCCATTTGGATTGACTTCTTTAAGGTGCATTCAGAATTTTTTTACATGAATAAGAGAGAGTTCTATTGGATGTTTGTAGGGAATGCGATGTTTTAGACGGTTATCAAGACTGATACAAGGCGTGATTTGTACGTGACTATAAATACAGCTGCGTACTTTACGTTTGCTCATTTACATTCCTATTCTAGAGCAAATATCGCGTATCTCTCATAAATCGCTGGACGATTGGTTGTGTACATTTTAAATTATCGATATTGTTTATACTCTTTTGAATATAAATATAAGCATGTTCACAAGTGAGACGGAAATAAACTATTTATTGATTTGTAATTTTGAATGTCTTTGATGCATCCTAGCATTGCAAAAGCGAAACGGAATATTGAAATTTTACTACATGGGATATGCAGTTTGCGTTAACATATTCGTATGCCATGCCTGACAGATAACCGTAACAAAATTGGTAAGGTATTGAAGTGACCAGGGGTCAACATTTCGAAAACACTTTTTCTTAAATTTTTCTCTACAAACATCCTTCATACGTTGTCGTCAGTTTTAGATCTAGGTGGTATTAAATCCTTTGTTCTAAAGCCATGTCATTGTGCTGATTGTTTCCTTATAAAGTTTATAGGGATTATTTTAATCAAAATTTAAGAAAATCTGAATTATACATATATTACCCCATCTGTCTATTTCACCATGCCAAATATGGCGGCAAGACGATCCAGTTGCTGTAAGTGCCAGTGGAGTTATTTTTCTGGATGTCCAAACGAATCCCAAATAACATGATATGTGCACTAAGATACAAAGGTGAACAAACTTAAGATACGCAGCTGAACATAATCAATTGAATCTGGAAGATATACACAACCTGTTACACCTCTACATCTACGGAAGTGCCCCTTTTGTGATACTCTAGAGGATGAAGTTCATTTCCTAATTGACTGTTCTATGTATGATGATCTGAGATATCCCTTACTTAGAAGTGACTGTATTCGAGAGAATATTGCGGACCTCTCATCAGCTGAGAAAAATAATAAATTAATGACTTGTGATGGCATCAAGCACCTTTTAGTTGAATGTGTTTTTAACATGTTTATGCGAAGAAGTAGATTTTAAGCAATATACATAAAATGTAAAAAAGAAAGTATGTGTAATGTTGGAGTGCCTGGGGATGTATGTTTTTTGTATTACAGTGTTATATGTTATATGTCATCCTAATGTATTGTCTCTTATAGCCTTTTGGCGGCCTTTACATTTTTAATGTATGCATTATTGAAATATTTTTGAATGTAAGGGATGAGACAAAAATAAACAATTTCTCTCTCTCTCTCATAAATTGAGAGAATGTTTAAACAATGGTGATTGAATTGTTATTTGAGTATATATTGCATCGGGGAGGGGGGGGGATAGCAAGACAGTTATACAACCAATCTACTTTATTTAATAACAACCACTTACCGTGGTACATGGAAGATTACACATAACATTCATGACATATTAGCTGTGTATAGTATACTAGTATACATAATAGATATATTGATAGTCATGTTTTGAAAGTATAAGATATAATTGAATTTTTCATTTCTTTTTTTCGGAATATCTCGTTTTGAAGGGGTTCCTAGTAACAATAGTTTCTTACTATAGTTAGGATTTATATAATAAATTCGTCGAAAATATATTATCTGTGTACCCATCCCCTAGGATTTGTAGAGTACAACTGCGACGTTGATGTGCAATGTGATAGGGTTGTTGTTAAATTGAAAAAGTCAAAGCAAGTTTGATTTTTTTAAAGTCGTATTATGATTGATAACTATAGGTACATGTAAAAATGATTATAGTTATCTTAACGCATTGTGTGGTCGCTCTTTGAAGAATGACATAAACAATAAATGTCGATTATTTTTTCACATGTTGTAATACCCTACTTCTGAGCTTATTAGCATGATACACATACGTAGCCAAGTTTCTAACTCATTAACCCCTCAACGGCTTCACGGCTCAACGCCCCTTGTCAACGTAACTGCCCGCTCTAGCGACTCTAATTAGCTCACAGTACCCCTCATCTCCCGAGACGGGATGAAAGGAAGCTGTCTAGTCTATACCATAAATTCTGATTGTTTTATTGTTTCATGAGATCAAAAATCATTCATCCTTCATGGGCATATCTATCGAATGCTTGACTCGAGATCGAGTCACTTCGTGGAGGGGGCGAATGTGACAGGGTGAGGTCTACTACTTCCTACTGGCTTCGGCTGGAGGGATATCTCTTTGGCCAGGTAGAGCGTAGGACTCTCAACCCGGAGGTCCTGGGTTCGAATCCCGCATGGACATCGAAATATTAGATTTTCTTTCCTGCTACATTGGCGTTCTATGCCAAGTTGTTTTCCACCAGCGGTACATATGTGGATGCCGGTTGAATAGTCCCAAGGGAGTTGAATTGGAAAAATGATCGGACGGTGAAAGAATGCCTTTGACCAGGGGAAACAATGTAAGCGCCTTGAGCAACCACGAGTGGATGGATATGCGCGCTAAAAATATTCATATACTATTTTTTTAAAGTATAAGCACAAATACAAAGCCGATATACTTGAGATAGCATGCTTTTTTTTGGAGACAACCAAAACGGTATAATCTATCTGTTTCTAAACCAATTCTCAAATTCTGAATTGTGATCGCTGACTGCTTCTTTGTTTGATTTGAAGAAATTAAGAAAAGATTAAAACAATATTTGTTTCAAACTATACGTTCATGGACTATGAAAATTGTAGAATGTAGTTGCTGATCTGATCAATCCCCTTGAAGAAAATTAATCAACAATTACCTACATACTTTTTTCCATGCAAATATTTCATGCAGTATTAGGTAAACCCTTGGTAGCAATGCTTATCTGAATATCAATCTTTACTGACATTATCATAAGAAAGTTGTTTGTCAGAACAAAAAGCAATGAATCAACCACACAGGCTTCGTTTGAAATTCAATTCGTCCTTTCGTGCCTCTACTTGTTCTTATTTGCGAGTTATACCAGATCATGGTATTCAGCATAATGTTGTTCATTTTAGCAATAAATCGACAAGAGGAATCAAAAAGATTCAATTTCAAACGAAAATACACGAAGATTACCCAAAATAATTGAAAATCTTAATAACACAGAATATTAAGGAATGCCGAAGGGACCAAAATGGTTTTTTTTAAAAATCAACAACATTCCAAATCGCTCGAGAAAACAAATTTCCATTTAGAAATTTAAATAAGAAACGAGAGACAAAAAAACAAACAAACTGAAAATCATTTCAAACACTCATAAACTAAATCGTCCCCCCCATGCTTATACGCAAGTGGATCAATTGCGTTATTTGGAATTTTTAGGTATCCAACGAGCTGACATACTGATGAAAGACCACATGGGGGAGAATTTTTAGGGGCTTTATTTTTCGTCTCTCCTAGCGACAATCACGCTAAACATAATCTTTTGAGCGTGAGCGTGGACAGAGTGTGTAAGATGAGTACTGCTTTAAAGGGGCAGTAGCACGTTTTTTGATAACTTTATATTTTAAAATTTTCACTGATAATTGTAAGTTAATATTAAATGTATAATATTGCCAGTGTCAAAAATCTCATTAAACAAGTCAATCATCCATAGTCAGAGGACAAAGTTTGAAGATTCACATGACATCCATTGGCGGCCATTTTTGTGTGAACACCTTTAATTCATTTTGAGTAAGAAAAAGTAATCGCATGGCTAAACTTTACAATATATATTTGAATTATTACTGCTCCATTTAGTTTAAATACATTGTCTTTCAGTTGGAACCATTAATTTTCATTTTCCTGACAACACCTTATATTCCCCCTAAAAACGTGCTACTGCCCCTTTAAAAAAAACAAATCATACAACAAGCCTCAACAGCCTGCTTCGCTCACGGTGACTCACAGCGGGGTGTCTATCAGCCACACCGAGTTTTGAATAATGCTAACATAAAACCGATCGATGCATATCATTGAAGTTAAGGTAATCGCAAACTGTTTATTGAACTGTCAAACCAACCTGTACATTCTGCAGTAAAGTCTGTCTTATCTTTAACTCCCGACACTATCATATTCATTCGCCCCTACTGAAAGTCCACCATGACAGTCAATGGGATTAAATCCAATTATTGATTTATTTCATTAATCCACAATTTTCTATGCTAGTATTTGTAAATACCTAGCTAGAAGAGTATCACTGGAATGATCTGTCATTTTGATAAATCTCATCTTTCAAGTCAGATTTAAAGCATTAAGTAAGGTTGCTCGTCGAGTTTGATATGGAGATTTCTCATGTTTTCGAGTTAAATACTATCTATCTTATCAATTCATTACTTCTTAAACTAGCTTAAACGTCAGAAAACTGCATACAAGTTGTATAAGTTTTATTCATAAATAATCTATATAGGCCAATCAAGTGTTTGTGTCCTTCAGTTTGTCACAAATGTTCTCGTGGCAAACTGAAGAATATGAATATATTGGTTAAAACACTACTTTAGGAAAATGCATAGAAATCAAACATTGAGGGCTGGGTAATGAAAAATAAATCACCTTACTATGCATTTTCAAAAAAAAACAATAACACTATGATACGACACATTGTCATAAAGGAAACAACATGTTGATTTAGAAAAATATACACCGTAAATCTTTGGATAATCGCCAGCATTGAAACGTCACCGGATTTAAGCCGCCTCCGATATACAGCAACTAACATAACAATACCTAAACTTCATAACAATCCTAAATAAATGGGTTTACATAAATGTACAAAAAAAATAAAACAAATCTCATGGATTCGAAAACAACAATACTCTGCCTTGAAAAAACGCCGGATCAAAACGGTTCTAAAATTAACAAGTATTTGTCACAAAGGTGACAAGATCCCCCGCCGCAAATTGATGTTAACAAAACGCATAATGTAAACATAGAAACACTTGTCTACACTTGTCATTTAGACCATTACAAATCGACGGGTCCCTGGGTGTCAAAATAAGAAGTCTTGTGCAAAAAAGAAGAGAATATAGAGAACAGTTCTTAACATATCAGCCTTATAAATGCATGTTGGCTTCACTGTGACTTGAAAATAATGTGAAAGTCACCAAAACCAAATTGGCCTAGTGTCTACCTAAAATAGATTTATAAAAAGAATTCAGTGAATGAATGGGCTACATTTTTATAAAATGATTTATTATAAAGAGGATAAACGTAGAGAATGAATTTTTTTAATATGTTCAGATGAATAGCATCATACTTCCATTTACGTTCCGTCTATGTACTACGTTTCACCATATATGATAAATACAACGTCTTGGTTTTGAAATAGAATTTTCTTTGTAACGTTAGTAGGTTAACTTCGCAAATGCATGAATGCGTGGCTAAAATCTTCTCATTTTGTCAATCTTATTTTTCGAAATATATCATTTTCAATTTTTCATACAGTCTCAATTTAAAGGGGCAGTAGCACGTTTTTAGGGGGAATATAAGGTGATGTCAGGAAAATGAAAATTAATGGTTCCAATTGAAAGACAATGTATTCAAACCAAATGGAGCAGTAATAATTCAAATATATAATGTAAAGTTTAACCATGCGATTCCTTTTTCTCACACAAAATGAATTAAAGGTGTTCACATAAAATGGCCGCCAATGGATTTTATGTGAATCTTCATACTTTGTCCTCTGACTATGGATAATTGGCTTGTGTAATGAAATTTATGACACTGTCATTATAATACATTTAGCATTAACATACAATTATCAGTGAAAATTTTGAAATATAAAATAATAAAAAATCGTGCTACTGCCCCTTTAAGCCTTAATGATATGACAACAACGTTTTAATCTGTTCTAAGTTCAGTGCTTTTACCAAACCCTTTCAAATAGAAGAATGGTTTCTATCTTGTATGATTTGTTGAAAATAGTGTACATCGTTTTCAATTCCGTGACCGCATTTGACACGGTAATCGGAAAAAAGTCGCGATTATGCCTAGGGAAAAAGTCACAATATTTTATGATAGTCATGCTAATTGAAATGTTTGGTATTTCAAATAAGTTCTGTGTGTTGAAATTATGTTGACTGATGATAGGCCACATGATCTGACTTATCTTATGATGTCTTTGTTAGAAATATTTATCATTTTATGATTTAATAAATATGGAATATCATAGTTGTCCGCAATTTGTATTTTTGAAACCGTGTTATGTATCTTTATTTTGGATATCATGATTTAATGAATTCCATACTTTTATTGCACAATATAAAACCACCAAGCAATTGTCCCCTTTCTTCATTTCATTGTCAGAAAGGATGAATTTTCTCTACGCTTTTAGTGGTTTAAATGTTGATAGCGCTCCGGGATATAACAGTTATGTTACAGTTGATAAATGGTGATCCACAAGAAAGGGAAGTTTATATAGAAATACAAGAATGTTTTCATGACAGAGCTTTTAGTCAGTTTTAGGTAGTTGAGGTGAATGAAGGACTGTGACTTTTTCTCAAGTCACCGTTGAGGCAGGAGTGCACACATATATTTAGATGCGATATATTATTCTTCATTTTATTCGTTCTAAGTATGAATAGGTTTGTGATCTAGCAATGATATAACAAAATATGAGCCAAAAATATGCCCCTATCATCCTATCTGCTACATTTATTCAAAAATAATTATACTGGAACGGTTTTTGAAATAATTTTTGAACATTTGATTAATCCATTTTTTTTCACGAATAAAATATGATTAAATCATATGACTAGTTTTTCCCCTAAATCTTCTAAAAAGAACATATTATTTCTCACAGTTTAAGTAGATAAAGTATTCAATCAAAGAGTGAAATATGATATTAATGTTTTCTTATTGCCTAAATTTGTAATGTAGATAAACATATGTTTGTCTCATTATTCAGTGAAATCATGTAACTGAGTGATAGGAAATGGGGTTTAAAAAAAAGCAATTTTCTCATCTAATTATTTTTTATCTATCATTTTTCTAAATAACATCGTTTTAAATTTGTATAATAAATTTAACAATCATGCAGAGGAATATATGGATGACAACGCCTTTGTCATTCCAATTTCTAAAATGCCTCTCAAAGAAGTTATAAATTTAACAGCCTGCAGTTACATCTAATACACGTTATAAAGTGCCTTGAAGGCGACGAGGAATCTGCCATTTGAAGTTGTGTATCAAAGAGCCGGGAAACAGTCGGGAAACAGACAGGTGTGAATAAGGATATTAAACAGAGAACAGAGACATCATCGAGTAACTTGCACCATTGATGTTGTTATTTAAAGGTGACTTGTTCATCTATAGTATATTGACGTCTGAATAAAGATTCACTAGTAAATATATCTTAAATCTGTGCACACGTGATGGGCGTGGTCTACATTTCTGGTGAGGAAGTCCCGTAACTTCACAGCTTAATTTAGATTGACTTATTGTAGTTAAATCTATATCATTATAGCCCTGTATTAATTCTGAATATGATGTAAAATATGTATTTTGTATTAGTACTGTCAGTTCCCAAACGGTATGAGGCATTAAACAAAACGTAAAAACAAAATGTAACTCTCTTTGACCAGTTGAAATGTTATGGGATTGAACACACAAACATTGTCTTTACAAGTAAATCAATCGTATTTAGAACTGAACAGTGAATATGTCATTTATGTAGACGTTATTACATACGCAACGTAAACATTAACCATGATTAAAATGTTTTACGTACTTACATAATCTCTACTTTGAATAATGATTTTAGAATGCAAAATTTCAATAGCATTCAAACTTCACCTGACATGAACACATGCAAAGAGGATATTGTGCAAAAAAATGCAAATACTATTAAAAAACGCAAGCAAGGGGCATGGAATAGCCGGTGTTTCAATAGGTATTGAAGAAGGGTGTAGCTACAAGTTGCATATTCTCTATATCATTTTGTATAATTCATGAGAATAAAATTCTGTTCTGTTCTGTACATGAAGAATATTGTCCAATGAAAGCATTTGCACGCGTTTGTTCTACAATTGCTGCGCTTCAATCGAAAGCATATGTACATGTGCATAATACATTGATTTTGTATTCTAATGAATGTATATATATGTTTGTATTATGTTGAGGTGAGACATAAATAAACTATCTGTCTGTCTGTCTGTCAGTCTGCATCCCGAGAGAGTGTTATGTCAAGGTCAATCTATTTGATAATGATTTCTAGAGTCTGATTGAATGTTTATTCACATTGGAATTCAAACTGTTAAATCTAGATTCGGTTTATCTTGGTGATTGGTCAAAAGAGACAGAATTCATTTGATGATGATGTGATAATTACATCACTGATTCGAAAGTAACAGGACATCACTGTTAAGTGACGGCATGAGCACCTTGTTGAATATGAGCTAGGTGTATGTTATACCAGACATGTGTAAATTTCTAACAACCCATTATTTAAAAGATTTGTTTATTCACCAAACGGAGTATCATGCTCCAAAATCGACCATTCATTTCTATCAAAGCACTTTGATTACTGTCTGTTATGACATATCATACATAGAATATATACAATCATGTTGATAGTTGCCAAAGTATGTATAAAAATGACTTTATTTCAATACAAATAGAAGCGACGCATATATGTGGCTCTCGCTGTGAGAAGCTGCTAATTGACTGACGCTTATGTGACTCTCGCAAGGAGAATCGCCCTAATCGGCGGTACTGAGTTAATACAGTCCAGTTGTCAAGTTCAAGTTCAAGTTCTTTATTCACTAAAACTACTCATAGTGGTACATAGTACATTATTACATAGATAATAATACAATATAATGTAACAACGACGCAGAATTATTATTGACATTTTTGTAGTTGCTCAAAGATACATTTTATAAACTTACTTAGCTTGTCAACAGTTGTACAATGTGTTGCTGTAAAGAGGCTGTGAAGTTTAAAATAATTAAGTCTCGTACAATAATATTTTAGTAATAGTTTGTGTCTATTTTCTAATAAAGAAGTAAAATATAATGATATTCGTCACCCACCTCACCCGACTTACATATCAATCACTTTCTATCACAATAAGAAACATGATGGCAACGACAAACTTCAACAGGAAGTTAAGTATTACTTGTTCTAAATTTCAAAATAGGTTGTGAAACCTTTGTTGGTAGCAAAATATGATCTTCAGGACCAAACACCGATCAATCATATATTTTTCCTTTAGATGATAACGTCTTTTCATATTGCCATTGTGTTATAAACTGATTAGTTAAGATTTGTTCAACTTTACAGAGGAGCCAATTTGTATCAACATAATTTTGATTATATCAAATATATGACAAGCTCGACAGACCTCAATATATTCTAATTATAGAACGAAGGATATGTGTAATAGGATTACATGATATACGAGTGTTCATATGCAGAATATATTAGAAGAAAAACATATTCAACTTTAATAAAATCATCCGTACAGATGTACAAAACATAAGATGTATTGGCTTATTAAAAAAGTACATTATATCAGTTTCAATTTTCAATTGATGTGAGCTGCAGCTTTCTGTGCAAGAGCAATACGGAATATCTTAATATCTATACAACTCAAATAAATCTCGGCACAAATAACCTCTTTAGACAGCAAATATGAATAACTGTTTGATCTCCATGAAACTCTACAGCAATAAGAACTTAATGTTAATCCTCCAGGGTTAATTCGTTGAACAAGAAATTAACATTGATGCATTTTATGCACTTCTCAATAATCTTCTCACTTGGTGACTTGAAACGTAGGAAATAACATGCTTGACCATAAGTTTCCTCTTCAACGAAAAATGTGAATTATGTTATATACTTAATCTTTAAAACATTAGCTGTTTACAAAGCCTTGTGGTTTCAGGAAATGTTGTTTTGTTTTTAAAAGAAAATGATTGCATAAACAATGATAGGAATTTAAAACATCTCACATACTAATCTCATCCTTAAATGCTGAATATATGATAATCCCGTTGTCATGAAACTCTTGTAACACACGTTAAATTGACACGAATAATAGTACTTTACGGGGCAACATTTTAAACTCATATTTGCCATGCTGACTGCTTTAGATAAGTCACTTAAGTAACGGTTGGCTGGTTGAAGCGCGCCATTGTCCGGTTTTCGATCATAGTCACGACTTTGAGCCTTCTTACTGTTACTATACTTTAGCTCTAAATGATTCTTTCATACATCAGTCTATACTTCCCGATAGAGAAACACTATTGATAATGTTTTGGTGTATGTGACTCCAAACGACGCACAGAGTGTGCCTTTACCGTACGTGTCATGCATTATAAATGTTATGCATAGAAGAGGAATGAATGGAATTGCTGCAGTTATGTTATTCCCGTAAAAATATCTTAACATTTATATTTATTTTACATTTCATCAATAGCTACATAAATGACTGTCAAATATACCAGATAGTAAAAACTCTGATGCTTACGAAGCAGATATTTGATGCAATCACTCTTTTGTATATATCTATTCATGCATATTACTAATAGTTATATTGCAGCGACTAATCAATGAGCAGCTTGGAGCTTGTTGGCCAATGAAAAAGATTAGAGTGTTGGGTTGAAGTAAAATTCATTTAATTTCGTAATATATAAACGTATATAAAAAACGTAATTAAATATATATAACGTAAATAAACTTCAAACCCCTTTATGCTAGCATTTCCATTATAGATTGTCTTGAGGATATGAATACAATCGGGATTAAGTTGCAACCATGTGGAATATGTAATCCTGAATAAGTATAATTTACAAAGAAAAAAATAAGTTTAAAATTAATTTTCAACTTTTGTCATATGACATAAAGTACAAAATCGGTAAACATGATTTTATGAACGCTTTTGGCACTTCTGCAACCTCGATTATCCAGCCATGTATGACACGCGTTGGCCACCCGTCAGCCACGCGTGAGCAACGGGTGGCCGACGCGTGGCTGCCCGTTTCTCACGCGTTGCTCACTCGTGACTAACGCGTGAGCTACGCGTGAGAAACGCGTTTTTCGACCACTTACTTTTGCACACTACTGTACCTTCATCACAATTATCAATTCAAAGGTTTCTGAAATAGAAATTCACCGTGTGGCCCCTCGCCTTTTATAAGTCACCATTATGTGATAATTCATCGATAGTGGACTTTCCGATAGGTCTGGTACTTGTGACATTGACTAATTATTATTTTTGTAAATATGTATACTGACTGCATCCTGGCACATATCACACTCAAAACAAAAGATATCCTCTATTTATTAAATAATTGTCAATATTGAAAATATGTATACTGACTGCATCCTGGCACATATCACACTCAAAACAAAAGATATCCTCTATTTATTAAATAATTGTCAATATTGAAAATATGTATACTGACTGCATCCTCGCACATATCACACTCAAAACAAAAAATATCCTCTATTCATTAAATAATTGTCAATATTGAAAATATGTATACTGACTGCATCCTGGCACATATCACACTCAAAACAAAAGATATCCTCTATTTATTAAATAATTGTCAATATTGAAAATATGTATACTGACTGCATCCTGGCACATATCACACTCAAAACAAAAGATATCCTCTATTTATTAAATAATTGTCAATATTGTAAATATGTATACTGACTGCATCCTGGCACATATCACACTCAAAACAAAAGATATCCTCTATTTATTAAATAATTGTCAATATTGAAAATATGTATACTGACTGCATCCTCGCACATATCACACTCAAAACAAAAGATATCCTCTATTTATTAAATATTTGTCAATATTGAAAATATGTATACTGACTGCATCCTGGCACATATCACACTCAAAACAAAAGATATCCTCTATTTATTAAATAATTGTCAATATTGAAAATATGTATACTGACTGCATCCTCGCACATATCACACTCAAAACAAAAAATATCCTCTATTCATTAAATAATTGTCAATATTGAAAATATGTATACTGACTGCATCCTGGCACATATCACACTCAAAACAAAAGATATCCTCTATTTATTAAATAATTGTCAATATTGAAAATATGTATACTGACTGCATCCTGGCACATATCACACTCAAAACAAAAGATATCCTCTATTTATTAAATAATTGTCAATATTGAAAATATGTATACTGACTGCATCCTCGCACATATCACACTCAAAACAAAAAATATCCTCTATTCATTAAATAATTGTCAATATTGAAAATATGTATACTGACTGCATCCTGGCACATATCACACTCAAAACAAAAGATATCCTCTATTTATTAAATAATTGTCAATATTGAAAATATGTATACTGACTGCATCCTGGCACATATCACACTCAAAACAAAAGATATCCTCTATTTATTAAATAATTATCAATATTGAAAATATGTATACTGATAGTTTAACATCATTAAAAAAAAATATAAAAAAATATCCTCTATTCATTAAATAATTGTCAATATTGAAAATATGTATACTGACTGCATCCTGGCACATATCACACTCAAAACAAAAGATATCCTCTATTTATTGAATAATTGTCAATATTGAAAATATGTATACTGAAAGTTTAACATCATAAACAAATTCCTTTTTTTTAAATCCTCTTTGAGTGTGATATGTGCCAGCATGCAGTCAGTATACATATTTTCATTATGACAATTATTCAATAAATAGAGGATATCTTTTGTTTTTAATGTGATTTGTGCCAGGATGCAGTCAGTATACACATTTTCAATATTAATAATATCACATATCACACTCAAAACAAAAGATAATTAAATAATAAGAGGATATTTGTGTTTTCTTGACAAATACCATGTTTATCTCATCGAGTGAGGAAGAAAGTTTTTATTTTCACGAGTGGCGCAGGTATTATTATGTGAGCATAATTTTCCGGCAATCCGATTGGTCGAGAACCGGTCACGTGACAGTCAACAGAAAGTGACCCCGAGTCCGACCAAAAGTGATATTGACTTGCGTTACTAAAAATAGAGCCGATGACGTCAAACCGTTGTTTCATGACGTCATGCTATTGTTATCATGACGTCATTGACCCGTCCTCGCCAACAATCGAGCCCAAATGCCGCTCATTGCTGTTATTTTCTATTCTCTTTTGTTTTTTTGACCGAGACATAATAAAACAAATATGTATACTGACTGCATCCTGGCTAGAGTCTGGTCCTGTCTGGCTAGTCTGTTCTCGATGGTGAGTAGGTTGAGCTTGTTAGACTCAACACTGTCCCAGATGGACCTGATGTTCTTGCTCATATCACTCAGGGGTGGAGACTCCCACTTCTCCAGCAGAGCCTCCAGGTTACACACCTCCTCACTGGGCACGTACTTCTGGAGTCTGTGGCTCTGGAATAGAGAGAAGATTGGAAAATAGGATTGGTCCAGGTAAAATCTAATCAAATCTCGTGCAAATATAGTTTAACCCTTATAGTGCCCGGCCTTTGACGCTATGCGCTCACGCAGTGCCGCTAACTTTTGGAGTAAACTCGAGATTTTGGTCAACGTTGACAAAAAATGTCCCTGAGGCGTTATCTATGTTCGGAAATTCATGAAATTTTAAGTGAAGAAAGCTGAGTTGTTTACCATTCAATCAATGTAATTTTAAATCATAAGTGATAACAATAAAAATGAATTTAATCTAATTATAAACTTCAGAGACGTTTTTCATGCAAATGTTCAGCCGAGGAACGTTAGCATACCCTTGTTTCATCGATTGTAATTAAATTGCCGTTATCTACAAAGTAATTAAATTGTCATTTATCAAGAAAGCGGATTTCAGTGATCACGTTGATGTGTTTACTTCCTACATGCGACCGATTGTTCCCGAAATAATACAAGTTATCTTTTTGTTTTCATTTGTTGAACATTGTTTGCCGTGACGTCATAGACAAACTAAGTGCAGTAAATGTACGGTGCACGCAAAGTCCTTGCAATTTTTCCACAGCCGGTGCACATGACTGAATTTCCATCCACAGAAAGTTATGGATTCGATCTTGAAAATGATATAACTTTCGGAAACATTAGAGCTGAAATTATGTTGCTATCACAAGGTCGAAAACAAAAGCAGTTTCAAGCAGACAGAATCATGATTTGAGTCGCATTTTTGCAAGCGCATAAACAACTCAATATATATTGTTGTACAATAAACTAAAACGATGAAAAAGTACAGATTATCAAATTAGAATTCATAAGCAAACTATTGGAACAGTTTTCCATGTATGTTCTAACAGAAAATTCAAAACGATCGATCAGACAAAGGCGCGAAAAAATAGCGAGAACACATCACGGCAGTTTTGGTATTGCGTAATTGGCAGAATTCCTTTTCCACATAGATTTAACATTAGCATGTATTTTCAATCTCAATCACAGTTTAAATTGTAGTAAACATATACATAATATAACCTTCAATAAATCCATAATATATCAAGCAAATTTGGTCACTGCCAGACGTATATCAAACTATACTCTCGAATTAAAACAAAAAAAGGAAAACACCAGCTTGGTTAAAAAAATCATCAAAATCAAAATTAGATTTATAACAAATCTAACTATAATTTACCCTGAATAACACAAAGGAAGGTTGCAAACTATATATACGATCAACTGGATATAATGTCTTTACTTGACATGGAAGAAAATGACTAAAATATTTAAAGATAAAACAGGCCTGCTTCCCGAAAACGGCCGACTTGATTGACGGGTCGTCAACTCGCGGCGCGGCTTTATGCACGATGAAATTCGCGCATTAAATATGGTGGGAAGGTTGTCGTACTTCAGTGTTTACTCTTTAAATTTCTCGGGTGCCTAAAATTTATCAAGCAACACTTTTAGCTATAATGTTCTTCATCTCTATCAAGGTTTTCGAAAGCCAACATTGACGCTCTTCAGCGTCGTCTGTTACTGGCCACGCCCCTAGCTCAGCGAACAATGGGTTTCAATTTTGAGATCATATTGGTGAATAGACCAGTAACTTTTTTTTTTTTTTATCCAACTTTTATAAGCACACAATTTGTTTCACATTCTCTATTATATCAGATGTTGTATTGCATCCAGGGATTCATTCATAAATTCACAATCAATGACAAATAAAAAAACTATGTTCTTAATATATTTCAAGAAATTAATCAATTTAAAAATCATATAGAGACTAGATACCCCTTAATTTTGCATAATTTTTAAATTAAAATATCGTAAAAACTCTTTATCAGTTGGACGAAATGATTCAAATGAAAAAAATAGATTGTTAAAATGGGATTGAATTAATAGAGAAAATAGAATTAAATATAATAAAAATCGAGGATGTATACAGAATTTTTTTTATATTAATGTATTTTTTTTCAATAAACATGCATGTTGATATTTATTATAGGCCTACAATAGGAAATGTGCGATGGCCCTTATAAATTGAAAACATGCGCCCTGATCACTGGGTTTTTTTTCATTTGAAAGATTTAAGGAATATTGTATAATCACTTTCCATCTGATAAATTTCAGACATAATTTCCAGAATGCCACTTCATGTTATTCCTGTTCAGTATTTTTGTAAGCGTATCATATAAATTAAGATATATTTATGGCTTTGATAAATATAAGAAAATGTCAAATTCAATGAGAAAGACAGCAAAACCAAAGCTCGACATGACAAGAGTCAGCCGTCATCATCTAGATTTTTATTGCCAAGGTCACTGTCATTGTAATCAAAAGGATTTTTAAAATATTTTTTTTATTTCGGCAACAAGGGATTTCCCGTACTATAAATAGCGCTAATGGTCACGAGCAAAGTAGACCGGATATGACGGCAGAACATGCGAAGACGTCACGACTCGCGTGTCTCGTGCTGTTCACCAGACGACAGGTGATTGTTCCGCGCCAGAATGAAGGTTCGATTTGAAGTTGAAACAAACTCTCGTAATCCTTGGCTTGTTTATTCCTCAAATAAATCGATTAAAATCATCCTCAAAGTTTGAAATAAAAAACATATGACGATGACATATGAATGCCACTATTTTGACATAATGATTGTTATTTTCATAGGGAAAAATCATGGTTAAAATATATTTATCCAGAGTAATTAACGTTATGGAAATGACTTTTGCAATCCGTTAAATTTTATTCTATATTTAGCACATTTCGAGGCAAACACAAATATCAAAATGGTAGTGTGATGTATTCTTTCGTTTCACTAAAACCAACAGACGTCCGTACCAAATTAGCTAATAGAAATAAGATCTCACGAAAGTGGTATCTACAATGTCACCGCCATTCTGTCAACAAAACAGCCGCGCAATGCAACGTGTACTACATTTTAAAATTATACGTTTTGCAATCTTGCACTCATCAAATCATGAAAACATGGACTCATACATAAACAAAAATTAAAATGCTATCTTTCGATGGTATTTTCAGGTAACGTTACTTATTTGTTCGATGTAAATGGGCTGTCAGGTCGCGAATCATTTTGAAACTTTTTTTGTACCCATCAGATTTGTCTGTGACCCGAAGTGTTGGACTGTTTTACTATGCGGCCCCGCAATTTTTGGATTTACGATAATTCAAATGATACGCATGACCTGTACATCGTTTATCAACTGTAGAAAATGTATCAGTCATTACATTTCTCGAAACATCGTGGGTGTAACAAAATATCCAAATTAGAATCAGATGTACTCTGTCCGCTGCCAGTTTGACTGGCCATTTTGTTTATTTCCATTCAAGAGCTGGCAGTGACGTATACTGGTTTGCCAAATACATCTCTGCTGCATATTATTGCTAATTGATTACCATATTCGTGTATGATATCGATTTCAGTACCCATATAGTATGTTTTGTCAAGAATTTACATTTGAAAAAGAAATCTAGGAGCAAGTAATGGATCATAGTAATTTTCCTTAGTCAAGGAATGATGGCCATTTTTACCAAATCAAAAGTAATAATTAATTAAGTCGGTTCATTAATTATTAGAATGCATTTTCCATTGTCAATATGTGATTTCAAAACTAGAGATACTGTAGATTTTGGTAATACTTTGGATTTTTCCTGTTTCATTAAATTTTGTCTGTTATGCTGGTGAATTATTTACACTAGTATTTGAGAAAATTAACCCCATCGGCCATGCCCAAGGACCATATGTGTCCCAAATAGGTATTTTTATAAAACCAAATTTCTCTGTTAATATCAGGTTTTGTGGTACAAAAGTGGTATCAAATTAAATCTAATTTGACAGTGATTCTGAAAATGTGGGTTTCAGTTAGAATTGGTTTAGATATTTTTACCCATGCATTGAAGAGGATTAACCCCTATCGGCCATGGTCATGGACCATATGTGTCCTTATCATTGTATTTTGTTAAAAACTTAATATCTCTGTCAATATCTGGCCAAA
Source organism: Steromphala cineraria (assembly GCA_916613615.1). Classification (NCBI taxonomy): domain Eukaryota; kingdom Metazoa; phylum Mollusca; class Gastropoda; order Trochida; family Trochidae; genus Steromphala; species Steromphala cineraria. Next base: position 53,947,958 of record OU744725.1, on the reverse strand, counting down.
TAGTGTAAAAGTGGTATCACATTGATGACTTTGTTATGGAGATTATCTAAAAATAGGTGTGAACTTCAATTGATTGATATAATTTTTCATTTGCATTGTAGAAAACTACCCCCAATGGCCATGCCCAGGGACCATATGTGTCTCGATAGAATTATTTAGTGAAAAGCATGATATCTCTGTTAATATTGTGTTCTATATTGCAAACGTGGTACCAAATTGAAGCTATGTTTATATAGATTCTAAAAAAATGACTGTCAACTTGAATCGGTGCAGGATTTTTTCAACAGCCCAGGCTGTATATTGGGTTATGGCTAGGGACGGTCGCATACCGATTCGTCGAATTTCTAGTTTTAGAATAGAAAAATCCATTCGACGGATCGGTACTGTGATTTTAGTTGTTGATTAGCTTACATAACGTTGGAACGTTCCAAAATAAGACAAAGGGGGTGTTTGGACTCTCATTCATTTATTTTGATAAGTTAGGATGGTGCGATGTTGTATATATTGAGTAAATATATAACTAGGATTTAGCTATATTTGGGAACAACAGCAAAACGTTAATAAATATTATAAATTATTGTCAGAATTTGTGTTTAGACTTATGAAGGAAAATGGTACACGTCACTGGCGGAATAATTGTATTGTTTTTGTGTAAATTAAAAATCTTGTGATTATCTACATATATCGCTCTATGAATCTGAAATGTAGACTGGGCCTATGGCATCCACTGTGCACAAAGAAATAACGATAGATTGATTGAGTAAATAACATTATCAATATTAAACGTGGGGGTCATGCCTCAATTATAGCCAAATGGTATGGGCATAATATTTAAAGAGGTCATGGACATCATCAAATTTAATGGAAGTTTGAAATTGGTAAAAACTTGGAAGTAATGCCAAAGTATAAGTAAAATGATTTGAAAGTGATGCATATGCCATACATGTATTTGAATAGGGACACAAAGGATCAATTAAACATTTAACTTGCACCCTTCATCAAAGTATTAAATTTAGATAAACAGAAAGGGGTTTTACAGTATGAACCCTTTACTCATTAATATGTCCGTCGATGAAATAAGACTTTATCATGTAAGCAACTTACTTCATTTCAAGTGATCAATCGTAATGCTTGTAAACAACCCGTACACCCCTCCATTAATTAACTTAGATTATCCCAGGGTCTCATGTTCGCCATGATTCGACCGATCGGTACAAAATCACTCAAGCGTTATTCGACGGATAGGTACAGTTCAATTTTTAAAATTCGACGGATTAGGCCGTAATCCTAGGGACCATATATGGTCCTGCGGCATTATGGGGAGTTTGGGGGGAGGGGCACATATATGGTCCTGGGGCACTATAAGGGTTAAATCGATTGTAATTCTCATTGCTATTTCAAGCAAATGAAATCTTGATCAAATTAGCATCAGTTTTGATCAATTCAAGCTCAAATCTTCATCAAATTTAATTCGATTCAATCTCAAATCTAGTTCAATACGGGATCATCTGGATCAAATCTAGTTTGAATCTTATACAAATCTAGTTCAAAACTGGTTCCAATTTAGTTTAAATCCCAATCAATTCTACTCAAAATTAAGTTTTAACGTATAAACTGTAAGGAGAATCAAACTTGTTAATTCGATGGGCTTCCTCACCACAGAGTAGAGTCAATATTTTCAAAATCCTATTCCACGCAACTAGGCTAATGTTAATCATACTGAGTGAAAAGAAAATAGTTATTTCAAATTCAAAGCTATTTCAAATCTCGTTAAATGCATGACAAATATACTATGGAAATAATTGAAGGATAGTTCAAATGTTCTACGGCCGACAAAATTTCTCAGCATTAAGGCAGGGTTTTTCAACCTAAAAAGAATAGCATCCTTGCATAAAATGTACCAGCATAAGTTCCAGCCTTAATTTAACGCTTTGTAAACAAGCCATTTACATTATGGAAATGGCTAAACTATCAATCTTATATGGTATCTTATGTTGTAAGTATGTCTCAAATATATACTTTCTTAATTAAACATTTTCATTTTCGACACATTACCTTTCGGATGAGAATACTGTTGAGCTCAATGCGTGAAATAATCCAAGCTCTGTTCAGCTCCAACGCACGCTGCGCATCGTCTTGTATATTCTGGTAGGTGTCGCTCAACTGTGCAATGAGTATGTTTAGGAGCACGACACAGCACGTGATGAGGAAAACAACCATCAGAATACAGCTTAATGGTCTAGGTAGGAAAATGCAAAGTGTCATGGTATGTTTACTATACGAGTGCGCGGTTATTGATATTAACACAGCTAGAGCGAGCGTAACATTGTACGACATTGACATGAATATAACGTTTCATTTTTCATCTGTCTACTTCTTCGCATGAGCAAGAGCCCATGCGTCATTGCTTAGATTAAAGTAAAAATGAGAATTATGACAATAATAAATATCACATCATATTCTACAAAAGTAACGGGTAGGCATTTGTATTGCTTTAGTATTAAGATGAAAAATCATTGTTCAAGTGACCTACGAATAATTGAAAACATCTTGATACTTTATCAATATCGAGAATATTGCTTTGTCAAATTGTATACTATTTAGCACACTATGTCTTAATGATTTGTGTGTATGAACTGGACATTTCATTTACTGAGCAAACTTGAACTTCGATTTTGTAGAAACGTTCTTTTACCAGAGTTACTTTCACCAGAGTTACGAAAGGTGGGGTAATGTAATATACATATAACCATAAATATCTCGTTGAATCAGATCGAATCCATCATTCGTACCCCGATGCTTTTTATTTGAATGAGTACTGCTTATTAAGCATGTGTCAGATGGACCTTGCACTCCGAAGACATGCCGTTTATGGCGGAAATATTTTCCAAGTGGGGTAAAACCCGAACTCACTCACTCACTTCGAAGGTTAGGGGTACAAAGCTGTTATCGTTTATATAATGGATGAATCACGAACAAAATTACATGTCGGCTTAACAATTGCTGTGTATCGTTATTATATAGATATAAGTTTCTTTTGCCCAGCAGTTCAGGTTGGAATCAAGGGAACCATACAGTAAAAAGCTTTTGGGAATATACTTTCGTCGATTAGAACTACTTAATATCTTATGACGAACCCGTTTCAAGTTTAAGCTAGCAGGAATATCATTGAAGTGAACTTACTTGTATCCATTTACTCCATAGTACTCCACAATTGGGTCGTTTTCGATGAGTATTCGGATTCCAGTAAACAGTGTGTCCCAGAATGTTCTGTATTAACAACAAATGGTGCACATGTCAAATCATTCAACCATACAGAGTAACATTGTTTGCATATGGAGAAAATTGTAAGGTTGTTGGAATGGAATGGAATGTAATTAATTAATAGGTTTGAGATCGATAAGAAATATTTCAATTCACAGTGACTGATATTCGAAAAGTCTTGTGTAATTTAGTAACAGCGTTGCGTCACAACACTATTTTTAGGTTAGAGGAATGTTAGAACGAATAAATAGAATTGATAAAAACAAGATATATTTTAATTTACACTGACGAATAGTACTCTCTATACGGAATATTAATTTTAATAATTATTCCACATTATGAACTGAATATTCTAATCCCTATAAGGACACTATTTATGGATGACAACTTCTTTATTTATAAGGTGCTAATGTTTCGGTACAGATTCTTGTATCGTTTTCAAGCATTAATTAAAGACAGAGCACATGAGGTATATATACAGTAAGGAATGAGATGAGTTAATTGACAATGAAAACAATACTTAATTGAGCAAATGTAACAATAACATAACAAATCCCTTACCCAGACTCCTGATGAAGATCAAGAGATTCCTCCGCCCTCAGAGCCAGAACGAAGGATCCGCTGAAGGCTAGTAGTATCACAGAGAAGAAGATGGTGAACTGGACGAAGTCGTGGCCTAGTATCCGAACTAAGATCAAGGCATAGGCGCCCGTCTGTCTGGGGGAGGAACACTCATAAATTAAGATATAATAAATTACTCACATGAACAAAGAAGATTTGTCAAGACAAGTACATCAGAAATTGATAAAAAAGTTAGGCTAAAAAACTCGATTTTATTACATTAGATAATAGTCTAATAAAACTTATATGCCATTCGACATTATTCAGTTAAATGAATTCCCCATTAATGTTAAACACCTTACTATTTCAATTCTATTTAAGAATAGTAAAAGGGAAGACAAATCAGCGCTGAGTGGCAATCAAGATATTTCAGTTACGCAATCATATTTCGTACAAAAGAGTCTATCAAACCTTTAATCAAAATGACAAAAAATAAAAAAATAAGGGTTACGTCAACGAAAAAGCTATAAACTTTAAGCTTCTTTTAACTCAACAGAAAAATACATAATTTATATAATCATGAATGTAACCCCAAAAATCGCTGTACGCAATTGAAGCGTAATAAAATATAACAAGGTTAATGAAGCGCTCATAAAATATTCATTGTTGGACCCTTTTCATTGGAAAACTGGACGTCATTTAAATGCCACAAATTCAATTTACAAATGTCCCAAAAAAAGAAACCTAATCCCGAATGTCTACTTGAAAGAAGGCTCCTTAATTAAATAGATTACCTGAATACGGCAGCGTATTTGAATATCTTGAGGGTCCAGAGAAGATACCCCACCGAGTAGACATACCACTGCTCCTGTCTGTGGGTGAACCTCAAGGGTACGACTGCTATAAGCAACAGTGTGGCAGACAGATCTATCCAGTTGAATCGCTCCTTCCAGTAGTCCAGTCGATGTCTGAATGAGATGTTTAAAGAATATATCCGAGTTCATTTTACTTTTCATTACTTTTCAAAGGGGCAGTAGCACGTTTTTTTGACAATTTTATATTTTAATTTTTTTACCGATAATTGTAAGTTAATGCATAATGTATTATTTTGACAATGCCAACAATTTCATTACACAGGCCAATCATCCATAGTCAGAGGACAAAGTATGAAGATTCACATAAAATCCATTGGCGGCCATTTTGTGTGAACACCTTTAATTCATTTTGTGTAGGGAAAAGGAATTGCATGGCTAAACTTTACGTTATATATTTGAATTGTTACTGCTCCATTAAGCTTAAATACATTGTCTCTCAATTGGAACCATGAAGTTTCATTTTCCTGACATCACCTTATATTGCCCAGAAAAACGTGCTACTGCCCCCTTTAAAGAGTCGTGCAAGTCACATTCGCTTGCTAATATTAAAGGGGCAGAAGCACGTTTCTTGAAAATTTTATATTTTCAATTTTTCACTGATAATTGTACCTGAAAGCTAAATGCATTATTTTGATAGTGTCAAAAATCTCACAACACAAACCAATCATCCATAGCCAGAGAATAAATTATACAGATTCACACAAAGTCCGTTGGCGGATATTTTTGTGTGAACACCTTTAATTTATTGTGTGTACTTAAAAGGAATCGCATTGCTGAACTTAATAATATATATATCATATATATACTTATATTATCATTACTGTTTCATTTAGTTTGAATTCTTCTTTTAATTTGAAACATTTGTTTTCATTTTCCAGACAATACGTTATATTCCGTGCTATTGCCATTTAAGCCTTGCGGTTATTGTCAACTCTTCTGTTTCAGCTCCTAAATATACCGAAGGACAACTTAATAGTCCCATTAGAAACTTTCTTGGTGTTTATTATCGTCGATAGGAGCGCTACAATTTGTTTTAGGCAAGGCATAACTTAGTCAATGTTACGAGTAGCGCATGTTATGTCTTGCAAATCGACCAAAACATGGAACACGAGTATTTCGTTTGATGCAATTATTTGAAAGTTTTATTTTTCTAGTTACAATTTTGTTTGGTAATCTTTGTCGAAAAGACATATGAGTTCACTCTATTAATGAACGCGATTAAAATGAACAAAAGTCAGTTAGATTGTAAAAGAACAAGAAAAACAATCGGAAAATTTACGTAATAGAAGAGAAGAATATTGTTTTCTATTCTCTATGATCTATGACTGTAGATGATAACAAGATGTGTTTGTGAAACACGAATGCCCCCGGATGCATCCTGCTCGCTGTGTCAAGGTCAAGGTCAAAAGGTCAAATGTCATGATGTCATCTGAAAGATCTCATCACAAGGGATCCATATGTCAATTATCAAAGACCTAGCTCTGACCAATCAAAAGTTATGACCAAGGTTAAAGTTTTTGTGGACAAACGGACAGACGGACGGACAGACGGACAGGTGAAAAACAATATACCCCCGGAATCGGAGTCTCCGATTCGGGGGCATAAAAAGAATTTCAAACATTTCACAAGAAACATTGATACATGTAAGTGAACATGTCCTCGAATTAAAAAAACGCTCAGACAATTAAGGCCTTTTCTAGTTCTTCCTACGCAAAGCTTACACCGCCAGTTTCCGAACCGTCAGTTTTATGCCTTGCAGCTGACCCTTGTATTTTCCGTGCTTGCTCTCTTGCCTGTAGGGGCGCGGCACTATAGCAGCACAGAAAAGTAAAGGGTCTGCAGCAAGGCATAAAATGACAGTTCGGAAAATGGCGTTTTAGGGTTTGCGTAGGAAGACTAGCATATTCCTACTCTGCAATCGTTATCATCTAACCACAAGATTTGAGTGCCTCAAAAAAGTTCCTACTTTCTCATCTGGTTGACCTCTAAGAAGAGAGAGAAGGTCACGGCCGCCACTGTCCACACCTCCGTCACACCCCGCACTATAGAGAGGGCATCTTTGTATTGGGTCGGGTCAGGGGTCAAGGTCGCAACGGCAAGAGAGAAGGTCAAGCAGAATAGAGTGATGCAGTAGATAATACTGTTGGCACTGAAATATATTGATAGATGTGTTAAATACATGTTTATAGATATTCACAGTCTAAAGCTGGGTTTACACTTGCACGACTCTCGAATCCGCATTGGCACGCATTAAATCGTGGCAATGCGTATCTTTGTCGTATCGTTATCGTGAATAATTCGTGAACTGCTCATGGATGCGTGCAAATGCGCGAAGAATTAACCAAATGTTTGGTTATTTCTTCACGCACTCCAATGCGTGCCAGATGCGCAAAGTATTCGTGAATTTGTCTCAACTTGTTCGTAACTTATTCTTGTAGTGTCGTGAAATGCGTGCATAATTTTGTGTGTCACGATAGAGATAAGACAAGGTTGGGCATTTCAAGCAATGCAATTTCAGGTACATCAACCGTCTCTTCTCTTCAAGAAGCGCGATATCTTGGAAGTTATTCATGGTGTTCACTCTGTGACAGTAGAGGATGAACTAATTTTTGGTACTGCCTTTATATACCTCCAATGCGGGCAGTATCGTACACCATGCGGGACTACAAAGGACACGATCTTGACAAGCATGCGTGAATTAGTCGAACCTGTGCGTGCAGTTGCGCCTACTGCGTACCAAAACGCAACTTAGTCGCAACAAATGCGTGAACAGAACGCAGCTTTGTCGTGGTTATGCGCCAATTGTTCGTGAAATGCCGGGTAAAATCGCAGCACTTGCGTGCAGTTTTCTGCGGCAAATGCGTGAAGTGTGCTTGAATAATGCGCCAATGGGGGGGGGGGGGGGTGTGTACGCATTGTTTTAATTGTTTTCAAAACAATGTTGCTTCGTCTATTGGCACGCACAAAAATCTTGAAGTGCGGATCCAAAATGCGTGCAAGCCACCTTAAGTAAACCTAGTCTCAATATTATCCGAAAGGTATAGTAGAGGGTCGCGTCAACACACGTATCGAATGGACCAATCAGAACTCAGCTTACCAAGCCACAATAGTCTGCCTTCGCACGTATAACGTTGGAAGGTCATAGGTCGCAGAAAGGTCGGCTGACGCGACCCTCTACTAGACCTTTTTAGACTCAGTATAGGAGTGAAACGGATAATATTGAGATTAGGTTTACTTAGACTGTAGATATTCAGAAACGAATGTGACAGCAATTTACAATAGTAAAATGTCAATGACAAGTCAATCTTGAAGACATGAAGAAACAGTTAGTACCATATTGGGACACCACCTCTCATAAAACTCTAACCTCCTATATAGAACTATAATAACCCGCGTTAGACTGTACCGAGAAGCTAAAGGGGAACTGATAAAGTATTTATTTCATGCATAAACAATCTTAAAGATTTGTACACATTTAAAAACTTGAAAAAAAATTAGTTAGAACGGTTCACGTGATTCTCAAAACCGAACTGTGGATCTAAACATATCTATTCAAAAGAAAGGATTGGGTACAAGTAATCCAACCTAATAAAACCCTCTCCTAGAACTGTATAACTCAAGCTTCGCCACATAAGCTGAAAGTCATCATAGAAGTCATTGAGACGTCATATTCCTTCAGTGACGTCTAATATGGCATTAAAGAGACACAGAGTACGTATGTTGATAGGATCACATATGTCAAATTTTGAAATCGATGTTATTACATCGGGAACCACTAACTGTTACTAAAAATAACAAGTTAAAGGTCAATCAGTACATTAGAGCGAAAATACGGCCATTCAAAGTCCGGATTTTGATCGAAAACCGGACAATATGGCTCGAGTGGCGCGCGCAAGTTCGCCAAACATAATTTTGAAACTTTGTCATTAGCTGACAGGAAGATAAATTTGATTCGATAGTGTTTATTAGGTATTGTAACTAATAGGTAGATAAATTGGATGCATAATTTCGAATATTAAACGTATTTGAGATGTTTTCTTGATTTTTCCATAAAATCAAGCATTTTAGAGATATTGTGCATAAATGTATATATTTGGAAGTCCAGTGATGAGATATGAACTTCAATCAGCATATTAGATATTTTGTAGCTTACCAAACCAAATAAAATTTTAAGAAAGATACTCTGTGTCACTTTAACTCTCATCTTATATCGTGTAAGTTGGTTTGGAGCCGTTATTAATAAAATGTACATGATTTTATACTCACATGAACCGAAATCGAACATAGTCTTTCCACTTCCTGCGGATAAGTAAGCGTACACTATCATGGAAGACAATATCCTGAAACAAAACCAAATAATATGAAAACATTTCACAATAGAAATCATTGATAAACCTTTTCTGAATTCGATGGAAAATTACCATTGAACTTTTTGGAATTTCATGTCTTTGTCGAAACATTAATACAGATTTTTACAACATTACATGTTTTATACCACTTGTACGATTATTTTATTATCAGTCTTAGTAAACCTAGCCTCAATATTATCCGTTTCACTCCTATACTGAGTCTAGAAAGGCCTAGTAAAAAACTGTATTAATGTTTGGAGGCTACGTTAATAAACAGAATATTATATTTGTGCCCATGACATACTATGTTTACGACACTCGTGCCTAAATATCAGTATATCCCTCGCTCTCGCTCGGGAAGCCACTCGTGTCGTCAACATAGTATGTCATGGACACTCATATAATATCCTCTATATACTACCCACTGTGAGTCCTTGTTTAGCGATGACATGCAGACAGCACCTGGAGGTCGAGTTGAAGTCCGGGTGAGATGGGGGTCTTCCATCCTCGTCAGCCTCCAGAGCTTCATAGTACACCCTATACTTGCCTGTCTCTCCTATAGGGTCCATCATACAGTCCAGCACACCCAGAGCTGTCTGCTGTAAGTACAGACAGGTCTACATCAGTGTCAGTCTAAGTAAACCTAGCCTCAATTCTCGCTTCACTCCCATATTGAGTCTAGCGAGTTACAGAAAGAGGTCGCCTTTCGGCGGCCTATGACCCTCCAACGTTATATGTGCGAATGCAGATTCTGACAGCTTGGTAAGACGATCCCTGCTTTGACAATGAGACAAGTCGGCTGACGAGACCCGTTACTACATCCTGCTAGACTCAATATGGGAGTTAAGCGAGTGTTATTGAGGCTATGTTTACTTAGACTGGTTGGCAATGCTTTGTTTAAAGAGTCATTCCCTGAAGTGGCAACAAAAAGGTTTGAAGTTGCGACTATGATCGAAAACCGGACAACGATGAGGGTCAATAACTTATCGAACGCAGTCAGAATGACATTATTGAGTTGATGTAGTGTGATCATTTGAAGCAAAACTATAATGAAAATCACGGCGTGGCTCTTTAACTTACTTTGAGAATCAAGTGTCACGTACGCTTTGAGCCTGATTTCTGACTTCATTATTCCTGTTCCAAAAAGCCGTTCATGTATTGATCGAAGTTGTCTTGGTTTCTCCAGAAGGGTAACTAGAGCTCTAGGTATAGAATATTACTTACATTTCAAAGAAACGTGAATGAAATGTTATGCATGTACATAGCCATGTTACACACATGTTTTTTTTCTGCTAACTGACGTTAATATATGAAAATGTTTTGTGACAGTGACGTCAACATATACGACATCACTAGGACGCTTTATTAGCATTTCCTACGGCATTTCATCTATTATGTCCTATAGAGCACTACTTGTAAAATGTAAAGTGTATAATGATCGTATTCTCACCTGCATGTTGGTAAGTAGAAGCTTGTGAAGACTACACTCTGACTTGTCAGCTGTTGTGGTAACATACATTCCTCGTACACTGAAAAATATGAGACAATATTTCAACCTTTAAAATGTCAATTTATCCTCATAGTTCACATAATGAAATGTATGATCTATTTGTATTACAAAGTTATTACCAAATAGTGTCGATTCTCATAAAGTTGACCTTTCCAAGAAATTTTCTGTCATGTTATATACACAAAGAACTTAATTAAGCACCGCCCATTTTGTAAAATGAAATTGGGAGCTCTTTGAATATTGTGATATGTTTGATGTATTGACCACTCTAGATATAACAATTGCCGTTTTATTTATTATTTAATTGACGTAAAAATCCTTATAACACGATATAATTGAAAATATGAGAAAAAATGTGAGACCACTGAAATTTGGCAAAATATAACTATTGTCTTTGGTGAGAAACCACGCATGAAACTTTGGATTTGTTCAATCAAAAATAACATTTTTGATCCCTAGTTGACATTCAATTAGAGAAACCTTTTTTATCATGCACGATAAAAGCCTAGCAGGACATTGAATTTTCAGTACTTTTTTCAACCATAATTGAGAAAATTTCGAAATTTTTCAAATCTGTGAGTGAATTTGAGATTCTTTGAGTTGGACTTGTGGGTCAAACACTTCTTCTCCCTTTAAATAAGCCATTATCTTAAAGAGTCGCTAGTTTTTTCTTAGGGAAGCTTTTTTCAAATTTGATATTTGATAATTTTGTGATTTTGAAGGCTCATACTGCTCTAACAACTAACATTTGCTGAGAGGTCCTTACTAAAAATCATCAATTCAGTCAAGAGAATTATTATTACCATATTGCAGCAAAAAAAATTTACTTTCATTTTCAGTTATAAGTAAACTTGAATTTTCAAAAATACCAAGTTGGGGGAAATAAGTTATCCAGAGACAGTGAATCGTAATTTGAGTGAAGTTTTCATTTCTACACTGCTAAATGATCGTTCTATCGAAAAACCCTAATTGTTTTTTCTGGAACCTTGTATGGTTTATTAGCAGAAGCTTATTTTCTGCTTAACTAAGTTCTTTGTGTATATATACCGTCAGTAAGGAGCGTCTCTACACTGACTGCAGATAGGGGAATTGTATCTCCTTCTAGTCATCGTGTCACAGCCTTTTCACATAATTTTATCTACCAATGTCATTATTGTATACCAAAAATGTAAATGTATGACCAACTTGACAATTATTTCTAATATGAAGAAATTTGATAACATTTTATTGTATGTTTCTACAATCTAGTTAAAACTAGTCCAAACGTAGGACTTATGGGACGTTTTGACAAGATGGGTGTTTGTGGTGCCTATATAAAAAGATATAAAGTGTTAAAAAAGAAGAGTTCTGTTTACATAGAGATTAACACCCAAGCAGAGATGTCATATTGTTTTTACAACACGAGTGACTGTAAAATGATATTTTCCCGAGCGGGATCGGTTAAAAGACTTATTGTGTAGCGCCAATTTCAAACAGCAATACTCAACGGAAATATCACTATTTTGATGTTATATATCAATCTAAGTATCATCACATATGAAGTAAAGCAGAATTTACATTCTGCTTTATTCAAAATCGCGTCTTTAGTGTCTAAGTCAGGGAGATGAAATGACACGTTTGCACTGATTCACCCGCCCGCTGTGTCGGTGTACATTACGTTGCTCGTGCTGCACGCTTTTCGCGTGTCGAGTAGCTCGTAAAGAAGTCCTTCATTCCGATGTCACGTGGTCTTCTTATCTAACCAATGGAACTACCGCTAGGGGTTTATTACACATGTGCAACATATCGTTTTTTATGTCATGACTTATTTCATCACATATATGGATAATAATTCATTAAATTACCTTACATTTCGATAAAATCTGATGAAGGTAAACTAAAGAAAAGGCAGCTCAGTTAAGCAATTTCTCTTGCAGACTTACATAATGTTTGGCATATAGTTGAGCAGCAAGGCAGCGATGTTGTCGTTGTTGTTGGTGAGAGCAATGTGGTAGGGCATGTTGTTGTGTTTATCTCTGACGTGGGGGAGAGCGTCGTTCTCGAGGAGCTTGCTGCAGACCCCCTTGAAGTTCCTCCTCACGGCGTGGTGGAGGGGGGTCTGCCAGTCAGAGTCACACGTGGAGGGGTTGGCGCCTCGTTGGAGGAGCATATTCGTGAATAATTGGACCTGGAATAGTTTGACTTCATTATGAATTTTAGTCGTGTGAGAAGAACGATGTATTCATAGATCAATTGAGCGATCATGATTTATCTCAGCTTCAATGGACGTGGCTTACCAATGGATGATTACTTGTTTATGGCTGACTGATCGTGCTTGACAAAGACATTTTAAGCTATGTCGAAACGTCAATTTCACAGAATAAAGAAGTTGTTCCTCTATAATAAAAATTATTTTTTTGTTCATCACACCAACCTCTAGAATGTCAATCAAGGTTTGAAAGCTTAATGTAACCCCCCCCCCCCTCCTTCCACTGACACGTAACTCGTGTTTATATACATTATTGATCAAGAGAAAATTATTCTTTACGTGTATATTCCTCAGAAAATTATGGTACGTTTTGGTGTGAAATTGGTAACTTCAAACAACCTCTTTTCCGTACATCTGTAGAACCTCTTCTATTAATTATGTTAATGCATATTGCTTGAAACATTACCATAGCATGTTCTAAAGTGTCATGTTGACGACAGACGCGAGGGCTTGTAACCATATTACTGTTCACGCTTGTCTAAAATTTCAGTATCAAACTTTATTATTGACTCAAACACTTTATTTGTATTTGGGAACGAAAGAGTTTATGATGACTTCCATCCTATTTGTGTTCCTCCGTTCAAACTCATTTAAATTTATCAGATGATTAACCTTTTATGTTGCTTTGCTGATTACCTTTCGAAAATGAGACGACAAACATAAGTATGTTCCCTGTCCCCGTATTTCTCCATCAATTTCTCTCAAAGGATAAATGCATGTTATTTTCATTACAGTGTGTTCCGAAAATGAGAGATTTTCCCTGTCCCCGTATTTCTCCACCAGTTTGTCTCTCAAACTATGAATGCATGTTATGTTCATTACCTTATGTTCGTTACCCTATGTTCAGAAAGGATCTTGGTGACGACAAGCATAAGTATGTTCCCTGTCCCCGTATTTCTCCATCAATTTGTCTCAAATAATGAAATCTTGTTATTTTCCGACCGTATGTTCCGAAAATGAGAGTTTTTCCCTGTCCCCGTATTTCTCCACCAGATTGTCTATCAAAGTATGAATGCATGCTATGTTCATTACCCTACGGAATGGAAATTCGTGACGAAAAACACGAGAGCCTGTTCTCTTTTCCCCGTATTTCTCCATCAATTTGTCTCAAGCTATGAATGCATGTTATTTTCATTACCGTATGTTCCCAAAATGAGAGCCTGTTCCCTGTCCCCGTATTTCTCCACCAGATTGTCTATCAAAGTATGAATGCATATCATGTTCATTACCTTATGTTCAGAGGGGAACTTGGTGACGACAAACATGAGGGCCTGTTCCCTGTCCCCGTATTTCTCCACCAGTTTGTCTATCACCACCTCTCTCTCCGCTTCCTGTCGTCCTATCAATAGTATTTGCGTCTTCGCTGCTACCTGGAACACATAACATAACATAATGTATCTCTGGTTGATAAGAAGGTGTGCAAGTTGTATGTGTATGAATGATAATTTTTTGTTTGTTTTAGTAATGTATATTTTAAGAAAAAATGTAAAAAAATGTCTTTCATAACCAATTTGGATGGCCAATATAAAAAAGTGATGTCTTGGGTGAAACAGAAATTAATAATCTCTCTGTCTGTCTCTCTCTCTCTTTCTCTCTGTCTCTCTCTCTTTCTCTGTCTCTCTCGCTCTCTCTCTCAAACATGTGATTTCTTTTTCTTACACAAAATGAATTAAAGATGTTCAAACAAAATGTAACTTTCACACTTTCAATATGGATTTGTCTGTTTGCTCTGTAATACCATGAGCCAATTGAAATTACCAGGACAATATTGATATCGTATGGAAAGAACCAGTGCAGGTTTGCATTTAAGCCAACAGAAATTATAAACATAACAACCGGGTAATTTTGACAAGGATATAAAGAATGAGGGAAATAAAAGCGTTCTAAACTTTCCTCTGTGTAACACAATTTATATTAAAATGATAACATTTTCAGACGAGTGAATGTGCTTGAACTACGTAATCTTTAAAGAATTCAATATAAAATTGCATTAAAGAGAAAGTAGTACGTTTTTTATAATTTTATATCATAAATTTTTCACTGATAATTGTATGTTGATGCTAAATGAATCATTTTGACAGTGTCAAAAAGCTCAATACACAAACCAATCATCCATAGTCAGAGGACAAAGTATAAAGATTCACATAAAATCCATTGGCGGCCATTTTGTGTGAACACCTTTAATTTATTTTGTGTAAGAAAAAGGAGTCGCATTGCTTAATTATACGTTTAATATTTGAATTATTGCTGCTCCATTTAGTTTAAATATATTGTCTTTCAATTGGTACCATTAATTTTCATTTTCCTGACATCACCTTATTTTCCCCCATTCTTGTGAACTATTGTGACGTTAACCAGACATCAGCAGAGGTTTTTCTCTGTTATAAGTATTTCCTTTTTTGACCTCATACATGTGACACTTTTTTGACAAAATTTGTTCATTTTCAACTAGCTACCGAAATCTATGCAGTAAACACTGGTTAAATTATGTAAGCATAATTCATTGCAAATAACTAGTGAAATAATGTGGTACAAAAATAAAAATGCAGTTTCTCCTGTAAGATTTTATCCATACACAAAGAGAAACTTGAACACCAACGAAAGAAGTAACAAAATAAAAAATTTGTATATATAAATACATTTTTCTCTCAATAAGTTTGGTAATTCAGTATTCACTGTATATTTCAACCTCCGCATCCTGTAAAGTGTGAGAAAGTCAAACACTTCCCTATAGTAACGTACATTACCATGTCAGATATATTCAACGAGGCCGTAAGCCGCAGCAATGAAACCAATAATTTGTGCAAGTTCATTGTTTGCATTGTTTAGCATAGAGACCGTCATCCTTGACTTCAAACTAACCTAGCCTTGATAAGGACGAAAAATAGAAAGTGTAATTTTCATCAATCTAAATAAATTTAGATCAACAGGTTTAATATTTGGTCATACTGTTTGACCAAATATAAAACCTGTTGATCTAAATTTATTTAGATTGAATTTTCATATGATGTTTTTTTGTTTCATGTACAAACATAAATCTATTTAAGTGTATAATTGTTTTGTATATCAGATAAACGTTTACTATCTAAGGTTTAAAGGGGCAGTAGCACGTTTTTAGGGGGAATATAAGGTGATGTCGGGAAAATGAAAATTAATGATTCCAATTGAAAGACAATGTATTTAAACTAAATGGAGGAGTAATAATTCAAATATATAACGTAAAGTTTAGCCGTGCGATTCCCTTTTCTTACAGAAGATGAATTAAAGGTGTTCACACAAAATAGCCGCTAATGGATTTTATGTGAATCTGCATACTTTTTCCTCTGACTATTGATGATTTGCTTGAGTAATAAGATTTTTGACACTGTCAAAAAAATACATTTAGCATTAACTTACAATTATCGGTGAAAACTTTGAAATATAAAATTATCAAAAAACGTGCGACTGCCCCTTTAAAAGCATTGATAAATACAAGCGAAAAAAATCAAACAGAAATTTGTTGAGAAATATTAACATGGAATCAAATTATATATATATATAAATAAATTGTATATTATATATATTATTATGAAAAGAGAAATATCTTCAGGGTACACGTCCGGCTTTGATTACTTAAATATTTATGAGAGAACACGAAACAGTCTATATTTGAACATAGAGTATACAGTATCAATAAATTGTACCTTTATCCCTGAACTCCCCAGAGACCTTTATGGATGAATGGATGTTCAAAGTTCTAGGTAGATCTTAGGAGTTATAATATTTGGAAACGCATGTATGCAAATATTTGAATCTTGTGCATCTAACGGTGCATTCACCTCAGAAGGTGTATCCTACATGTCCTACACATCCTTTACAGATAAAACAGGGCGTATATTGCATATCTCAATAATGGTCTCCAGTCTCCATAACAACTTTAGATAATCAAAATCACAACGCTGATAAAGCCAATGCATGAAACCTAAAGACAATAAAATTATTTACAAAAAATGAGATAGAGAGAGATATAAAGAGAGATGGGGAAAGGAGGAAAAACTAAAAAAAATTAATTAGGGCCGAAATTGAGTTGTACATTAACCTCGGCGGTCTCTGGACTCAGGAATATGACTCGCTTGCGCTCACCTCTCTCTGGAAGTCATCCTCGGTAACCTCCTCCCCCAGGAGATCAGCGAAGGAGGGGGTGAGGGTCAGGGCGTGAGGGGGGATGTTGGAGCATGCCTCGCAGAACCCTGCGTCCACAGGGTACCCTCCATCTTCATTGGGGAGGGGGGAAGAATAAGGTTAAATCAGGATTCAATAAGGATAAAAACTGTTTAAAGCTTAAAATGAAAAATATTTTTCAAAGGAAAAACATAGGATATAATTATGGAATGACTTTTGAAGCAACGCCTCGGAATGTTTGGTATTGCCCGGTGTTCGATCAGTTTAGAGCTTTTGGTTGTAATAAGTTAATTGTGATAAATTTAGCTCAGGAGTAGAAATTGTATTACGCCGTTGTCACATCGTTTATCAGAAAGAAAATATTCATATAATTTGATACATCAAAACATAATTTATATTTATAACATAATTTATATTTATAACATAATTTATTTTATTTTTTAAATCTTCGTTAATTATGGTAACATGTAAATCTGTTTACGTTAGAATTAAAATAAATTATATTACGTTTGTGTGTTCATTAATTCAATGAATCTGGCTACGAGAAGGCCAGTTTATACCTAAACTTGGACATTTAGGTACACATAATTAGTATATCGATGTGTGTAAACCGTGTCATAAACCATTGTGGCCACTTAGAGGAAATATTTGCAGCTCACAATACATAAATCAAAGATTTGACACTGGACTTGAGCATAGTCGTGTATCATAACAGTACATAACGATGCTTATTGTGTACTTAAGTACACAGAAGTTGTACATACTCATAAATATTTGACTTTTCCTTAGATAAAACACTTACAAAATATGAGGCCATTTCGTTTCCCATTCTTATTCCTGTGACGAATACATATTTGGTCCATCGTTAACACTGGATTGTGTAAGGACAATAGTTGCACTGCGATTAAGTAAAATATTATTTATTTACCAAAGGAAAATTTTTAAAGTACTTTCCTCAATAATATCCCTCATTTATATTTTCTTAATTTCGTTTTAAATAGGCAAGGCGCTTTTTGATAATCAATGAACACTAATCTCTAGAGTCGTTTTATCGTATAACACTATTGATTAATGTTTGAGCAAAACATGCTTGACTTTGAATAGTAACGAATAAATCCATACCAATGTAAACAACATAATAGTGACCATCTTACATAACTCTCATAACGTAAATATTTGGAACCCAAAAATGATAACATGTAACATAAGCATCAGTGTAATGTATACATAACCTATGGGGCCCAGATGTTCGAAGATCTTACTTAACTCTTATGACGTAAAGATTCGGATGAACACAAACATGTATCATATAAGCATCGGAGTAAATGTATACAGTACCTATGGTGTCCAGACGTTTGAGGGCGAAGGCAGGACGTTTATGTCTCCTCATGTCCAAGCTGGTCAGTTGAGTCCGGTCAGATTCCTCCGATCACAACAATCAGGGTCTCCACTGATAGTTAAGTCATAAACACAAGCCAGCCATCATAAATCTTGCTGTTCACAAGTCTCACAGCGACAGGTCTGTCCTCATTTTCACCGCACACACACCACTGATCGATGCGGTATCCTACAACGTCATATAGGTATATACCTACCTCAGTCATGTAGATAGACCTATGACCAGGTGAGGGAAATGCTACCGAATATACAATCTTATTAACGATCTACATTACCTGACTGCTAGGTAACGTGTACACCTGAAGAAGCGGTTCTGATAAACGGTGACCTAGGGAATGTACGAGACTGTGACTGTTTCTTTGTATAGACCGCAGGTGAGAGCGTTATTGGGATCATTTACCTGTAATTTGTCAACAAAGTGCCGCGCCTTGTGGAACTAGCATCAAGGGTACAGGTCCATTCATTAAATATTCACTTTACAATACCTTGATCATTATCAAATTTCAAGGTGCAATTAATTATTAACGATAACAGCCTTGCAGCGTTAAAGGTAAAATGCAGGTAAACTGATCACGTGACTATTGATTATCAGCAAAGAGAAAAATTATCGATCTGGCCAATAGGTGACTAGGTTCGATTTCCTTACTTCACACTCATTTACATAATATTATCAGCGATCAGTAACACGTTTCTATGTTAGGTAATGTCAATGTACATAGAAAAACATAGTTGTAAATGCAGTTTATTTTGATACTTGGTTTCGTAACACGTTCATGTCCATCTCGTGTGTACGGCAATATTATTTTCGCATGTTTTTGTTCAACTGATATGTTGTTTAGGTTATATCAAACATAAATGTTAAGATATTTTATTTGACCTAAGATTTATAGTACTCTTTTTCGAACATGAAATCTGTTGACAAAACTCAAACATAATAATTGTCACTTATATTTTCTATGTCACTGGCGTCAGATAAATTGATATTTAATTTAACCTTGTTTGTGAGTTTTTTAGGTACTATATATCGACATCTAGCCTACTTTGATTTATTAAGTCTTCCTTTTACCATGAAATTTGTTGACAAATATCAGAAATTGTAAAAAAAATCGTATTTTCTATGTCACTTGCGTCAGGATGTTGGACTTTGTAACTGCTTTTCTTGGGTACTATTGACATCTACTTTAGTTTATTAAGCCCTCTTCTTTATAAATCAAACCTGTTGACAAAAATCAGAAATAGTAATTGTTGCTCGTATTTTCTATATCACTGATGTAAGGTATATATTAAGTTGGACTTTGTAACTGCTTTCTTAGTTACTATTGACATATTCTTTAATTCATTAAGCCCTCTTCTTTTTACATCAAACCTGTTGACAAAAATCAGAAATAGTAATTGTTGCTCGTATTTTCTATGTCATGGGCGTAAGCTTTATATTAAGTTGGACTTTGTAACTGGGTCTCTTAGGTACTATCGACGTCTACTTTAATTGATTAAGTCCTTTTTTATACATAAAATCTGTTGACAAAATCAGAAATAGTAATTGTTGCTCGTATTTTCTATGTCATGGGCGTAAGCTATATATTTAGTTGGACTTTGTAACTGCGTTTCTTAGGTACTATCGACATCTTCTTTAATTTATTAAGTCATCTTTTTCATACATGAAATCTGTTGACAAAATCAGAAATAGTAATTGTTGCTCGTATTTTATATATCACTGGTGTAAGGTATATATTAAGTTGGACTTTGTAACTGCTTTCTTAGTTACTATTGACATATTCTTAAATTCATTAAGCCCTCTTCTTTTTACATCAAACCTGTTGACAAAAATCAGAAATAGTAATTGGTGCTCGTATTTTCTATGTCATGGGCGTAAGCTATATATTTAGTTGGACTTTGTAACTGGGTCTCTTAGGTACTATCGACATCTTCTTTAATTTAATAAGTCCTTTTTTATACATGAAATCTGTTTTGACAAAATCAGAAATCGTAATTGTTGCTTATATTTTCTATGTCATGGGCGTAAGCTATATATTTAGTTGGACTTTGTAACTGCGTTTCTTAGGTACTATCGACATCTTCTTTAATTTATTAAGTCATCTTTTTCATACATGAAATCTGTTGACAAAATCAGAAATAGTAATTGTTGCTCGTATTTTATATATCACTGGTGTAAGGTATATATTAAGTTGGACTTTGTAACTGCTTTCTTAGTTACTATTGACATATTCTTTAATTCATTAAGCCCTCTTCTTTTTACATCAAACCTGTTGACAAAAATCAGAAATAGTAATTGGTGCTCGTATTTTCTATGTCATGGGCGTAAGCTATATATTTAGTTGGACTTTGTAACTGGGTCTCTTAGGTACTATCGACATCTTCTTTAATTTAATAAGTCCTTTTTTATACATGAAATCTGTTTTGACAAAATCAGAAATCGTAATTGTTGCTTATATTTTCTATGTCACTGGCGTCAGGTATATATTAAGTTTGACTTTGTTACTGCGTTTCTTAGTTACTATTGACATATTCTTTAATTCATAAAGCCCTCTTCTTTATACATGAAATCTGTTGACAAAATCAGAAATAGTAATTGTTGCTCGTATTTTCTATGTCACTGGTGTAAGGTACATATTAAGTTGGACTTTGTAACTGCTTTCTTAGTTACTATCCACATCTACTTTAATTCATTAAGCCCTCTTCTTTATACATCAAACCTGTTGACAAAAATCAGAAACAGTAATTGTTGCTCGTATTTTCTATGTCATGGGCGTAAGCTATATATTAGTTGGACTTTGTATCTGCGTTTCTTAGTTACTATATCGACATCTACTTTGATTTATAAAGTCCCGTTGACAGTTCTTATATGTATTGCCAAAATGTTTATAAACTCAACTTAGCACTGACTGAAAAGATTACGAATCTTTAAAGGGGCAGTAGCACGTTTTTTAAAAAATTTATTTTTTCAATTTTTCACTGATAATTGTACGTTAATGCCAAATGCATTATCTTGACAGTGTCAAAAATCTCATAACACGAATCAATCATCCATAGTCAGATGGCAAAGTATAAGGATCCACAAAAATAATCCATTGGCGGCCATTTTGTATGAACACCTTTAATTCATTTTATGTAAGAAAAGAAATCGCATGACTAAACTTTACATTATATATTTGAATTATTACTGCTTCATTTAGTTTAAATACATTGTCTTTCAATTAGAACTATTAATTTTGATTTTCCGGACATCACCTTATATTCCCTTTCAAAACGTGCTACTGCCCCTCTAAGAACAAGTACTATTTGGCATACTAAAAACTCGATAACTTTATAGTAAGTAATATGATACTTTTTCGAAACAAACTTTATGAAAGCGCAGTCAAGTTTGTGCTCTATTTTATTTTTAGAAATGTTACTTAAAAATGTCAGTTTGTGCATTTGTTTCGACGTTAATAGCGGTGAGGTCTACTAGAGATAAAGTCTATTTGATAGAAATCAAAAGCCAATTTTCTTGATTTCTTAATCTCATAAAAAAAACTACTGAAAGGAACAGTAGCACGTTTTTAGGGGGAATATAAGGTGATGTCACAAACTGAAAATGATTACTTACGATTGAACTAAAGGTGTTCACACCAAAATGGCCGCCATGTAAATCTTTATAATTTGTTATCTGACTATGATAAGAATTGAAATAACAATCGTAAACCTGTTGTTGATTATTCAATATTATATTCTTACACAAACATTTTCATAATTCAGATTTTATTCAATCATTAATGGCATTGGACAGTGGTCAATCGTTGATACAATTGATATAATAAATATCAAAAGTATAAAAATGCGTCTCTCGAAATACTTCATTGAATGGTGTATGGCATAAAAATTTATACTTTGCTTTCAAAGTATCAACATTACATATTCAAAATATTGAAAAGGAAATAAATCAAATGTTGTGCTTAACTTTCAAAATGAACATTAACCATTAGGCACTGTTTAATTATAGATTTACTTAATAGCTAAGAGACATATGATGTATTAAGTTATAACACGTTAACAATAACACATATTTGCAGTAGTTTGAATAAAATAATTAGTGTCTGGTTAAAGGTTTTTTTAAATATCTTGTTTCATGTCAGCAGAAATGGACAAGAAATAGAATTTACACTTTCATGATCCCTACAACGTTTTAAGGGTTGTCAATATGTGAAAAATATGGACGTTTTTGATTTTCACATATAATATGTCTTCCTTGTTGATTAACATTTGTGTTATGTCAAAATTCAGTCTAAGTAAACCTAGCCTCAAAAATACCCATGTCACTCCGATATTGAGTCTAGCAAGATGTATTAGCGGTTCGCGTCAGCCGATCTATCGAATAGGTCGGCGAAAGTTCGGCTGACGCTACTTCATCTCGTTAGACTCAATATCAAAGTGAGACGAGTATTATTGAGGGGCTAGGTTAACTTCATCTTCCTACGCAGAGCCTAAAAGGCCAGTTTCCAAACTGTCAGTTTTATGCCTTGCTGCATAGCCTTGAGTTTTCTGTGCTTGCTCTCTAGTCTGTAGGGGCACTATAGCAGCACAGAAAAGTAAAGTCTCTGCAGCAAGGCATAAAACTGACAGCTTGGAAACTGGCCTTTTAGGCTCTGCGTAGGAAGATGGGTTAACTTAGATTGGTCACAATTATTTTTGGAACAATCTATAAACATTACATTTTTTTAAAGGAAAAACAAAAGCAAAACAATTTCACTCTTGTTCTTATCTGTTTGTGAATACGTCATCAATACGAAATATTTTTATTTGATGATCTAACATGTGATAAATTCAACTGAAGTGTGTACTTTCTTTCGCTTGTCAGTTTATATGTAAGAACAAATTCGGATAGTGTCGTAATGAAGTGATTTAAGTGATTTATATTGATTTGTATACAGATAAAATTTAATAACTGAACGAAATGTGCATCATGATCTTGCCTGATTAGTTAACGGGACAGTCCTATCAGGGTATTTTGTGGAAACGAATATCGCTTGCGTACTCTTCTTTATCAAGTTGTCAAATAGAAATCAACAAAAATGTTATCCCCAGGCAAGTAACATGTTTCAAATTGGTTGTGTTGTAATCATGCTGTACTAATAGCACTGTATGCATAAACTGAAATGTGCCCTTGAATTTCGTTCCCACAATGAATACCCCGATAGGACTGTCCCTTAAAGGGGTAGTAGCACGTTTTTAGGGTGATTATAAGGTGATGTCAGGAAAATGAAAATAAATGATTCCAATTGAAAGACAATGTATTAACTAAATGGAGCAGTAATAATTCAAATATATAACGTAAAGTTTAGCCATGCGATTTCTTTTTCTTACATAAAATGAATTAAAGGTGTTCACACAAAATGGCCGCCAATGGACTTTAGGTGAATCTTCATGCTTTGTCCTCTGACTATGGATGATCGTTGAGTGTAATGTGATTTTTGACACTGTCAAATTAATACATTTAGCATTAACTTACAATTATCAGTGAAAATTTTAAAATAAAAAATTACCAAAAAACGTGCTACTGCCCCTTTAATATGTATGAGTCTTCCTCATGATGATCGATAGTGTTTACAGACACTTTAACAATATCACATGTTTTTGCAAATTTGTTCATTTAAAAAAACTGATTTTTAGGAGAAACCTTTAATTATCCAGCCTGAGTAATAGTTTTAATAAAAATGCGAAAATCTTAAAGTTGTAGTGTGAACACCATTTAAAAAATTCGAGATAGGTAAAGGGATTCAAGAAGTTTGATCACTCAACGTTGTTGTTCGTTTCAGAACTCATTTCATTGGCCAAGAGGGTAATTTGGCAATAATTGTTTCGTTTTATTTTGAGACAACATTATCGCTTTAAGATAACGCATTAAGTACGCTCATAAATGTTACGGATTGTGGAGGAAAAGCCCAAAACATCGTAATACAGTTTGTTGTTTACGTTTACTCTTGTGCACACGTACACGTGGTTGAAATATACACTCTGTGTATAACCGTACACCGGAACTAGCAAGGTGTATGGCGGAGAAATGTTGCTAGCGAGGAGCCGAATCGAAATATTAGTAATATTTTACTTCATAACTTTCAAATAATCAACATCATGTGGTTATTTTAGCACACATACTTAGTAAACTGTATGTGCTTGTCATTCTGTATCCAAGGAACAGTAACAATGACAGTTGCGAGTAATGCTGTTGTTAGTAACATATTTGCTATCTCTGACTATGAACAGGATATGACATTAAATAGTATGTCTCGGAAAGCTATTGACATGATAATAACATAGAAAAAGTTGATGAAACGGCGATGATTGCTTTTTAAGTGATCCCGTTTGCGATCACGCTCCTCGCTAGCAACATTTCTCCGCGGTACACCTCGCTAGTTCCGGTGTACGGTTATACACAGTGATACATGCATGTATAAACATTGACAACAATATTCATATAAAAACTTTATTCAAATATAGAAAAGAATGGTACATAATATGAGACAATACAAATATGATTGACTTTAGAAGTAAGTTTGATCATTAATGCAAGTTAAATGATTTCATAACCTTCTATAGTTTGTTTGGTTCATTATGTATGCTAAACTGACAAAAATAGAAGTAAATGATTTCAACAGATCATAACGTAAGTAAGGAATAAATCATGTGAATCATCACATATTCTTGAAAAACATTTTAATCTGCCTCCCCCGATGGAATGCTGTCAAATTAATTGATGTGTCCTTCGTCAGAAAATTGACCATGTTAGTCAGACGGGAAAGCACGCTCTATCGCATGGCTGAAAAGTGAGGAGGAAAGAAATTAATAAACTTAACATTTCATTTCATAAAACCAATCGCACAAATGAATAATTGATAAAAACGATACTTTTAGGGAGAACAGGGCTTAGTTGTCCTAGGCTAAGTAAACCTAGCCTCAATAATACTCGCTACACTCCCGATATTGAGTCTAGCAAGATGCAATAGCTGGTAGCGTCAGCCGATCTATCGAATTAACCAATCAGGGATCGTCTTACCAAGCCACAATAATTTGCATTCGCACATATAACGTTGGAGGGATATAGGTCGGCGAAGGGTCGGCTGACGCGACCTGCTACTACATCTTGCTAGAAACAATAGCGAGTGTAGCGAGTATTAATGAGACTAGGTTTACTTAAACTGTAGGTGTCTGATCCTGTACACCAATACATCGTTGACCCTTTATCATATATAGAAGAATGTCCAGTGACGTAAAGAGGAAGATGGGAGGAGATGGTACCGGGGATAGTAAGAAATATAGTCCGAAATCCCTCCATCGATAGTAAGGTCGATACCCCACCCCCCAATGCACCTCTACATATACTCCTCTCGACACATATTTTGTGTTTTCAGCCTTTCTGATAAATAGGTAGAACTCTACGGGTCCGGGTCATGGTGCAACAACAGGGTATAGGACGTTTTCAAGTCGCGCTACCAAGCTACATTCTTTGCTCTTTGAAACTAGAAAGTCAAAAGATGGTAGTTAGGGCTTCACCATCTTCCTCCGCAAAGCCTAAAACGCCAGTTTCCGAACTGTTAGTTGCATGCCTTGCTGTCGACCTTGAGTGTTCCGTGCTTGCTCGCTAGTTTACTATGAGAGAAAGCAATAGTCCAATCAGAAAGTAACTGGAGGTTGCTAACAATGATTGACAAATAGGCAAAGCTGGTTCTGGTTCCAAACTTGATTATGGCTTCAGGTGTCAAATACATACATTCATTAGGCATCAAGGTATCAGACTTACTGACTGACAAGCACATGTCACTCACATGGCATGGTAATAACAAAAACTATGATTCACCTGTGGAGCCTTATGCTCCTTACAGTTAGTGGTTTACTCAAAAAACGAAACATTGGGTGGAAAAGGATTCAAAATTTACTTTCTCTTTAACAGCCGCCCCCAAATTTTGTCCCAGCACAGAAAAGTCAAAGGTCGGCAGCAAGGCATAAAAAAAGACGTTTTAGGCTGTGCGTACGAAGATGGGGCTTCACTTGTGTATCCCTTTATCGGCGACAGTGGTTCTCGCTTAACTGATTTCATATTTCAAATAATCTAGGACAATACGATCAGACAATATTCAAAAGTGAAAGTTATGAATGTAACATACTGTATTCCCATTAGCGTGATTTCCTGCCTGGACAGTCTGGACTGGATGGTCAGTAGGGTCATCCTGTTGGTCTCCAGATGGTCCCACAGTTCCCGGATGTTCTTGTTCATCTGACTAAGCTCCGGCCCCTCCCATCTGGTCAGTATAGCCCGGGGGTCGGTGATGTCCTCGCTCTCTATGTAAGTCTTGAGTCTGCTACCCTGAAAGATGTGTTAAAGAATTATAACTTTATTTGAAGTTCCTTAGTACAAGTGCATTGACATTGTGTACCTATGACTCCCTGCAGCGCCGTTCTTTCATTATGATGCTGAATTTCTAGCAAAACAAGGACAACTACCATCTTTTAAACGTGTATTCAGTGAAGAGTAAAAATTCAAAAAAACATAAATTTTATTGAATATAAGAAAGGAGCCTCATAAAATTGTCTACAGATCTAGACTTGCTTGGATACAATGTATATCTTTAATTCATTTTGTGTAAGAAATGGAATCACATGGCTGAACTTTACATTATATATTTCATTTATTACTACTTCATTTAGTTTAAATACATTGTCTCTCAATTGGAACCATTTATTTGTTCTCATAACATGCTAGTATGCTAAATTGCTAATATAATGCTAGCATATGATATTTCTTCGTTATAAAGAACGTTGAAAGATTCAGATTCATCAACAGGTGAAGCGCACTTAAAATCAGTGATAACGGTTATTTATGATCGGCAACTATAATTGCTGTTGTTATCCAATTCATATTGTATGTAAAACAAGAATAATATGGTCGTTACCTTTCCTATGTAAATACTGTTGAGCTCTACTCTCGTTATGATCCAGGCTCTGTTCAACTCCAAACCGCGCTGTGCATCTCTCTGTACATGCTGGTAGGTGTCGCTCAACTGTGCGATGAGTATACTGAGCAGGACCACGCAACAGACGAAGAGAAACACGACCATGAGAAAACAACTCAGGGGACTGAAAAGAAACATTTATCATCTTTATTTCCAAAATGGTTGGAAATAAGAAGTGTCATATTTTTAAAATGAGCACTAGTGCACAAGAAATTATTACCCTCGGAAGTATGTCATGTGACGTTTACGAAACTCGTGCAAATTTGCGTATTACCCTCGCTATGGCTCGGGTAATACAAAACATCACACTCGTTTCGTAAAAGTGATATGACACACTTCCTCGGTAATAATCTCTATACCCATGTACCATTATTGAATTTGAAATAAAACCGAAATTTAATAGTTATGTGACACGTTTTCTTAGAGGGGGAATGTATGCAAATGCAAATGCGTTCACATCAAAATGGTTTTCATGCAAATATTCGCTTGATGCATTGTACTCTCTTGCTACTACTACGGGTAATCAGACTGAGAAATTAAATGCTTCGGCCTCTGAAGATTAAGTATTAGAACAAAATTAATTAAGAAATTTTGAAGAAATATAAAAAAAAAATCTTCAGAGCTTAAATGGAACAAACATTTGAAATGTGCTCAATTTGACCCTATGATCTAAGGGGGATGAAATCACAATCACAAGCAAATATTATTGTGAATAGACCATTTCGATTTCCAAGTTTACTTTAAAGAATTTAGAAATATAACTCACGGATAGCCGTTTTCTCCTGCGTACTCCACCACTGCGTATGCCTCGATGAGTGTCCTCACTCCCACAAACAATACGTTCCAATAGTTGCTGCAAGGAGTTTCAAACATCGATGAAAAGGAAGATGAATTAAATAGAAACCTTTAACTTGGGCTAAACAATATAATAAGTGAATGCTATAATTGTTGTTTAAACAACTTAATGAAAAAATCACGAATACGCAAATTTATTTTAGCAGATTTACAAAAAGAAATTACATAAAGCCAAACCTGGTTCCCTGGCCTCGTTCCGCGTGCGCTTACTGTAGCACACGCGGAACGAGGCCAGGGAACCAGGTTGCATGAAGTCAAGATAGTAGAACAAGGAAAATGTCCATAAACGATACCTTGTTTCTTTGTGAACATGGAGAGCGTTCTCTCCCCTTAGTGCAAGGACGAATGCTCCAGTGAAGGCGAGGAGAATTACGATGAAGAAAAGAACAAACTGGAAAAAATCTCGACTGATGATTCGCCACAGAATCAGTGCATAGGCGCCTGTGTTCCTGTTGAAAGTGAAAGTTCAATGTCATTGATAATCGTGTCTTTTTTATTTGTTAAATTGTGCTTATGTAAAATTATTGGAATTATTGTTGTAATAATGATATAAATGAAAATGAGATATGGTTTACTCAACACAATATAATGATTAATATGTATTCTCAAATCTTAGTTCGCAAATTTTCACAAAGTTTCCTCAACGATAGTACAGTACAAGAGAAAGACCATAAGACTAAGATCGTTTAGTAGAAGGATCCCCTGGTATACGTCAAGATGCCATTCAAGGTGCCTGAAAGTTCTATCACATATTCTTACACTGAACAATCATGTTTTGCAGGATGTACTCGGCAAAAGTGTCAAAATCTGTTTCTAGAAATGGCACATTATTGATACTTTAATAACGGCTCTATACATCTCACGACTCTTCATAAAAGCGACAACAAAGGTTATAAGGACAGTCTAAGTATACCTACCCACAATAATTCTCGTTATACTCCGATATTGAGTCTAGCTAGATGCAGTAACGGGTCGCGTCAGCCGACCTATCTAATTGACCAATAAGGGCTCGTCTTTCAAAGCCGCATTAGTCTGCAATCGCACATAAAACGTCATAGGTCGACGAAAGGTCAGATGACGCGACCTGTTACTGTATCTCCCTGGACTCAACATGGGAGTTTAGCGAGTATGATTGAGGATAGGTTTACTTAGACTAGTTATAAGGACATATCAATATGCAATTTGAATCTTATTTGACGACATGAGTATACCTGAATACGGCAGCATATTTGAACATCCGAATGGTCCAGAGCAGATACCCCACTGAGAAGACATGCCACTGCTCCTGTCTGTGGGTGAACCTCAGGGGTATCACAGTTAGCAGCAGGAGCGAGGAGCTCAGGTCTATCCAGTTGAACTTGTCCTTCCAGTAGTCAAGTCGATGTCTAACACCATTTGAAAACATTTGGTCAAATATCTCATTTTCCTCAACTCAAATTTCTCATTATCGTCAACGGTTAGAATTTGATCTGTGTTCAAGGCTTATGAACGAGTACATAGGAACGTCTAAACTAAAATTTTGTCTCAGAAGTATTTTTTTTTCAATATTGGCAATATTTTGAAACAATTCATATATTATAACAAAATGGAGTCCAGAAGATGCTTAATTATACCTAGAGCTGAGTGATCTAGACTTGCTATACTTGGGTTGGTTGTCAATTGAATACTTTCTCTAGGTTCTGAATGACAGACTAAGGAACATCCGAATTTCTTGTCTGCGAGGCTCAAACATACCCTGATATAATAATGGTAAAAGACTTAACGTTCAGGGTATCATAGGAGCTATGTGGAAACATGTACACTTATGTAGCAGGGTGTTCAGTGAGGAAATTTGCCCTGGGCTCAAGGCACATTTACAAGTTCACCCCTACACCCCTACACTGAGTAAGGTAACTGCAGTTAAAACTCGTAGCCCAACCAATCTTCAGGTGGATAACAATTATGAATCTAGACCCGTGATGTGGCATTGCTTAGTCTCTCAAATCTTTCAAAATAAAATTGAAGATTTATTCTTAATTCTTGAGTAAATGTAAACTCACTTCCTAAGTTGGTTTATTTCCAGTCCCAAGGTGAAGGCCACCATGACACAGCCGATGACCTCTGCGACTGCTCGGCCAATTTGTAAGGGTTCGTCATAAACAGCAGGGTCAGGGGTCAAGGTTGCCACAGCCAAGGCGAAGGTCAAACACAACAACGTCAAACAGAATACTATGCAGTTCATCCTAAGAGAAAGGAAAACAATAAATTCTGACTAAAAGAATAAATTCGTAGTAAAATAATGTAAAGAGTTGATAAACAGAATGTACACAAACATCATGAGTAATATCGTCATATTTCCGATTTTAAAAATATGTTTCTCTTACTGGAATCTGAGTCTTGCATACAACTTCCATTTCCGCCGTATGAGTAGACGAACAACATCATGAAACACTAAAGCCTGGAAATAAAAGAAAGGAGAAAATATTGTGCATAGATGAATAATATGACATGTTTATATTTTTTTACCTACTCTAGAACCTTTATTGTAAGATCGATGAATATAAGTTTTGAGAGAAATGATTTATCGCGGCACGGACATCGCATATATACCTTTTCATTTTTATTGCTTTTTAGTAAAATTCTTACGGAAGCCTAACAACAATTTCATTACGAAACTTAATACTTCTTCTCATTTTTTTCTCGATTGCAGGATCAAAAATATTTTTACTGTGAAAAAATGTTTATTCCTCTATATCGAGTATATACAAAATAAATATTTTTTTCTCTATAATCCTTTCAGAATGTATTGACAGATTCAGATATACCTTGAGCCCAAGTTGAGATATTCTGTGCAGACATGACTTATCTTGAGGCTCGAACTCGGGATGGTTGGGTGTTCGTCCACACCTGTCTACCTCCATCACGTGATAATACACCCTCACGTGACCACTGTCCCCAATGGAATCCTTCATTGCGTCAAGGACACTCAGAGCTGCTTGCTGGCGACAGAAAATAAGTTTTTGAGTTATTTTTTTATTTTTTAGAAATACATAACAGTAAAGGATACTGAACGAACAAATGTAGCATATCGTTCGTCCTCGGTAAATATTGTTTTTCTCATGTCTGTAAAAACAGCCTAATCACAAGTTTATAGTTGTATGATGTTTTATCCATACTACATATTGTGTGATATACTACGTACTGTTTGCTATACTACCTAATCATTATCATCAATTATACAAATTATCTGCAATACTACATATTTTCTGCAATACTTTATATTATCTGCAATACTACATATTGTCGGCAATAATGCTTGTTGTCTGCAATACTACATGATATCTCAATTACTACATATTATCTGCAATAATACATCTTGTTTGCAAATACTACATATTGCCTGCTATAACACATATAGTCTACAATACTACATATAGTCTGCAATACTACATATTATCATCAAAACTACATATTGTCTACAATACTACATATATACTACAATACTGCATATATTCTACAATACTACATATATTCTGCAATACTACATATAGTCTGAAATACTACATAGTATCATCAAAACTACATACAGTCTGCAATACTACATATTGTCTACAATACTACATATTGACTACAATACTACATATTGTCTACAATACTACATATTGACTACAATCAGTCCGTTTCACTCCTATACTGAGTCTAGAAAAGCCTAGTAGAGGGTCGCGTCAGCCGACCTTTCTGCGACCTATGACCCTCCAACGTTATAGGTGCGAAGGCAGACTATTGTGGCTCGGTAAGCTGAGTTCTGATTGGTCAATTCGATACGTCGGTTGACGCGACCCTCAACTAGGTCTTTCTAGACTCAGTATAGGAGAGAAACGGATAATATTGAGGCTAGGTTTACTTAGACTGTGACTACAATACTACACATTATCATCGATAATCTGTTCGTCAAAAAGAATGGATTCATTTAAAATTTTAACGACGTTGATGTCTCCTTATAACATATAAAACTGTGCTACCTGCATGTCGTTTTCTATAAGCTCATGTAGACTACACTCTGCCTTGCTCCCCGGCTCGCCATTGGCTACGTATAGATTCCGAACACTGAATAATAAGATACAAAGATAAATTAACATGAATAAGGTACTTTGACGTTTCAACCCTTCTACAATCATTTTAAAGTAATGCATTAGAAAGACACTTTTTAAAGGGGCAGTAGGATGTTTTTTGATAATTTTATATTTCAAATGTTTCACTGATAAATGTAAGTTAATGCTAAATGTGTCATTTTGACAGTGTCAAAAATCTCATAACACAAACCAGTTATCCATAGTCAGAGGACAAAGTATGCAGATTCACCTAAACTCCATGGGCGGCCATTTTGTGTGAACACCTTTAATTCATTTTGTGTAAGAAAAAGAAATCACATGGCTAAACTTAACGTTATATATTTGAAGTATTACTGCTCCATTTAGTTTAAATACATTGTCTTTCAATTGGAATCAATACTTTTCATTTTCCTGACATCACCTTATATTAACCTTAAAAACGCGTACTGCCCCTTTAAACTCACAATTGGTATATATTGGTCACTCGATAAGAATTTATAGAGGAAACGTGTCTCCATTGCAACTTTATTTCAAAGTGTGTATCTTCTGTTTAAAAAACGTAAGTTTGAGTTTATAAACAGCCTCATGAATAATTGATAATAAAAACTGAACTGCTCAGGAAGCAGAGTTATCTCCCTTACATCGTATGTGGCATTTCGTCTAGCAACATGGCGGCGATGTCGTCGTTGTTGTTGGTGAGAGCAATATGGTAGGGCATGTTGTTGTGTTTATCCCTGACGTGGGGGAGGGCGTCGTTCTCGAGTAGCTTGCTGCAGACCCCCTTGAAGTTCCTCCTCACGGCGTGGTGGAGGGGGGTCTGCCAGTTAGAGTCACACGTCGAGGGGTTGGCGCCTCGGTGTAGCAGTGTGTTTACGAATATATCCACCTGTTGAAGAAATCTACAGCTTAAATAATGGAATTTTGGGTACACCAAACTACTCGATCTGCAACGTCCTTTTGTAGTAATATGTCTGAGAAAATGACTGATTTTATACATTTGAGAATAAAGTAAACTTTGGTCTTACGAAAACAGAATGACATTTGAAAACAAAGGTTCAATATGATGCCAAATGACAAAAGGAAACTAGCTAAACACTCACAAATTCCTATAAATGAGGATATGAGAAATTGGATTTTTTGTTTTGTTCGGGGTAGGGTAAGCTTAAATTATGAAATACATAATAGTTATTTTTGCAAGACCGCCTACGCCTCAATATTTTCGCTTTAATTGTCACTGTGGCAACTGTGTGGCACTTATATGTCTCGATATCGAACAAGAAATAAAAGTTTCAGCATAATTTGTTATCTGTTACATAGAAAACATATGATATCGAAGCAAGGGTAATGCCTTAAGTCGATAAAAGGAAAGAGAAGTGTTCGCTCTTGTAAGTGTGTTATCATTGTGCTAGAGACATAAAATGTCATCCTAACAAGATTCTATTTCCAAAAATTAGATACGAGAAAGCAGGGCACGAAAAAATTTGAAGCCCAAACATACAAACGTAGGTCTCCATACAACACATAATACCATATGGACAAACTTGGAATTCTCTTTATCAATGCATGTCCACACCCATGAACTGTTATGCCTTGCTGCAGGCCCTTGAGTTTTCTGTGCTTGCTCTCTAGCCTTCTATGAGAAAAAGCAATAATCCAATCAGAATGAAACTTGAGGGTGCTAACAATCAACTGTAGGGGCGCTATAGCAGCACACAAAAGTAAATGGTCAGCAGCAATGCATAAAACTGACAGTTCGGAGGTTGGCGTTTTAGGCTTTGCGCAGGAAGATTCTTCACACCTTTGCCTCCGAGGGGAAGTGTTGTATAATATAGAGCAGTGCCCGCTCCTTGTCGCCCTGTTTAGAGACCAGTCTGTCCATAAGAGTCTCCAGCTCCGCCTCCTGACGTCCTATCAGCAGCAGTTGACTCTTGTGTGCTACCTGCAGCAGGAGATGACATGACAAGATAAACAAGAAGACATAGTCATCAACATCCCCCGCCAGATTTGTTCTTATTTTAAATTAAGTCAGAACCTTCTTCTAAATACTCGAGTGTACTCAAAAATATCATGACACCAAACTCCGGAAAAATGTTTGCGCGGTTCTGATTTTCGAACTCCATCAAGGTATTGATACCCTGAAGGCACACATCAAAGTTGATGATGCTATCTGTAACAGTTTCTGAGAAAAATTGGCTCCTTTGAAGACACCTCGAACAGATTCCCAAAAAACGTAACAAGGGCAATAACTCCGGAAAAAATATTTGCGCGGTTCTGATTTTCGACCTCCATCAAGGTATTGATACCCTGAAGGCACACATCAAATTTGATTATGCTATCTATAACAGTTTCTGAGAAAAATTGGCTCCTTTGAAGACATCTCGAACAGAGTCCCAAAAAACGTAACAAGGGCAATAACTCCGGAAAAAATATTTGCGCGGTTCTGATTTTCGAACTCCATCAAGGTATTGATACCCTGAAGGCACACATCAAAGTTGATGATGCTATCTGTAACAGTTTCTGAGAAAAATTGGCTCCTTTGAAGACACCTCGAACAGATTCCCAAAAAACGTAACAAGGGCAATAACTCCGGAAAAAATATTTGCGCGGTTCTGATTTTCGAACTCCATCAAGGTATTGATACCCTGAAGGCACACTCGGACGGACGCACGCACGGACGCACGGAGCTCAAACCTATATCCCCCTTCCACTTCGTGGCGGGGGATAAAAACTGATCATCTTTAATCATAGAAGGTGATCAAAATATCTCTACCGTCTTAACAAATGGTACATATTTTGTCATGTCTTCCCTCGTAACCTATGTCACGAGTGGGTCATATTCTTGTCATGGAATGTAGCATTCTGTTTGGTTGCTTTCGAAGTCCGTTTGTGCAATGGGCATCGTTATAATCAGCTAGTATTCGACCTGGTTCTTAGCAAATCTTTCGTCTGTATTTCTAGACTAACATTTAGTCTCAGTAGGTTTTTTTTCAATATTGACAATATTTTTAAACAAATCATGTATTATAACAAAATGGAGCCCCGACTTGCTTTAATTTTCTAGACTTGGTCGGTCATCAATTAAATATTTTTGCTTTAGGGTCTGGATGACAGACTACTGTATTTTCTATCGGTTGAATTCAATAGATTAGTTTCAGACTAAAAGTTGGTGGGAAGGTGTTCATGGTTAGTTTTATATTTTGCAACTGAAGTCTCACCATATAGGTAATAAACAATAATCCTCACCTCAGCCTGGAAATCATCCGCCATGACATCCTCCCCAAGGAGGTCTGAGAGAGAGGGAGCGGAGATGATGTTGTCACAGCCACACACACCCTCCCCCTCCCCATGGGGATGTCGGGAGGAGTGTCTTGACAGACGCTTCTTGCAGCAGTGGCAGATAGCCTTACCCCTCCGACACACAGGGGAGGGGGGAGGCGTTGGGGGCCGAGAGGGGGAGGGGGAGCGGGAGGGGTTGTGTCCCTTGTCTTGAGGGTGGAAAGGGTCTCTCTTCCTTTCCTTTTCTGTATCACTCTCTGAAAAGAGAAATCTAACTTTATTAAATTTAATGTCTTATATAGATGTTATATTATATAATGCATATATGTTGTTTTCAAATCTCTTCAATCCAAAAAAACGCCGCTAATGGCTGAAATATTGCCAAAGCGGCGTAAAACAATAATCCACTAACTCGATAAAATAAAATAAATTTTGGAGACCCTTACCAATTCCATATACGCGAACGCAATGAGGTAATCTTATGTTATTTTAATTAGGTTGAAACTTTCCATATAGCACGACTGCATTGATTAAGCTATGAGTGTATTTTGTGCTTACCTATACTTTGACGTATTCTTCATACATGTACATTTTCGTTCATTTTAAATTTCAATGCAGGGTGCTTAATAGTAATTGATCGTTTTGAAAAACACTTATAATTTTTGGTAGGACATAAATAGGCAAACAATATAATTTCTACAGATACTGCTTCGCCCTACAGTCCGCACTCACCCACTGTCGTTAGTTCGTCGAGTTGAACGTCATCGGGACCGACATCAGCCATTGTCTTTGGTATCTAGCGTATCTATAACGTCAACACAACTATAAATTAAATGGGGAAGTCCTAAGTGACTCCACGACGCTCAGACCGTGAACAAGTCAACTCCTTGTACTTCCTATCAAACTTGGCATCTAGCGTATCTATAGCGTCAACACAACTATAAATTAAATTGGAAAGTCCTAAGAGACTCCACAACGCTCAGACCGTGAACAAGTCAACTCCTTGTACTTCCTATCAAACTTGGCATCTAGCGTATCTATAGCGTCAACACAACTATAAATTAAATTGGAAAGTCCTAAGTGACTCCACAACGCTCAGACCGTGAACAAGTAAACTCCTTGTACTTTCTATCAAACTTATTCAAATGCATCGAGTTGTATGCAGCGTCCCGAACTGATTGATCTAAATTACATTCGTATATTTTATTCAGGACAATATGTGTGCTCTCTAACGTTCCCTTTCGAATGAAAGTATATAGTTCAACGATGTAAAGGTTTTTCTATTTCAAGACTCTTCCTTGTTTGCATACAGCATAAACATGCATATAGACTTACATGAGTAAAACAGAGTTCATGGCTAGTTTTATTGTTTTAATTTGTATTTGAATACAATAGAAAGGAGCCGTGAACAATACTTGATAGCTGAGGCATCTAGACAGAATTTTTAGACTTTTTTTGGCCTAGATTGTTTTTGCCTAGAGGGTCTAGATTAAAGACTAACCTGAATAAAACCTTCAATAGCAAGGCATGAGACCTAAAGACCTTAAAGAGGCAGTAGCACGTTTTTTGGCAATTTTATATTTTCTATTTTTCACTGATAATTGTACGTCAATGCTAAATGTATTATTTTGATAGTGTCAAAAATATCATTACACAAACAAATTATCCATACATGTAGTCAGAGAACAAAATATAGAGGTTCTTATAAAGTCCATTGGAGGCAATTTTTGTGTGAACGCCTTTAATTCATTTTGTGTAAGAAGAGGGAATTGCATGGCTGAACATAACCTTATATATTTGATTTATTACTGCTTAATTTAGTTTAAATACATATTGTCTTTCAATTGGAACCATTTATTTTCATTTTCATGACATCACCTTATATTCCCCCCTAAAAACGTTCTACTGCCTCTTTAAAATGAACATGAAATGAACATAACTGCACATCGTTTATAAAATGTGTAACACGGCGATATTTGTTTTCATTGTTAAAAATGAAACACTAACATGAATTTTTATAAAAAACAATTTTGTTTAAATCGTTCCAACGTATATTCTGTACATAATGTCTATGATATATACCGGTATAATAATACAATATTCAAATCCATCGACTGTAGCCAATTATAACGTTACCCTAAATTCTCTTCAAACAAGAATTTACCGTTTTGATAAGTTTAGATTTTAGATACACGTTTAAAGTCTATATTAAACGATATTAAAAAGTATCATAACTCAACTTCCTGATATCGAAGATAGCATACATAAACAGGAAGCAATGGCTGCTTCATAATTGGTCGGCTAATATTACATGGGCCCAATTATAGGATCTATAAATAAATTTGGCTACAGAATGCAATCTGTCTGCAAGATGCTTTATACTTTGATTGACACTTGAGCAAGTATAGACTTATATTTAGTCTCAGAAAATAATAATTCTCAAAAACAATTGTTTATTAGATATAAGAAAGGAGCCTTCGGGAATGTAGTTTACTGCATGCAGATCTAGACTTGCTTTTATAGAGGTTCTGTAAGCCTAAAATGATTTTTTTCTACTGTCTGGGTGTAAGGCTTGAGTAACTATAGAAGAAGGCTAAAGATAATTTGAAGAAATTATGTCTCCTATTCATTATTTTTAATCATTTTTCCTTTCCTTTTTTTACAAACCCTCATATAAATCTTATTTAAGATTTTATTAGCGACTTAAAATTTTACATGGTGACTGTCGTTTCGGTTATAAACTGAATTTTACTTTTACCGGGAAGAACTTTCTAAAATCTTTTTGCAAACAAGGACAAAAAAAACAACATGTATGCATTGATATAGAGTTATTGAAAAAAATCTGATTATGAAGGCATAGAGGAAGGTTGCAGCATTTAAGTTTTATTTTGAAAATAATTCATGCGTAATGACAAATGAATACATACACTAGCGGTATATATTGTAGATAAGACGGACATTCCAGCAAGTTTAGATATCGCTTTCTAAATAAAGTTTTACCGCCTCGTTCTCTAGCGATAAGAATGGCACTTAACCTTAAACCTCTTTCAAAAAAAAATTCCTTTATATACGTTAACGTAACACTTACCTTTATGTCCATTAAAAAATATAGGGCAACTATAGGTCCACGTAAAGAATAACCGTTTGAATCATTCACATATCGTGCCTCGAACCACAATATTTCCGGTAATTGAAGAATGTCTGTAGGTCAAAGGTTATACACTTGGAAATCTGGCAAAACTTGTTGCAGAATCAAACCACATCACATAAAATAGTAAAATTATCGTATATTTGCATCAATAGCGTAATCTTTTAGCGTATCCTTATTTCTTAAATCAGGGATAGATTACTCACCAAAATTCAGAAGTGGAAACCATGACAACGCCCATTGTCGAAGGGGAAAGCTTGAATAAATACGCCGCTCGCTTTACTCCATCTGCTAACAGGCTGCAAGGCTCGCGCCAGTCTCCAAAACCTTCTTATATCTTCGCCTTTACCTAAAACATCTTCATCAAGGCTAGGATCCCTACGTATATATATACTATGTCAATTTAAGTTTTGCTTTAACTACGCCTGAAGATAAGTTCATCGAGTTCTTGTGTGTAACTATGAATTATGTTTAGCATACGAAGATTTGAACAAAGTCTAGCCCTTGAATGCGACTACTGTTTTGCCGGAGGATAAAGTTTGTCAGACAGACAGATTACGTAAAGCAGACAGAGTTGACACCCAAGTGAAATAATCGCATAATTCAAGAAATATGCGAATTTGTCATACAGAAAACAATAAATGTTGTACGTTGTTTTTGATCGTCTTGATGGCGTAGGTTGAGGAGACATGCGATCTCTCAGTCGCATGATGATTTACGCCGTAATCTTAGCAATTGTATGTTAATTGGCAATTGTTTGAGATTGAACATTAACTTAAAGTGACACAGAGTATCTTTTCTTAAAATTTTATTTGGTTTTGATAAGCTACAAAATATCTAATATGCTGATTGAAGTTCATATCTGATGATCAGATCACTGGACTTGCAAATATATCCAGTTATGCATAATATCTCTAAAATGCTAAGAAAACATCTTAAATACGTTAAATATTCGAAATATTATTATGCATCCAATTAATCTACCTATTAGTTACAATACCTAATAAACACTATCGAATCGAATAGATCTTCCTGTCAGCTTATGACAAAGTTTCAAAATTACGTTTGGCGAATTTGCGCGCGCCACTCGAGCCACATTTCGACATTTTTCCGGTTTTCGATCAAAATCCCGACTTTGAATGGTCGTATTTTCGCTCTAATGTACTGATTGACCTTTAACTTGTTATTTTCAGTAACAGTTATTGGTTCCCGGTGTAATAACGTCGATTTCAAAATTTGACATGTGTGATCCTATCAACATATTCTTTACATACTCTTTAAAGTTTATATATAGTGTATGTTGTTTAATTGTTCAAAATGATGTATACCATTTGAAATTAGATGTCAGATTCTGAATTAACAGCATGAAATAAATCGTCATATGTTTGTTTACTATTCAGACCAGAGAATTGTTCGAATTTGAAAATTTGATATTGACATTATTCTTTGCTTTGAATATTATGTTTCTCTTTAAAAAAAACAACGATCCTATAATTATATTTGTAAAAAAATGTTTTGCTATCTAATCCATATTTTTTACGATCTAATATTCATTTAGAATGGTCCTCTGATAAAGAAAACCAACAAAACGGTCACTTCAGAATACCAGTGTCCCATGTCTATATCATATGTAATAAAGGAACATGCATTTGGTTAATTCCACACTTAATTTCATATATGTTTGAGAGATAAGCATTTTAGTTGTTAAAGATTTGACAATTTGACAAAAAATAAAGTGTATCGCTCAAAAAATAAAAACATCTTGAAATGAAGTCAAACATCGAAGCTACGATCGTGGAATGCATTACTACGACAAAATGCTGTTGCAACTGAAAACTTTTATTATGAATTATTTGTAAATATGATCCTCTTCAGTCAATCAAGTAGTTATTACTTAATTTTGTTAATGAATAAGCATATTACAGCTGATTTGTTTT
This sequence comes from Steromphala cineraria, assembly GCA_916613615.1. Classification (NCBI taxonomy): domain Eukaryota; kingdom Metazoa; phylum Mollusca; class Gastropoda; order Trochida; family Trochidae; genus Steromphala; species Steromphala cineraria. Next base: position 53,907,280 of record OU744725.1, on the reverse strand, counting down.
CTCGCAATGCTAATCTTTCAAAATGGCGGATGAAAGCCGCTCGAGTGGTGCCTTTAACTGTACTCTGCAATAAATATTTTATAGTGGTGCCGCGGAGTCAAAGCGAGATGACGTCATTAATAAAATTTTGAAATCAGGTGCATATATGCATGTACGTTACGGTTCACATGTTTGACTGGTATTTGAGTCGTTCGTTCTTTAGAAATAATCAAGTTAACAGTTTATCATCCTAAAGTATTAAGACATGGATAAATTACATTATCTCAATCATTAAAGCATGTCATTGGCCCTCACATTAAAGCACTGTAAATGAGATACCCCAACCCATTTATACCAACATTAAAGGGGCAGTAGCACGTTTTTTGATAATTTTATATTTAAATATTTTCTCTGATAATTCCTTGATGCTTAATGTATTATTTTGATAGTGTCAAAATCTTATTACACAAGCCATTTATCCATAGTAAGAGGACAAAGTTTGAAGATTCACATAAAATCCATTGGCGGCCATTTTGTGTGAACACCTTTAATTAATTTTGTATAAGAAAAAGTAATCGCATGGCGAAACTTTATATTATATATTTGAATTTTACTGCTCCATTTAGTTTAAATACATTGCCTTTTAATTGGAACCATTAATTTTCATTTTCCTGGCATCACCTTATATTTACCCTAAAAACGTGCTACTGCCCCTTTAAGATCGATCTTTAATGCCAACTTAAAAGAATGCACATTATTTTCATGGGAAAGCACCAACATGAGATACCATTTCAATCTACTGAGTATGTAAAATATTAAGATATACACTAAAAATCAGAGTAACACCTGCTATATAACTGGATTCAAAATTGTAACGAGGCAAGAAGAGTTACTTCCCTTGTCATCCACCTTTCTATTGCTTTGACATGGTGTATTTTCAAATGGAAAGTAGTTCTGTTAACAACACTATCCTTTCCACTATACATTATTTCACAATAAGCAGCATTATTCCTATATTTTAGTGCATCATCCATAATGTCTTTAAAGGGGCAGTAGCACGTTTTCAAGGGGAATATTAGGCGATGTCAGGAAAATAAAAATTAATGGTTCTAATTTAAAGACAAAGTATTTAAACTATATAATATATAATAATATATAATGTAAAATTTAGCCATGCGATTCCCTTTTCTTACACAAAATGAATTAAAGGTGTTCACCCAAAATGGCCGCCAATGGATTCTCTGTGAATCTTTATACTTAGTTCTCTGATTATGGATGATTGATTTGTGTTATGAGATTTTTGACACTATCAAAATAATACCTTTAGCATTAACGTACACTTATCAGTGAAAAATTTAACATATATATTTTTCAAAAAACGTGCTACTGCCCCTTTAACGTTTCACCACAAGGCATCAGAATAAACCATTTATTCAAATGTGTAGAGTTAGAATGATGATAGAATCGTGACTTCTCGAGATTAGTTCAACACAGTGCATATTTAAACTAACCTGCATAAGAAAGCATAACGCTCATTTTGAACCGACAAATAAGAAAAACTGTACAACGTATTTAGTGAAATAAAGTTTAATAGAGTAACATGAATCATGACAATCATAATAAATTGAATTCATCATTTGTTCTGAATTTCATCGTTTGTCGTATTGTTGTAAACTGAAACAAGAGTCATCAGTGGATGAGATATCCCACCGGTTCCACATGATCGTAAAATGTAAACCTTTGAAAGATTATTGTATATTTTTCAAGCAAGGTTCATAATAGTATAAGCTTATATATATGAAACGAAACCTTTCATGAACAGAGTCCAAATAAGAAATTTGAAAATATCAAAAGGCACCACTTCAGTAGGTGGGCAATACACATGTTAAGTTTAAGAAAGATATGTGGACCGGTTTTTGAGCTCTGCTCCGGAAACGAAACCTTTCATGAACAGAGTCCATATAAGAACCGTTTCCATGGAAATGATAAAAAATAAAATTTTCAGAAATGTGAAAATATCAAAAGGCACCACTTCAGTAGGTGGGCAATACACATGTAAAGTTTCAGAAAGATATGTGGACTTGTTTTTGAGTTCTGCTCCGGAAACGAAATGATTACGGACGGACAGACGGACGGACGGACAGGGTGATGACTATATCCCACGGTATTACATACCGGTGGGATAAAAAAGAACAAGTGTACGGCAACATAGTTCTTAAAACACCAGTTCACAGTTCACATGTTAAAGACACAATACAAAATCTAGAGTTCATCAGTATCTCGTATGGGCACCTTCGGCAAGTAAGCACGCTGTAATGCATCCTGTCTCAGGGTACGAACGTTACGTTAACTCCACTGTAACTCTGTACCCTGGGTTCAGAAGCTAGATTCGCTCGCTCGGACCGACTTGGTTGAAATGTTATCGAGAAGGTGGCGAGAAAATGATTTGATTGGATATATCCCAAGCAAGCTTCTGAGCTCAGGGTACAGATTAGTGGAGTCAAAATTAGGTTCGTACCCTGAGACAGGATGGCAGTAATGCGCCTTCATATGGACAAAAAATACAACTTTCGTTAGTATCAATTTGTTTGTCATTGTAACGATTAATAATAATACTTACTTTTGAACAGTAGTTTGTATCGCGAACATATCCAAATAAATCCTTGTGTAAGGATATCGTCATTTCTTTTTCACTAACTCTCTGAAGATCATACAATAAAATTTCGCTTGGTTACAATAATTTAATCTTCCTACACAAAGCCTAAACGCCAGTTTCCGAACTGTCCTGTGCTGTTGGCCCTTGAGTTTTCTGTGCTGATATCAGCGACCCTACAGGCGATTGTTAGCAACCTCCAGTTACTTTCTGATTTGACTGTTGCATTCTCTCATAGTAAGCTAGAGAGCAAGCACAGAAAACCCAAGGGTCGGCAGCAAGGCATAAAACTGACTGTTCGAACTGGCGTTTTAGGCTTTGCGTAGGAAGTTGGGTTACAAGTACAATTTTTTACAAAGAAATCACTTTCAACCAAGTTATCTAAATACACTGGATATTCTGTTAAAGTTCTCAAAAAGCATACTTAAAAACTCTCAGTTAAGGTTAAGGATCATTCAAACTCTCGTTAGACCATAAACCTGGCCACCATCAAGTTATCAAGCCAAGTCCAGTATTGCTGAACTTTATTGTTCTCAGTAACATTCCAGTAGTAAGTATTACAAATGATCAAACTTACAACACACGTGTATCCCTTTGATAAAATATAATGACATGTGGAGTTACGTATGTATCATCCTGTCTCAGGGTACGAACGTTAAGCTAACTCTATTAATCTGCATCCTGGGCTCAGAAGCTAGATGCGCTCACGCTGCGATATAGCCAATCAAATCATTTTCTCGCCTCCTTCCCGATACAATTTCAACCAGAAAATGATTTGATTGGCTATATCAAAAGTCGGATCGCGCGAGCAATTCTAGTTTCTGAGCCCAGGGTACAGATTAGTGGAGTTTGCGTAACGTTCGTCGCCTGAGACAGGATGCTTTTACATTACCAAAATAAATCACGTTTAAACAAAGAAATGCAATGATTTGATGATATGACGATTTCATGGAAGGTTGGAAGCGGGCATTATGAGAAGAGTACTTTGGCACGTTGAATATTTTCAGATAAACATTCCTTATTCAAAACTGATATTGAGCATTTGAGCAACCCGTTAAAATCATTATGAACATAACAAGTTTAATTTATCAAACAGAACTTGATATCCAATTATCACACTGACCACATTTAACTCACTGTCACTCAAATAATGTATTCACATTCCTCAATACTGCATTCCGAAGATATCAGTTTCTTCTGCTGTGGTACACAATCAACATATATGTGTTTCTATTTTAATTCAAATATATGAGAATTGTATTGCACGTTGAATTGAGCATTTTTCATTTTTCATCTTTCAATATGAACTCTGTTCTCCATTTTCTCCCCACAGAGGCAGATCAAGTCATGTTGATTTAGCCTCTGTTCTATTACGCCGAGTTTGTGGGATAGAATGGGAGATGCCTGATTGGAGGCAATCAAAGCTAGTTGTGCAATCAGCGACGCTGTTCTTAAATCATCGTTTTGCTACTGAATCAAGGCAAAAGTATTGTGATATGAACCACCCTTTCCATGCGAGAAGAGTTGTCATTTGCTAAAGAAATTCAAATGTATTGTGATGCAGTTTTTTTTGTCGGAACTGCCGGAACCGACGGATTTCGGTGTAATAAAACAGAGGCTAAATCCACAGGCCCCCGGGTCATTGGATATCATCCCTTTATAAAAAATAAAAAATTGAGATGAGCCCCAGATTTGACAGCCTTCGTTCATAGATAGTATGTGGCCTGTGGCTAAATCAACATGACTTGATCTGCCTCTGTGGGGAGAAAATGTCTGTTCTCATGTTAGTGATCACATTCATTCAAATTTAACTTCCGGAGATTCCGTCCCTGGGCTTAAAATATCAGAAGTCTCTTTGTTCACCATTTGAGATTCTATCTCCGCTAGCGTGCCATTCGAAACTTGTTGATTCTGATCAGCTTGTTGTTGTCGCTGTTGTTGTGATGACGTTTCGGACGGTACTAGTTTCTCTAGCGTTTCTCTGAAAAAAAAGCTGAGTTAATACTTCTAAAAAATACTTTTTGAAAAAACTGCAAACAAGCTATGTGAAATGAAACTGAATGAAATGTCCGCTTCATATTTCAAATTTACATATTCATATTAGACATTTTGACAAAATATGGAATATGGTACTTACCAAAGAATAAATTTTAACAGATATAAGTCCCCTCGTTCAAATATAGCAAAACTTTGTCTGTCGATCACGAGCTTTCAGATACTCAGCGCATTGTGAGTACTATCGGTAGGGCAAACTATGCTTATAAAGTGGACAGTCACCTGCGGCTGTCATGATAACTGATTTCGCCTATTAGCAGACAGTCAAGTTAAACCTAGCCTCAATGATACTCTTCACTCCCCATCCTGTCTCAGGGTACGAACGTTACGTTAACTCCACTTATCTGTACCCTGGGCTCAGAAGCTAGATTCCCTCGCGCGGGCCGCCTTGGGATATAGCCAATCAAATCATTTTCGATAAAACTTCAACGAGAAAATGCTTTGATTGGCTATATCCCAAGTCGGTCCGAGAGAGCGAATCTAGCTTCTGAACCCAGGGTACAGATTAGTGAAGTTAACGTAACGTTCGTACCCTGAGACAGGATGTTCGCTCCCATTTTGAACTAAGCTAGAGGTACAGTAACAGGTCACGTCAAGTGCCCTATAGAATTGACCAATCATGGATTGTCTTACTAAGTCGCAATAGTCGCGTTTGAACATATAACGCTACAATTTCAAATTTACAAATAATACTAATAGTAGAAGCATTATGATTGGATGAATCCATCTTTGGTTTGATTCGAGGATCATAGGTCGCCAAAAGGTCGGCTGACGCGATCTATTACTGTATCTTGCTAGACAAAATATAAGAGTAAAGCGAGTATTAGCAGACGTCCGATTATCCAAGTGTATAAACTTACCTTATACGAGTGAGGGTGTACTCTGATTATCCTAATGTATGAAACTTACTGTATGCGAGTGAGGGTGTACTAGATTAAACCTACTGTATACGAATGAGGGTGTACTAGATTAAACTTACTGTATACGAGTGAGGGTGAACTCTGATTATCCTAATTTATGAGACCTACTGTATACGAGTGAGGGTGTACTAGATTAAACTTGCTGTATACGAGTGAGGGTGTACTCTGATTATCCTAATGTATGAGACTTACTGTATACGAGTGAGGGTGTACTCTGATTATCCTAATGTATAAACTTACTGTATACGAGTGAGGGTGTACTCTGATTATCCTAATGTATAAACTTACTGTATACGAGTGAGGGTGTACTCTGATTATCCTAATGTATGAAACTTACTGTATACGAGTGAGGGTGTACTAGATTAAACCTACTGTATACGAATGAGGGTGTACTAGATTAAACCTACTGTATACGAGTGAGGGTGTACCCTGATTATCAAAGGAGTAAACCTACTGTATACGAGTCACGGGGGTGTACTAGATTAAACTTACTGTATACGAGTGAGGGTGTACTCTGATTATCCTAATGTATGAAACTTACTGTATACGAGTGTGGGTGTACTAGATTAACCCTACTGTATACGAGTGAGGGTGTACTCTAATTATCAAAGGATTAAACTTACTGTATACAAGTGAGGGTGTACTCTAATTATCAAAGGATTAAACTTACTGTATACGAGTGAGGGTGTACTCTGATTATCAGAGGATTAAACTTACTGTATACGAGTGAGGGTGTACTCTAATTATCAAAGGATTAAACTTACTGTATACAAGTGAGGGTGTACTCTAATTATCAGAGGATTAAACTTACTGTATACGAGTGAGGGTGTACTCTGATTATCCTAATGTATGAAACTTACTGTATACGAGTGAGGGTGTACTAGATAAAACCTACTGTATACGAATGAGGGTGTACTAGATTAACCCTACTGTATACGAGTGAGGGTGTACTCTGATTATCAAAGGATTAAACCTACTGTATACGAGTGAGGGTGTACTCTAATTATCAAAGGATTAAACTTACTGTATACACGTGAGGGTGTACTCTAATTATCAAAGGATTAAACTTACTGTATACGAGTGAGGGTGTACTCTGATTATCAGAGGATTAAACTTACTGTATACGAGTGAGGGTGTACTCTAATTATCAAAGGATTAAACTTACTGTATACAAGTGAGGGTGTACTCTAATTATCAGAGGATTAAACTTACTGTATACAAGTGAGGGTGTACTCTAATTATCAAAGGATTAAACTTACTGTATACGAGTGAGGGTGTACTAGATTAAACTTACTGTATACGAGTGAGGGTGTACTAGATTAAACTTACTGTATACGAGTGAGGGTGTACTCCTGTCGGGCCAGTCGGTTCTTGATGGTGAGCAGGTTGAGTTTGTGCGAGTCCAGCCCATCCCAGATGTCCCGGATGTACTTGTTGAGCTCCGTGAGAGGCGGGTTCTCCCATTTCTCGAGGACTTCCACAGGGCTGGCTAATTCTTCCATCTCTCGGTACTTCGTTACTCGGTATCCCTATGTATCGTACATACAAGAGATCAAGATAATCACACTGATAAAGGTCACTACCAGAGGAGGTGTGCCACACTATTTATACAAACCAGTCTAAGAAAACCCAGCCTCAATAATAATGTATCCTCCTAGATATATGAAGACAACGACAAGTGACGTCATTAGCAATGTTTTTATGACGTCACAGACACATGAATACGGGAAAACCATTACTAGTTGCTTCAATCTGATTGGTAACTGTGATATGTGTTCACGTACTCTTATTACAATAAAAAATTAAAATATGAATGTCAAGCATCAGATCATTTGACGCTACACCATTTCCAATTTGTGAAGTATTTAATTACGATCACAAAGTGTATTTCGAAATGCATCTGTCCTACATTGTTAACCGATTGAACAATTATTGACATAGATACCAGATAAATAGACATTTAAAGAAAGTCAAATAATCAGCATGCAAAAATATGGAATTCACATAGTAACCTTTCCTATGAAGAGGCTGTTCAGCTCAACACGTGCAATAATCCATGCTCTGTTGAGCTCCAAACCGCGCTGTGCATCTCTCTGTACATTCTGGTAGGTGTCGCTCAACTGTGCGATGAGTATGTTGAGGAGTACGACAATGCACGTGAAGAGGAAAAATATCATCAAGATACAGCTCAGCGTACTGGGGAAAATAAAAAAATATTCATATTTTTTACTTTTTGGTGATGAAGTTGTTGATAAAACAAAAAATGTAAAGTTTTTTTAAGGGAGCAGGAGCACGTTTTTTTTGAAAATTTTATTTTTATTTTTTCACTGATAATTGTACATTAATGCTTAATGTATTATATTGATAGTGTAAAAAATCTCATAACACAAACTAACCATCCATGGTCGGAGAAAACAATAAAGTCATATAAAGTCCATCGGCAGCAATATGTGTGAACACCTTTGATACAACTTCTTTGAGAGGCATTTAAGAAGTTGGAATGACAATAATGCTGAGGAATATATGGATGACAACTTCTTCTCTCTTCTGTTCATTGTATGCACATAGTGAACAAAGAAGTTGTCATCCATATATTCCTCAGCATTATTACCTTTAATTCAGTTTGTGTGAGAAAAAGGAATCGCGTGGCTGAACTTTACGTTATATATTTGATCTCAGACTGATTCATTTAGTCTAAATACATTGTCTTTCAATTAAAACCAATTATCAATTATCACCTTAAATTCCCCCTAAAAACGTGTTACTGTCCTTTCAAAGTCAGAGGTACCCATACTTCATCGATTAATACACTATGTTTTACATTAAGTTGCGTATTTAGCTTAAAATTCTTTATAGCAAAGTTATAATGAAACTTTATGATACAATCGTCTTTTTTGTAAAACACGCACTGGCAGAACAAAGATCTCCAAATGACAAATGATTAAACCTTGGAATGCATATTAATTAATTATTATTAATTAATTCATGTACCATACTATGAATCTTATATGGGATAGATTCCTTCAATGCAATAATTTGTATTTCTTTGTTAATATTTTTCAGTGAATCATTTGATATTGGGAGAAAGAAATTTCACTCACATGATAGTGGTCTAACAGATTTTTACAATCATAGTTAACGAATAATTATTTGTTTTATCACTAACCAAGTAAAGGAAATAATTTTTCTAATGCGTTTTGCTTTTAGCCTTCATTTCCTAGGTGTTACGTATGGCAGCTTTAGATTTTTGCTTGCGGTAGTGACAAACTAACGGAATTCTACAACTAACATGTCAAAAAAGAGATGATAAAAAAGACATCAAACTGAAAAGAAATAAGAAGCTTAAGAAAGTTGAAACCAACCTGTACCCGTCTGGACCGGTGTACTCCACAACAGGTTCCCCCTCAATAAGGATCCGGACACCGGTGAATAAAACAAACCAGAATGTACTGAAACAAATAAATTGTAACTATTATTAAAACAGTTGAGATTATTTTAGATTTAGCTAGTTGAAGTTATATTTGCATCAACAATAAATTATCAGGCAACATCCAGAAGACATGTGTGTAATCTAGAATAAAAACCATAGTTTTCATCTCATATTTTTAGGATCGATATGCCTCAAGCGAATAACAGTAAATGGTTAAAACGGTTGTAAGATAGATTGGGTCGAATTTCAAAATTATATTTTTAGTACCCTTTTTGTCAATCTCCAAATAAGTAATCATAAGGGAGTTGAAAAAAAGAGAAATTCTTAGAGCTGCAAACAAACATCAGTCTGATTAAAATCGACTGTGATTCGAGGAAAAAAGTGAAAAAATATTGTCTCTAGCGGGGTTTGAACTTCAACCAGCCCGGCTTTCCTCTCATTCACAGTCTGAAGGCACCCCTATTACCCGCATGTTCTGACGCAGGCTCATCTACCCAATCGCAAGGGGCGCAGTAAAAGCTTCGATATCATGCTAGGGGCAGGTAACTCCAGTGAACCATTCGTTATACATAATCGCCGCTAAACGCTATTTAAAAACGAGGATGTGGTTGGATAGCTTATGACTGGGTTTGTCTGCGCTAAACTGGTCATAGGAACATGCGATAGAAGTGGGTGCATTCAGACCGAGACGGAGAGGATGTTCTGGCAGGTTCGAGCCCCGATTGAGACAATATTTTTGATATTTTATTCCACGGAGTACGGTCGAGTTTAATCAGACTGAAACAAACATTACGCTCCCGTGATACTTGGATGTTGACTTATGTCCATATAGATACCTGATGCTATTTTGTCATTGTCAATACCACTGACGCCGCTAATTGCTGAAATATTGCCCAAGCGGAGTTAAGCACTAACTCACTACCATGAAAGTTATTTCCAAATGCAATCATAACAAAAAAGGTATTTTTACACACCTGAGAGTTAAAGTGTAACATTATGTTTAAATGAAACATCCTCATGAAAAATCAAAGAGTTGAATATACCAGGGACGATCCAAGCTCAGGAGCTTCATGAACGTCCTTGAGTATACAAACAAGTTGACGCCATATTGGATGAATGGATAAGGGGACATAACTGTACCTGGTCTCATTGTGGACATGTAAAGAGTTCTCTCCCCTGAGCGCCATGATGAAGGACCCACTGAAGGCTAGCAGTATCACAGAAAAGACGATGGTGAACTGGAAGAAGTCATGTGCGATGATGCGCCATAAAATCTGTGCGTATGCACCAGTCTGTCTGAAAATACAAAATATATAGGTTTTACTTTACGCCACTTAAATCTAGCTTATATCAATCATTCACAACTCATCGCCTAGGCTTAATAGGGGCAGTAGCACGTTTTTTGATAATTTTATATTTTAAATATTTCACTTATAATTGTAAGTTAATGCTAAATGTATTATATTGACAGCGTCAGCAATCTCATTACACAAGCCAATCACCCATAAACAGAGGACAAAGTATGAGGATTCACATAAAATCTATTGGCGGCCATTTTTTTGTGAACACCTTTAATTCATTTTTGTAAGAAAAAGGAATCGCATGGCTAAACTTTACGTTATATATTTGAATTATTACTGCTTCATTTAGTTTAAATACATTGTCTTTAAATTGGAACCATTTATTTTCATTTTCCTGACATCACCTTATATTCCCCATAAAACGTGCTACTGCCCCTTTAAAAGTCCGGCAACTAAAGCATTTACAGCCTACAGGATAGCATTATCTCAGTTCCGTTGCTCTAGCCATATACTTCTCATAGAAGAGAGCAGGAAGTTTAATTTACAAAGAAGTGAAAGACTCTGTCCTTTTTGTGTACTTCCATGTATTGAGTCTGAATATCACTTTTGTTTAGTATGTCCATATTATGATAAATTAAGGCATGATATTCTTCCTATGTACTACTGTAATAATCCAATAATGGAAAAATTAAAACAATTGATGTTTACTACAAATACAACAACTGTTAATTGTTTGGCAAAATATATCTTGAAATCTCGGTCTGAAAATACGTAAAAAATATTTTGAAAACATTGCTGTATCTACTTGAATACTTTTGCATTTTATGGCGCTTGTACCACTTTTTGTAATGTAATGATGTACTTGTATAATGGGCCTGTGGACCCTCTACAGAAATAAACTCATTTATTCATTTCACTAAACCATTTGAGAAGACATGGCTAATACAGGCACATCGGGATAAATACATGTACAAACCGGCCTCAGAGAACCTTACCGTGAGGTTTTTGGAGTCACGTACGCAAAACTCTGCGTCATTTGACCAAAAAGGATCATATGTTACTCTTAAAGGAGCAGTAGCACGTTTTTAGGTGGAATATAAGGTGATGTCAAGAAAATAAAAATTCATGATTCCAATTGAAAGACAATGTATTTAAACTAAATGGAGCAGTAATAATTCAAATATATAACGTAAAGTTTAGCCATGCGATTCCTTTTTCTTACAGAAGATGAATTAAAGGTGTTCCCAATTAAATGACCGCCATTGGATTAAATATGAATCTCCATACTTTGTCCTCTGACTATGGATGATTGGCTTGTGTAATGAGATTTTTTACACTGTCAAAATAATACATTTAAAAATAACTTACAATTATCAGTGAAAATTTTAAAATTTAAAATTATCAAAAAACGTGTTACTGCCCCTTTAAGTATCATTTTAAAGCAAATCGGTTATGAAAAGCGGAGATGTGAAGGCATTAAAAACGAAAACTGGACAGTGGCGAGCGTCAAACGTAATTAGTGAAACGTAATTTGGAAAATTATCTAGACAATGGATAAGTAAAAATGAAAGTGTTTGATAAGCTACATAACTAGTAATCATGTCAATAGATCTCCGTTTCTCTGCATTTATAAAGGTTTTCTAAAATTATAATGAAAATCCGCATTCATTACATACATGTAGTTGTCATTTGGGGCTTAAAATGAAGATGTGAATTTACACCACAACACATGGCATGGGTTGTATCAAAGCTCGCTTCGTGTTCAGCAATTTACGGGGTACGTTACCACCCAGTGACAATGAGGGCATCTCACCTGAATACAGCAGCATACTTGAAAAGTCGCAGAGTCCAGAGAAGATAGCCCACCGAGAAGACTTGCCACTGCTCCTGTGTGTGGGTGAACCTAAGGGGAGGGATGGTCAGGAGCAGGGAGGATGAGGCCAGGTCTATCCAGTTGAACTTGTCCCTCCAGTAGTCTAGTCGATGTCTGAGGAACAAATTAGGTGGTGATGGGTTCAGTCTGATTAAAATCGACTGTGATTTGAGGAAAAAAAGTGTAAAAATATTATCTCTAGCGGGGTTCGAACCTCACCCAGCCTAGCTTTCCTCTCATTCACAGAGAGGATGTCTCGAATGGTTCGAGCCCCGATAGAGACAATATTTTCTACATTAAATTCCTCGGAGCACGGTCGATTTTAATCAGACTGGTGATGGGTTTAACGCTTCTTTGCTAGTCTTTCACTTATATCACGGGTGCTAGTATTTTTGCAGGGAGTAGGTCTCAACACCTTTGGGACTATGTATTGTGGTGAAACCTGCGAACATCGGCTGGAACTAACGAACCATGGGTGATGCTGCGCTGAAATTCAGTTCTTTACTGCAGGCGAAGGGGTCAAGCCCCTGGCGCGATTCGGACCCTTAGACCTCTTGATCTGAAGCCGAACGCGCTAACCACTGTTCTATCCCGCCACGAGCAGCAAATTAATGGCAACCTTTAGAATAATATACATTACATACATTCGTACATATACTACCTTTTAAACGAGTTTACCACTTAAACTTAACATGTAAAAACAGAAGTGCGTAACCATGTTAAGACATGTTGACCTAAAAATTGTGTCATATAAGAACGCTATTATCAGACAACCAAGAAACTGTTCCCTACTACACGGAAAACATCTTGAAAAACTAAATATGCTCAACAAACATGGTAAAAAATGAAGTAAGGCATAAATTTCTTTGGTGGCCCTGATTCACTTACTTTCTAAACTGATTAAGCTCCAGAAAGAATGTAACTATGACGACGATATATGTCCAGACCTCAAAGACGGCCCTGGCTATGTGTAGAGGGGTGTTGTATTGAGTGGGATCATCCGCCATCACGGCAGTGACGGCAGAAAACGTCATCGCGAACAGCGTGATAATGAAGAGGAACGAATTCATTCTGAAAAATATATCTAAGAATTTATCATTTCCGTACTTGGGCATCTTCTAACGCAAATCCTAAAACGCCAATTTCCGAACTCTCAGTTTTATGCCTTGCTGCTGACCCTTGAGTTTTCTGTGCTTGCTCTCTAGCCTGGAGGGGCACTATAGCAGCATAGAAAAGTAAAGGGTCTGCAGCAAGGCATAAAACGATAGTTCGGAAACTGGCGTTTTAGGCTATGCGTAGGAAGATGTACTCAGGATATTTACTTGATTAACGATATCGTTTGAATAATAAACATGACTTTGAATTGGCGTTACTTTTAACTTTAATGCCTTTCTAGTTGAAGTTGAAATGTATAATGCATTCCCAGCTTCCTTTCAGAGGGTTACATGTAGGAAAACACGGGTAAATTTGTAGTTTGATGGACAATATTGTAGCAAGAAAAATATTTCAAAGCAAAGAGTGTTGTGAATGTGAAACATGATGTAAAACTTACTGAAAGCGGAATCTTGCATAATCTTTCCATTTCTTCCTGATGAGTAGCCGTGTGACGTCATGGTAAACAGCAGTCTAAAACAATTCTTTTATGGTCAACATTCCATTGTTCACGTATATGTTGTGCAGAGTTTTAATTCATGTGTACAAGTTCATGAGATATTATTAAGCCAAATGGTATACCATATTACCAATCTAATAAGCAAAAATGTTCAAATTTGTTGATTCAAATAGAATATCAAAAGTGTGAACAAAGTTCAAAGCAAAACAATGAACAGAGTCATATAAGATATATATCTGAAAGGGGCAGTAGCAAGTTATAGGGGGAATATAAGGTGATGTCATGAACATGAAAATACATGCTTCCAATTGAAAGACAATGTATTTAACCTAAATGAAACAGTAATAAAATCAAATATATAATGTAAAGATAAGCCATGCGATTCCTTTTTTTGCATCACTTTCAAACATACGTACCAAGCCTTTTCACAAATGTTGACAAGGGAATAGCATGGAACTATATTTTCGTAACCAAATATCATGGTCAGAAAAATTGCAGCGCGGTCTGTTCCTGTAGGCCTTTATTGTTGAAAGTTTGTTGCGTTCATTTACTAAAATAAGTGTAGCAATTAAAACAATCCGCGTCATTGCATCACTATTAAGACCAGACCTAATACGAAACATACTCCCTCCGCTCTTATAAATGAAGATTCAGAACATCGAACCCTAAAGCTGCTTCATTTACACTGAGTCTTGTATTTCCTATGTAATTACTACCTTGTAGCCGCCCTTGGCTATAAGATGAAGACATGACTTGGAGTTGGACTGGAACGATGGATGTCGAGGTGCCCTTCCGTTGTCGTCTGCTTCCAGCACGTGATAGTGAACTCTCACGTGACCACTATCACCAATCGGATCGATCATACAGTCCAGAACTCCGAGCACTGATTGCTGCAAAATGAAGAATGATGGTATCCATTAAGAGTTAGTTCAAATGTTTGTACCATGAAGTTAACATGGACGAGAAAAATGCCAGTTGTGTTCATTTAATACCTTGAAGATTTTGTATGAGTGTCCATGACATACATGTACTATGTTTCAATTTACGACACGAGTGGTTAAATATAAGTATTTCCCGAGCGAGAGCGAGTAAAACATAGTAGGTCACGGACGTGTAGTGTAGAGTATTGCGGCCTCCTTATCTACGGGATATATGTCACTTTACCATCCTATAGGACTTCAGAGAGGAACTCTGTGCCGTATGATATGTTCGACACCTATAGAGTGTAGTGCTTAACCACATGCAAACGCAGACTATGTTCCACTACTATATAGTCTGCTGTCAAGTAGACCCCGAATTGAGTTGAACTCAAAAACTTCCCTGGAATACTCCAAAGTGGTTGTTAGAGGTCTTTACCACCTCGTTGTGGCTACATTAATCACAACATGTACATTTGCTGTTGCATGTATCGAATTTATCGCATTTATCGCATTTATCGCATTTAACGCATTTATCGCATTTATCGCATACACTTGTATCGCATTTTTTCGCACTCATCGCACCAAAACATTTAAATGTTCCCTGGATAAATACTTACGTAAGCATATTGATGTAATTTAATTCTCTTAACTAAATCCTACTTTGCTCTTACAAGTTCACTATCGGTCATTTTGGTTTGTTTATATATGTGAATCGATTTTGTACATACGTAGGAGAGGGTATTTTAAGTTGGACAACTTGTTCCCAATCCTTTTCATGTGAATAAAATATGTTTAAACTAAACTTACGTAACATACTAAACTACACTGTACTCTCTTCAAGAGGAATAAAAGTTTCTATATAATGTGTGTTAAAACTTAAAAACTAACAACAATTCAGGACTAAATAATAGGTATGAGCTACAGGTACCATCATCTCTCTGTGAAGCAAGGTATGAAGACTGCACTCCGCTACAGCTTCTTCCTCATCCGGCGCTGTATGGAGCTCTCTCACGCTGAAACATGGGATAGCAATCACCTGTCACAAACCAAAGGACCAGAGATACATGCAGTTATATAAGTATAAGTTTATATACTTATAACCAGTTTATTTGAATAACGGTAAGGAAGACATATGAAAACCTTTACAAATATGTTAGTCTCACAGGAGGGTAATTACGCTCTAACGCTGAGTATATACTTAGTAACTCTTAGATAAGGCCGGTTTCCAATAAATGAATAATATCAATTCTCAGAAATGTTTTTCATTATTAATAGGAAAGAACTACTTCCGTAATAGTTGAAAGGACAGTCAATTTGGGTTTAAAATTGGGTTGGGGATCTAGAGGCTTTGCACATAAAAGTTACAGAATACTGCAAGGCTAACATTAAGCAGTTCTCGACTCTAGCGCGATTTTGGCCTTGTGGGAGAAGCTGGATGACGTAGCACTCACGTAAGATTTGGCATATAGTTGAGCAGCAAGGCAGCGATGTTGTCGTTATTGTTGGTGAGAGCAATGTGATAAGGCATATCTTTATTCTTATCCCTGACGTGGGGGAGAGCGTCGTTCTCGAGTAGCTTGCTGCAGACCCCCTTGAAGTTCCTCCTCACGGCGTGGTGGAGGGGGGTCTGCCAGTCAGAGTCGCACGTGGAGGGGTTGGCGCCTCGGTGTAGCAGAGTGTTCACCAGGATTTGTACCTTGAGATCGAGGTATTAGGACATGCGGTATATATTTGTAAAAGGAAACTTTGAATAAATTATGCGAATTATATTGCTAAATATACTTGTTACAAATATGTTAGTGATAAAAGCGTCATAATTGTAATACTTTAGATTCGTGATTGCATCAGAACTGTCAATAGCATCTTTAAAATCTTAAAATTCAACACACTTAGGACTCAACCTTTAACCTTCAGTATCTACTCAACGTAAGACCATTTGACTTTTGGACATCAAGGAAGTCAATAAAATTTGCCATGTATTAAGCAACAAATAATAATAACTTCTGTTGCATTGACATAACGATATAAATATATATTAAGAAATATTTACATGTAATGAACGTTTTCGTTTCACCTGAGATGTTAGACTAACAATAACTTAAATCACAAAAAGGACTGAAAAAGACATATGTTTTGAAAGATACTCTAGCAAAACTATTTTTCATTCATAACTTTTATAAAAAGAGAAACAAATTAAAAGTATGATACATCAAGTGACGTCATCAATATACCTTGACCTCTGTTGGTATCTGTGACGTCACGAAGAGCAGTGCCTTGTCCTTCCCGTCATGCTTCTCGATAAGTCTGTCAACCAACACTTCCGTTTCCGCTTCTTGTCGACCAATCAGGTGAGTCACGCTCTTGTTCACAACCTGACGTAACAAAATATTCAAATACCCACTCGTCCTTCTTTTCTCGGAACATGTTGGGTCAGAAGTCGTTTTTGGGACCATACATACCTTAGAATCATGTAAATATCTGTAAAGCTGCGTGTAAACTCTACCTTTTCATGACACCTTTAATATTATATTTCAATGTGATAAGAACAACGCACAAAACTTTATGACTTCGATTTCATTTCATTCTGGATTACTTTCTTTAACTCATTTTGCCTTTTCACATTTACTCTATTATCGCAATTATTATACATTATTATAAATAATTTGGTTATGGAACAACTTCCTCAACTGTACAATAGAGTGTTGTGACGCAATCTAGTTAAAACTAGCTGTAATGTATACGTCCCCTCAGTCCTAACGTTAGGACTTAGGGGTCGTTTACATTACAGCTAGTTTTAACTAGATTGGTTATGTGTTGACGAAGCATGTGAAAGACAATAGTGAACACCTATAGATATGAACGTATACAGGTTATGGGTTGCTTAAATATACAATGTTTTATTCATAAAACAGTGACGAAGATATTGAAACATTCATACAACCTACCTCTTTCTGAAAAGCGTCCTCTGTGATGTCAGTACCAAGAAACTCGGCGACCGACGCTACTATTGGCAGATGGACAGTTTCAGATGATTTCCGCCGTGTAGTGTCTGCTGTTGTTGACAATGAAATCAATATTAAAGGGGCAGTAGCACGTTTTTTTATAATTTTAAATTTTAAAATTTTCACTGATAATTGTATACTATAATGCTAAATGTATTATTTTGACAGTTCCAAAAGTCGCATTACACAAATCAACCATCTATAGTCAGAGGACGAAGTAGGAAGATTCACATAAAATCCATTGCGGCCATTTCATGTGAACACCTTTAATTCATTTTGTGTAAGAAAAAGGAATCGCATGGCTAAACTTTACATTATATATTTGAATTATTAAGGCTTCATTTGTTTAAAATACATTGTCTTTCAATTGGAACCATTAATTTTCAATTTCCTGACATCACCTTATATTCCCCCTAAAAACATGCTACTGCCCCTTTAAGGGATTTTTTATAAATTTATGCAACAACAATCTCATAGCCATAAAGTCACTCAAATGCATACAATGAATGTATAAACCCTATTGATACAAATGTTGAATAGTTAACTGTTAACTAAATGTAAGGCAATGTACGACTTGTAACAGAAATCAAATTTATATCTAAACTGAACGCTAAAAGAAATGTTACACCTCTTTGAATTTAAATATCATAAAAAGTTACGTGTTCAGGGAATTTGCTTTGTTGTGTTGTAACACTATCAGTTTAGTGCTTTGTCCTAAAATAGCAGACCTGTAACTTTATTGATAAATAATTTATCGCCAGTTTTTCTTGGGTGGGGTCAATTGTCCTATTTCCGATCATGCAATAATTAAAGTGAAAATTGTAAAAATTAACCAAACTGACTGTATTTTCTTAGATAATGAATGCACATTCATAAAAAAAAAAAGGAAATAAGTTACGTTTTTGGAAATATTTATTCGTCATTTTGTCTGATAAATGACGAAATATTGAGATTTGTTATTTTTCTATTTTAAACACAACCATAAGATTCTAAGAAAACGTTTTTGATTAAAATGTGCATCGACTGTTTTAGGAAGCTTTGGCACATGTTTACGAACTAGATGTGTTTTTAAAACTCTCTAAATAGTGAACTTCTAAAACATTTTGGTGTTCATCAGAAGGATCATGTCACCAAAACGTAGCCATAGAATTTTTACCACGCATGATATGCACGTGAAATCAGTTGGTAACGGGTATTAAAAGGCCCCTGTATTTATTATTTCACACCATAATTCAATTACAATGCCGAGATTAACAACAGAAGAGCGGGAAAGAGCGATTGGAATGCTGCAGACTGGGTCCACTGATGGAGAAGTCGCTGCCGCATTCGGATGTCATCGTCTCACCATTCTTAGGCTGCGTGGACGTCTATAAACAGACTTGATCGAATCGAGACCGAGCTATAGAAGCGGCAGGCCGCCAGTGACAAATGAAGACCGGTACCTGCTTCAACTGCACCTCAGGAACCGCTTTCAAGCCGCCACAACGACAGCTTCTACTGCACTTGGACACTGAATCAGTCCAAAGACGGTGAGAAGAAGGCTCCAACAACATGGACTGAGGTCATACCGGCCGATGCGAGCAATACTGTTGACGCGCCGACATCGACAAAACAGAGTTGGTTGGGCAAGAAATGTTCGACGTTGGCGGAACCAAAACTGGCAGAGAGTGTTACCATCGCCGGGGTGAGAGGGAGGCACGCTGCTGCGTACAGGAAGTTATCCCTTTCGGTGGAAGCAGCGTCATGGTCTGGGATGGGATACGCGGCATCGCAACCACCGACCTCATTGTCATTGACGGCAATCTGACGGCGCAGAAATACATTGACAGGGTCCTATAGCCAGAGGTCAATCCATTCTTACAACGCCATCCAAACACCCTTTTTCAACAGGACAATGCTCGTCCTCATGTAGCCAGAGTGACGTTACAGTACCTCAATGTCAACAACGTCCACGTTCTGCCTTGGCCTGCCAGATCGCCCGATATGAATCCCATCGATAACCTCTGGGATTACATTGATCGAAGGATCCGTCAACGTCGACACCAACCACACACACGTCAACAACTTATTGCTGCATTGATGGCCGAATCGGACGGTTGACTTTTTCTGTGAGACGAAGAGTTCAGGCATGTTTGAATGCCAACGGCGGACATACCAGATACTGATCAAATACAATTTGTCACAATATTAATGATTATTCAATGATTTTGTTGTTTTTGTACATGATCGGAAATAGGACAATTGACCCCACCCATGAAGAACTAGCGATTACTTATTTACCATTAAAGTTACAGGTCTGTCCTTTTAGAACAGAGTACTTAACTTATAGAGTGTTACAACACAACAAAGCAAATTCCTCTGAACACGTAACTTTTTATGATATTCAAATTCAAAGAGGTGTAACATTTCTTTTGGCGTTCAGTTTATTATCAAATATTTGAATTTTGGTCATTGTATTCTTATTTTTTAAAGGTAAACTTGCAACATCGAATCTACAAATACAAGAAAATCCAATACAATTGACCCTTCAGGTGATTCATGTTTATGTTTATAATTTCTATGTTGATTAAGTAAAAGAACAAAACTGCCTCACTGATACAGAATTAATCAATATCTTATCGTGTTTTATCAGGAGATATTATTAATCAATGATTATCAATTATTATTGTTAATCAAAAGGAGTACTTTATCAGGTGTAATCTGGGGTAAAAATATTAGACCTTTTACAAAGAGTTTTTATACAAAAAGAGTTGAGACCTGCTAAGTTTCCACTTAGCATGTAGTCAAACCAATTAATGAAGTAAGACACTTACCCGTCTCGCTGACATCTCGAAGGGCGATATCAACCGGCTTTGGTCGTTTCCGCAGTTGAAGTTCGTCGTCACTTTGGTTTCGCTTGTACTTCCGGTGTGTAGCCATTGCGGTTTGAGACAAGCGAATGCGACTTTGAAGCTGAAAACAAGTGTCAAATCTAATTACAATTAGACGATTATCAATTTTAAGGAACACTAAACGGATAGTTTACCTTTGAAAAGGATATCTCTTCAATCATGAAATGTAACAAAAATCAAAATGGTTAAATTGTCAACAATGATACCAAATTATGTAAGGGGTAAAATCTTCAACAATGATATCAAATCATGTAAGGTGGAAAATCTTCAACAATGATATCAAACCATAAAATGAATCAACTCGTCAACAATGATATCAAATCATAATAGGGGTTGCCCCGTGAACAATGATATCAAATCATAAAAGGTAAAACCCGCGGTCATCAACAATGATATCAAATCATAAAATGAGTCAATATGGTATCATAAAATAGATAAAAAGAATAATGTCAATATACAAGATTACTTCGATTCCATCATAGAAATCTATCCATCATGCTTGAAATGTATCTTGTATCTATCCAAAATTGAGAATTCCTTTTCATATATCCTGAATCATTTTCACATAACATTATCAAATATGAAAATGGGGACTTACCGCATCAATTTCATACATGTACATTGTTATTGTTCCTCACTAAGTCAAGGATGGCCAAACATCACACAAACACAGCCAATTGACATATGATAATATAAGGAGTATTTATCATTTTGCTATCCCTTGGTCATTTGCCATTATGACATTTAGTTCCAGCTCAAGCCCATCCTATATATCGCGTGCATGTGATTCCATCTGCTTACAGATCGATATCAATAAGTTTTATTGATTTTATGTGTAAGTATAGGATTACGTCTATCTAAATGGCTTGATTTGTGTAACATAATCCCCTATGTTACTGTGATCCCTGAGATAATCCCTGGCGGATTGT
This sequence comes from Steromphala cineraria, assembly GCA_916613615.1. NCBI lineage: Eukaryota > Metazoa > Mollusca > Gastropoda > Trochida > Trochidae > Steromphala > Steromphala cineraria. The sequence goes on along the minus strand of OU744725.1, from coordinate 53,885,715 downwards.
TTGTTTGACCATGACGACCCAGTTGCTCCGGCATTGTTTATGTAACTCCCTTTATAAGAAGCTGGAAGACCTTTACTGGGACACATTTTTGACTTGGGCGAGATGTGAGGACCACAAGGAGAGAGAGCAGCCCAGCCTGGCTAGCGTCTGCTAGCCGGACAATTGTTTATATTGTATTGTGGATGTTTGTATATATTTTGAAGTCATATTGTGATAAATCATGCAGTCCCTATGATGCTGTCTAAATAAAGCCATTGAGAAAACCAGACGCCGCCTTCTCTTTTGGATCCATGATGTGCAGTCGTAGTGCTACATTTGGAAGTGATTCTGGATGTATTTATTCTTTATGTTATGTTAAAATGAATCTATATCGACACTTTTGCGGAAATATGTCTTTTGAGCTTGCTTTTGCACATCTTTCTACGAAAGGGTAAAAATATTTTTTGAACAAACCTAGACAATTCGGAAACTGACTTTTAAGCTTAGCGCAGAAATTTGTTTTTGCATGCAATATACAAATGCACTATAATTGTAGTAACTATTATCTGAAGACGAAAACGATGAGAAGTTGATTTTTTAAGTAGTCAAGGTGAGGTTTTGTTTCGAATTGAAAAAGGTAAAAAATAAAGAGTAATCTACTTATTTTGTTGACATTTGTTATAAATTCATTTATCTGAATGGACTACTTTTTATTACGCCGAAAGACATTAAGTTTTCATCATCACCAAAAATCCACTTTTTTCACTATCATCAAAATATGTGTATTTTGCAATAAAATATCCTAACCATAATTCATGCCCCTGAAAGATTTCCTTCTGCTCATTAGGTAAACTAGATATAGGTGTATTGATTCTCTTTGAGTCTCAATCAGCAAATGCCCAGGTGCACAGGTGATTAGGTTACACCCTAATCTGCCCTAATTAGTGACAGGTAATAACCAGGTACATGACCAGACCTTGTTTTATAGTTCCTTTTATATAGTATCGGCGTTATGACTGATAGTAACACCATCATTTGGCATAGGCTATGGAGCCAGGACAATATCAAAATCATAGCTATGTGACTTGACAGTGGTTTATTGATATATTTAAAGGGGCAGTAGCACGTTTTTGGGGGGAATATAAGGTGATGTCAAGAACATGAAAATAAATGGTTCCAATTGAAAGACAATGTATTTAAACTAAATTAAGCATTCATAATTCAAATATATAACGTAAAGTTTAGCCATGCGAGTCCTTTTTCTTACACAAACTGAATTAAAGGTGTTCACACAAAACGGCCGCCAATGGATTTTATGTGAATTCTCATACTTTGTCCTCTGACTATGTGTGATTGGCTTGTGTTATGAGATTGTTGACACTGTCAATATAATACATTTAGCATTAACTTACAATCATAAGTGAAGTATTTAAAATATAAAATTATCAAAAAAGTGCTACTGCCCCTTTAGGTACTGAGTATTATAAATAGATTTCTTTGATAGAAAAAAAGTAATCTTGTATATTGACATTATTCTTTTTATCCATTTTAAGATACCATTTTAACGAGATTACTCAGCGGGGTTAACTTTTCATCGTTGTTGTTATCTTGTTTTTAGTGAAGGACTTCATAAAATACAGATTTACAAAGCAACATAGGCGAAAAGGCATTCAATTTTCTTAACGAAATATATAAGCGCTTTGAGAAGTCAAAACATCTATTGCCGTTATGAATGACAGATATGCATGATTGTATTTTGTACATGTATGGTCACAAGTGCGGGTTATAAAATATTGGTTTAAACTTCTACGAATGGAGCCGCAACGCTATGCACATCAATCATATCTACTCTTCAAACAACTTGATGACAACGGTAAACATACATGGGTGTCTGATGTCCGTCGCTTACTATTCTTGACGGGCTTTTCATTTGTCTGGATGGCACAAGATGTTGGAAACTTGCAACTGTTTATAATGGAATTTATACAAAGAGTTAAAGATATTCATTTGCAGGTTTGGCATGACTCGCTATGTACATCCACTTTTCTGGAAAACTATTCATCGTTTAAATCTCTATTGCAGCCTGAATTATATCTTACAGTACTTGGTGATAAAACCTTAATACGTTCTTTTTGTAAATTACCAATCTCTTTACATTCATTTAAAGTAAACCTAGTTAGACAAAGAAAATGTGTTGTTGAAAATCTTGCTATTTGTACAAATTGCAACCTGGGAGCAACCGAAGATGAACATCATGTGTTGTTTGTATGTGAACGATACGCAAACCTAAGAAATAAGTATTTGTCTAATGTAAACTATAAAAATATGTATGCTCTTGTTACTTCATCAAATATCGAACTGTTAAAATTTGTTGCTATCTATATGAAACATGTATTTGCACTTAAAAAATTATTGTAAAAATTCTGTCACGTGACTTATCTATGTGGTCACACTCAATTGTACTCTGGCCACATGGCCGAAATACTGAATAAACTGACTTGATTTGATTGTATTTTGACAAGGAAAGAAATTTGTTTGCTCGTTGGTAAGACCTACAGTTTAAATTAGTAAATGGTAAAGGCGTAATCTTATGAAATAACAGAATACGAGCACAACATAATATCGATATAATTGAATTTAATTTAAATTGAATTTTTAAAAAAAATTCTAAATCATGTACATATTATGAATTAACATGTCCTTAGGAAAGTAAAATTTTGATGCAAATAATTTCAATTTGTTGTCTACAGTGAAGTCTTTAAAATACCATGCCTATAAACAAATGTATTGGAAAGAAATAAGTGTTCACTGTTTTTCCAGTTACACAATGAGTTGCATGTTGACATTCCTATTGATATATTCGTAGCAAGAATGGCATCGTCTTGGCAACGAAGTATCTTTTCCCAATTGAGGTCGAGGGTTTGACCTCATTCTACACGTGCAGTCACGTGACACAAACTTGTCAACTAGGAATGTCTGTCAGTCGCACTGCTATATACATGTACATATGCATGTATATTATATGCTCCTGCGTCGAGGTCAGATATACATACACAGTTACTACTGACATTTATGTCGTTGATGTATTGTAGAGAAACGATCTAGAACATACACATAGTCTGTTATCCAGACCCTAAAGCGAAAAAAATAAACGAGCCTTTTTAAGTCTAGACAATGTTGGCAAGTCTAGATGCCTGGGTCTCGACTAACATATAGTCCCTGAAAAACGTTTTTTTTTAAATTTTGATTTCAAATATTTGATACTAAAATAAAAAGGAGCCCTGAACAATTCTTAATTTCAGGCCTAAAGCTAAGGCATCTAGACTTGCCAACATTGTCCAGACTTAAGGAGGTGGGATACAAATAATCGAGGTATTAAGAAATAGCTAAATTTGGTCTTATTTTGTTGAAAAATATGTCTTGAATCAAATTGTGTCATAAAAATACCATGTCACCACAGTTTTTTTTCGAAAAAGGGCCCATCCGTTAGGGCACCCAATGATGAAAATACAATAATTTAAAAACTCTCTTTCCAGATAACTTTTGAATATAATTGTTATTTAAATGTTTTTCTATTAAGGCATTGCAGTATCGAAATAAACTAAGTCAGAAAAAAGGAACTTGAAAATAATATGAAGTAAATTCATACAAATAACCTTTTTTTTTTTTTATGATTATTTTTGTAAAATATTATTCTTTTATGAAAAAAATCGATTTCTCGTATTTAGATGTCCTTGAAAATAATATATATTATAGTTAATACACACTAGAATAAGATTAAAAAGAAAAAACAATATGTCACCAGGGGATAACAGAGATATCTAGATATTCACATTCAATTCAGCCACATCAATGAAAATTAACATCCAGGGGAGATAACTCTTCATTGTCAACATTACCCTTTTTTAGAAATTTTCATTAGTACCTAAGGTTAATTAGCGAAATAAATTTTATCATAAAACAAATACTTATGTTAACAAATATAACATAGTCATTGTTTTTTTATTAAACTAAATCATTATTTTATTTTTTGATATTCTTATCTCACACTTTCAGTAAAAAATAAACAAAACAGCATAAACTTTAATATAGCAGAAGCTGACTGTTGTGGATGTGCAGTAACAAAGGTATCCAACCTCCTTTAGAAGGCTCGTTAATTTTTTTCGCTTTATGGTCTGGATAACAAACTAGGGTGGGTTCAGGGCTCCTTTTAATTTTAATATCAATTATTTGAAATTTAAATTTTAGTAAAAAAAACTTTTTCAGGGATTATATGTTAGTCTAATCTCACAAAGCACGTTTTCCTTAACTTTCATCATTTTGAATACAGATGATAAATTGAATTTGTTACACTGAAGATGTATTTGTACACGAATCTAACGTTTGAGCATCCGAAAATCAAAAACCTTTGAAATATTAATATTAATAATAATAGTATACATTGTGTTCTGAATTCGATACGCGAACACGCCATTTTGTTAATCATAATATCCTGGAAAATATTTTTTGATAATGATATTTCATTGATAATTCCATTAACAGTGAGTACATCATTATTCATATAATCAATGTTTTGTATATCACTAATAATATTTGTCCAGTATATATACACTGACAAATTACACAAACTAATGCAATCAAGACATATCAAATACTTTAATAATTGATTGGGTCGTGTTTCTGCCTAAGGGTATAGAGAGGGAAGTTTCTTTATTGCCTTTAATTATATAATTACAAGCATATGAGAACACCTGTTTTGACCTAAACACCTTTAATTGGTATATACCTGTTACTTTATTGTTTCGCTGACCGCTAAAAGATAGATATGTCAATATCATGTCAACAAATACGTCACTGACAGGATAGCGTTAGGTGTGCTTGTATGTTATCCAGACCCTAAAGCAACATATTTAAAGGGACAGTAGCACGTTTTAAAAAAAAGTTTATATTTTCAGTTTTCACTGATAATTGTACGTTTATGCTAAATGTATTATTTTGATAGTGTCAAAAATATCATTACACAAACCAATCATCCATAGTCAGAGAACAAATTATAAAGATTCACATATAGTCCATTGGTGGCCATTTTTGTGTGAACACTTTTCATTCATTTTGTGTAATAAAAAGGAATCGCAAGGCAGAACTTTACATTATATATTTGATTTATAACTGCTGCATTTAGTTAAAATAATTCTTTCAATTGGAACCATTTATTTTCATTTTCCTGACATCACCTTAATATATTCACGTGCTACTGCCTTTAAAGGTTAACAATCCCAAGTTAGCCTTCTTGAGTCTAGAAAATGTAGGCAAGTCTAGTTGCCTCAGCCTTAGGCCTTAGCCTTTTCAAGACTCATTTTTAATTTATTTCAAATAAAAGAAATAAAACAACAATATCAGTCATTAACGCCTTTCAGCGACTATATGCTAGTCTTGTAGTAGCATCAATATTGTTTATTATGACGGTCTAAGCAGAAATTATATGAGTTTTTCAATTTTCCCTCAGGGAGGAAGAAACTGTGCATTAATATCTAGCTTTTATCAGAATACATGTATTTGTAGCCGAAAATAAATCTAATTTGTTCTTATCAGTCCGTGCATGTCAGTATTTGGTTTTGCAACACTTGCTGAATGGCTTTGTGTGTAACTGTATTTTTAAGAACATTGCTGTATTCTACGTGTACTTCAAAACTGAACATAGTGTAATTATAATTAAATGAATGTAAACGGAAAGGCAATTACCTCATTTTTCTCGTACCTTCATTTCTCAAAACCATAATTCTAGACTTTAGGCAAGAACCTATCGAGAATAGATATGTACATGAAACATATGTTGGAAGTGAAATGCCAGACACAAAGACAGAATAATTTCAAACATTTCGGAGAAAGAAACTAGTATGAACCTAATACTATATTGTTATCATTATTATTATACTATATGGAAATAAGTGATAGTATAGACCACTAATACCTATTCTAGTCGTTGTCCTATTTTAATTTTAAGTTTGGTATCGGCATTACATTAACTCTTAAAGGGGCAGTAGTAAATTTTTCACTGATAATTGTAAGTTAATACTAAATGTATTATTTTCACAGTATCAAAAATCTCATTACACAAACCAATCATTCATAGTCAGGAAACAAAGTATGAAGATTCACACAAAATTCATTGGCGGCCATTTTGTGTGAACACCTTTAATTCATTTTGTGTAAGAAAAAGGAATCGCATGGCTAAACGTTACGTTATATATTTGAATTATTACTGCTCCATTTAGTTAAAATACATTGTCTTTCGATTGGAACCATTAATTTTCATTTTCCTGACATCACCTTATCTTCCCCCTAAAAACGTGCTACTGCCCCTTTAAAATGTTTGTCACTTATTATAAATAAACAATGATGAAAATAAACATATACATGCACATAACATAACTAATGCTCACATATTAGACCAAAAGACACCTGGTTTTGCATTAGGTGAAATTACGGGTTTTAATTAACTCTTATCTGAAAGTCAATATAAAACATGCGTCTATACTTACCAGCTACATGTATGCACATATATCCACAAACATGGTAAATAGATATCCAGTGGGGTCGATGTAAGCACTTCCTCAAAATGGGTCACAGCTAGCGGGGATGTCCCAAATATCCTAAACACGGCACATGGCGAGACGATAATTATCCGAAGGGTTTTGGCGAGAAACTTCGAGAATAGAAGTCTGATGTATCCAATACTAACACGAGTCTCCTCTGTGTCGTACATAAAAGTATACTCTGCCTGCTTGACGCTATCACCGTGGACCTCTTGGGCCTGTCATACACTTCCGCAAAGTTGTAATTTTGTCGTCACGCTTGGGGAAAACACCTCGTGGCAAATGATTTGGCATTACTTTTCCAAGAAACTGTTCTTTTAGGGAAAATGGTGGTATCATTATGTTGCAGTTAATTGTTATCTTGTCTTTCTTGGATTTAGTTTTTTATACTGACCTTTTTAGGGAAAACACCTCGTGGCGATAGATTTGGCATTACTGTTCCAAGAAACTGTTCTTTTAGGGAAAATGGCGGTATCATTATGTTGCAGTTATCTTGTCTTTCTTGGATTTAGGTTTCTTATTTTACCTGTTATATCTAAGGTCTGAGGTAAACGTCCGGAAGGTTATGTCATCACGCTTCGTGGAAAAACGTCTGATTTGAGTTAGTTACTAGAATAACCACAATTAATTATGTTTGAGAGAAAATGGCGGTAGCATTTGTAGATTTTATTGTGACATATTCTCCTTTGACTTTTTAAACTTCTGTACAATCTGCAAGATCTTTTGTGACACACTTTCGCGATGTTATAATTTCGTCATAATTCAGGAAGATACCTCACGGCGAATGATTTAACGCATTTACTTTTCAAAACCGCCGCTCAAGACAAAGATCCGCAGTCTAATTAAGTAAACATAGCCTCAATATTACCCGTTTCACTCTGATATTGGAGTGAAACGGGTAATATTGAGACTCCGGTATTGGAGTGAAACGGGTAATATTGAGGCTAGGTTTACTTAGACTGAAAATCGTTATCGTTGATTTGAAAAGATAACTATCATCTCGTTTTCTACCTTTACTCCTCATTAACCTTCTATCTGTTTGGTCTCAACCAGTCGTACATGTCATTTCGTTACATTGAGAACAAATACCTCACGGCGATTGATTTGACGCCTTTCCTTCCCACCAAACTTCTATCTCATAGATAATAGACGAGTTATTGACATGAAAGTTAGTTGTTTTCTTGTCTACATGGATGAAGTATTTATTTCTGAATTGACTGAATAAATGAATGGCCTCGGGAGATATTGACACGGCGACCTGACAGACAGGTCACTAACTCTATCGAGTATCGTGTCGCATAATCTGCCTTTAGGGTTAGTAACTTCCAACTGTGATGTGTATACGATACGCTTACCTGCACAGTGTTCATGTAGAAATTACATTCCACTCTTTGTGATTATTTTATCTATTATATATAATTTAAATGAACAAACCGTAAGTTTACTCTCAAAGCTTATATTCTTTGAATGTTTGCAACTGACATTGTAAACTTATTTTTCTAAGAGTTTCGTTTAATTATTTTTTCAGTTTACATTTTAATGTGAGCTAAGTTTTTTTCTAATTTGACACATATTGAGAAGTTAAAACAAGTATACGAGTACTTCAAATAATCACATGATAAACCATCGTTTAAATTTTACTTTATTTATATCCATGCGTCTTCCTAAAAGGAAATTGTCATTTCCTTTTTATACAACATCCATTTCTCTATAGGAGTATCCTGTTATCAGAACTGAACTGCTGATATCATCGGCCGTATTTTGAAAGATTCTCAATTGTAAAAAATCTTATCATATATAATGGATATAAGGAACACAGAAATTGAGAGTTATTGCTTTATTGTAATATACACTGAATTCCAAAAGAAACTTTGCAATTTTAAAACGGAAATTTCGAAAACGATCTCATATTTGCATTTTAATTTAAGTTGGCAATGACATAGTTGAATCTCACACATTCAAGTTTAGAAATTTTAATTGAGCAAAATTCATGCATTTTTGCAGAAATGGCAAAAATGTCATAATCACGTGACGTTTCCGCTGGAACTTAGTCACGTGACGAAAAAGTTAAATAACTGTCCATAATGAATTTTTGTCACTCGAATAGTGAAAAAAACACCTTAAAACCAGTAAACGGTATAGCAAAAATATCGCGAATCCCCACTGAAAATTGACAAAATTGATCAAAAACAGCCCTTTTTACAAGAACCGTTTGTGTTTTTTTATTTCTAATGGTAACTTGATCCGGTTATACAGAGAAGTTGTGAGGATTGCTGACAACCCTGAAACACAAAAAAACAGTTGTTTTTGCACTGCATGAGAGCCGATATCTGTGACGTTAGACCACCGCCAACGTTGTCTCTTAGGGACGTCAGAGATAGCAAACATCAAACGTTGGCATGTTGTTATGTTGTCGTGGACTTTATGAACTTGGACAGATCTAATCAGAGCTCATCGACTGCTAACTTGATAGCTATTGGTCACTAAACATCGACACATGGTAATTTCATTCGAAGTTATAACGTCAGCATTGGCATGCAATACCAAGAAATAATTGCGATTGTTGAGCTCTTAAGGCTGGTTACCATTTGTACGACTCAAAGATGTGTCAATATGACAAGTAAGACTTGTATCCACACATTCCCATTAATGGAAAAGCTTCGATGCAGACGAAATGTGAAGTTGAACCTGCTGACAGAAGACGTAATTTAACGTTTGACCTTTTTTGTTACTTCTTGCAGATTTGGAAGTTGGAACACTCCGGCTGCATGCTCAAACCTGGTACTAAAGTAGCACATTTTAGTACTTTAACGAAATTATTGCGAAAACATCATTTCTGAACAACCAAAATTTTGACCCCTGCCCACTTCAGATCAAATAAGTGCAAAACTGGGTTTCCCACCTTTAATTTGGATTCGCTGGTTGTTTAAGCAAATGATTGATTAATAAGAGGTACTTTGTTTTATATTTCTATCGTTTTTCCTTCTTCAATCAGAATCATTACAAAATGGTGCAAAGTTTCTTTTTGAAGTCAGTGTATATAAAAATATTTTTTTTCATTATTAGTGTATGGAGCAAGTTTGAAGGCAGAGACATTTGAAGCAGTCGTAAAATGTCTTATGAATGATGAGACGGAGCTAGGTTTTACATATCAATACTAATAAACTGCACTGCAAAAGAAAGGCGACCTAAATGTGTCCAGGCATTTTCATGGAAATATAAGGCTGACAATTCGAAAAAATTGCAATAATTATAGCACCATGTTCGAATCCAATTTCACAAAAGTTAAACCTCGAAAAAATATTTTTAAATTTTACCAAAAAACGTCATTACTTGTTAGTGGACAAAGTTTCAAACGAAACTTATGAAAAAAAACTATATGTGCGTTTCTTTGTAACTTCTACAATAATATCCATCCACATCAAACTATGCAACTCGTTTTTGTTCAAGCGGATAGCCAAAATGTCAGAGTTTTTATAATCTTAAAAACATAGAAGCACCTGCATGCTTGTCAAGCAGCACGGAATATTATCAACCATGTAATGGTCAAGTTATGATAGCATTGAGTTGGCATCCATGATTGAATCAGTTGACCATACATGTACACATTCTCTCCCCACAGAGGCAGCTCAGTCATACGCGAGTTAGCCTCTGTTCTATTACGGCTAATACATGGGATAGAAAGGTAGAAATCTGATTGAAGACAATCGAAGTTAGTTGTGCAATCAGCGACGCCGTTTCAAAAGTGGTCATTCGCAAAACCTCAGCCATTTCCGTGAAATTTAACATCCAGGGGAGGTAACTCTTCATTTTACAAAACATCGCTTTTTACCTTCTCATTAGTTATTGTTTGGTTGATTAGTAAAATGAAATCTATCATAAAACAAATAATAATTTACACAATTATAAAACAGTTTCTATCTAATGAAAAACCCTATCCATATCTGATTTTCAAATATATATAGTTTCCCTCTCACACCGTTAATGAAAAATGAACATAAAGACATAATAGTTTCCATGTCACTATACGACCGTTAAGAACTCCCTAAGTCATGAATATCCAAAAAGTGTTTTCATTGGCTGCAAATAAGGGAGATATTATAAGTTGCAACCTTTTGCCGCTAGGGAAATCTGCCGGGACTCCAGGATCTTTGCGTAATAGAACAGAGGCTTTCTCGCACTGGGCTGCCTCTGTGGGGAGAGAATGACATGTACAGGGCACACAACGAAAACAGAGAACAGCCATTTTTGTAGGTCTTTCAACGCGCTCCGCATTCTCTCCCCACAGAGGCAGACCCGTCTTCACAACGTCACGGGCGAAACGAAAAAGTTTTTCCATTCCTTGAAGAGTCTAATTCGGCACGTTTCGACCTTGCCGTGGGAAGATGAGGCAGACCAGGTCATGAAATGTTGAAACAACCTCTGTTTTAACTCGCGAGTTTGTTGGATAGAATGTGAGGTTCCTTATTGGAGGCAAAAAGTTAGTTGTGCAATCAGCGACGCTGTTCTAAAACCATCATTTTGGCCACTGAATCATGGCAAAGCATTGTGATATGAACCACCCTTTCAATGCGAGAAACGTTGTCCTTTGATAAAGAAATTCAAATGGATTGTGGTGCAATACTTTCCGCCAGGGGATTTCGGCGAGTTAGAACAGAGGCTGTATCAAAATTTCATGACTTGATCTGCCTCTGTGGCATGTGAGGGGAGAGAATGCGATTTCAGAAATTCCAAAGGTAATGCATTCTGCACCACAAGCCGTTATTGCACACCAGGGAGCGACCAACGTGTAAGCAGAGCATAGATACTTACAATAAAATGCACCGGTAGTCCGGTATTATAACAGTCTAAATAAACCTAGCCTCAATATTACCCGTTTCACTTCGGTATTGGGTCTAGAAAGGTTTAGTAGAGTGTCGCGTCAGCCCATGGTCTAGCAATCTCATTGGTCATAGTTTTACCATTGTTCATTGCGAGAAGGCATTTGCATATTTTGCCAAGATCCTTTGGACTATCGATGTTCACATACAAAACTATTTTACATAGATCTGCACCCACGCTGATTAAAAGGAAATCAATTTCTTATCGAATGCTTTTTGGAATTATCGCATCGTGACATTAACAAAATATCACTCATCTCACTCTACTAGTGCCACAATTATATGTAAACATACTTTATATACATGTATTCTAGTCATTGTAAACAATGCTGACACGAATTGTTTTGAATATCATGATATAAGTTATCACCACATTGCTGGAGATTTGTAATAATACAAAACAATACTCCCTAATGGGACAATCGTATATTGCTTAAATTGGATATCACCTTTTTTACTGCTTATCAATCGCGATATGAGGCACTTGCATCAAAAGTCTTAACGGTATTACACGAGCTTCTCAAATGTAGATTGGCTAATGACCCTGACTCAGTGATTATGTTCAAGTATTAAGTTAGTGCACTGAAATGGTTCCCGAATTCCTTTAGAATATCGTTGGGGCAAGTTCATATTCGTAAATAGATGATAAATCAATTGATATCATTGATTAGATTTTAAATTCAGAGAGAGCAATATTTGCAAAATTTGAACACTCGGCACAAATTGCCCGAATAGCATGAATAGGTTGAACAAAGCAGGCCAACATTGTGTAAATAATAACGAAGATTTTTAATTTCAAGAAATAATGTTGATGATGTATCGGTTAAGATTTTGTAGAAGTATAGAAACTTTTGACACAATCATGAAACGAGATATGATTGCGATTATTCGTATGCGTGCCTACTTTGCCTACTTTGCTTTTGCCTACTTTGTCTACTTTGCCTACTTTGTCTACTTTGCCTATTTAGTCTACTTTGCCTAGTTTGTCTACTTTGCCTACTTTTTCTACTTTTTCTACTTTTTCTACTTTGCCTACTTTGTCTACTTTGCCTACTTTGTCTACTTTGTCTATTTTTTCTACTTTTTCTACTTTGCCTACTTTGTCTGTTTTGCCTACTTTGCCTACTTTGTCTTTGCCTACTTTGCCTACTCTGTTCTAACCTACTTTGCTTTTGCCTACTTTGCCTACTTTGTTTTAGCCTACTTTGCCTACTTTGCCTTTGCCTACTTTGCCTACTAAGCTTTTGCCTACTTTGCCTAATTTCGGTTTTGCCTACTTTGATTACTTTGCCTACTCCTGTTCAAGGTACCACCACTGGGCATTATTAGGACAGACACTTTAATTCCAAAACTCATGATCACTCTCCGGTACATCTAAATATACACAGAGTTTTCAAAGTAGGTGTCAGAAAGTAGGTGAATAAAACTAGTTGTTGCTCTACCTTCCAGCGCTTTATTCACTGTCGATTCACGAGACTGTTTGAAGGGGTAGGTGATACAAGGGCAATGACCTCCTTGTCATGTATCAAGGTTACCATAATAAACCTTCCCGAATATCCGCCATTGGTCAACAGTGGTAGATGTTATCAAAAGTTCATATTTCATAAGAATGTCCAACTATTCTGCCTTCTGAACCTTATTTGAGTACACTGCTTATTCAGAAAACGGATTCTGGAAAAATGTTTGAGAATTTGCATATTAAAATTATACTGGAAAAGTTACATGTTGAAATCAATATAATTATAAATTAATATTGGCCTGCATAAATTTGTTTATTAAATTTCCACCGGACTCTTAATATATGATATGATACTGATTTCAATATTTCTTATTGAAAAAAAGGGTTTTAAATTGTTATTTAACCAAAATAGTTGTTTTTCTGTAAACATTGCCTAGATGTCATTGAAAGATGTGAACAAATAGATAGATTGTTGTCATTCAGTTAGTTAAATATGAATCAGATTTGCAAAGAATAGTATAGACTATGGTTACATGTACCTTAAAGGGGCAGTAGCACGTTTTTAGGGGGAATATAAGATAATGTCAGGAAAATGAAAATTAATGGTTCCAATTGAAAGACAATGTATTTACACTAAATGGAGCAGTGATAATTCAAATATATAACGTAAAGTTTAGCCATGCGATTCCCTTTTCTTACACAAAATGAATTAAAGGTGTTTACACAAAATGGCCGCCAATGGATTTTACATGAATCTTCATACTTTGTCCTCTGACCATGGATGATTGGCTTGTGTAATGAGATTTTTGACACTGTCAAAATAATACATTTAACATTAACTTACAATAATCAGTGAAAATATCAAAATATAAAATTATCAAAAAACGTGCTACTGCCCCTTTAAAGGGGCAGTAGCACGTTTTTAGGGGGAATATAAGATAATGTCAGGAAAAAATGGTTTCAATTGGTAGATAATGTATTTAAACTTAATGAAGTAGTAATAAATCAAATATATAGCCATGCGATTCCTTTCTTACATGAAATGAATTAAAGGTGTTCCCACAAAAATGGCCGCCAATGCACTTTATGTGAATATATATAATTTTTGTTCTCTGACTATGGATGATTGATTTGTGTAATGAGATTTTTTATCAAAAAACGCTACTGCCCCTTTAAAGGGGCAGTAGCGCGTTTTTAGGGGGAATATAAGATAATGTCAGGAAAATGAAAATTAATGGTTCCAATTGAAAGACAATGTATTTACACTAAATGGAGCAGTGATAATTCAAATATATAACGTAAAGTTTAGCCATGCGATTCCTTTTTCTTACACAAAATGAATTAAAGGTGTCCACACAACATGGCCGCAAATGGATTTTATGTGAATCTTCATACTTTGCCCTCTGACTATGGATGATTGGCTTGTGAAATTAATTTTTTGACACTGTCAAAATAATACATTTAGCATTACCTTACAGTTACCAGTGAAGAAAATTAAATATAAAATTATCAAAAAACGTGCTACTGCCCCTTTAAACACTATTTTGTCTTGGGTCCGTGGGACAGTCTACAATGGCCTTTTTGTCATGCAACCAGGTTATAGTAATACTTGAAAATGTACACACTCCCAGAGCAAACAACAGGACATAGTAAATAAAAACTGCAGTGCTTGTTTGTACAAGTCAGTGCCAATCTATGTTAATCAACTCTTGTTTACATATTAAAATTTCAAGGGATGTGCAATTGATGCCATTGAGATAATGTCAACTAATACGTGGGGATTTAAAAAAAATCTTTTGAGAGTTATCTTAAAATGTTATTGAAAATGATAAAAAAAATGACTTTAGATATGCATAGAAATGGAAATGGTTTATCTCATTATAGCCGATTAGGGAGTTGTATTTGAGCCAAAATAAAGGGTACTTGAATTCTATATATTTCATCTTTTTACAGTCGATATCGTTTAGCGTGGTATACTGTCAAATTCTGATTGTAATGTAACATCTAGCCCAGGGCGATTGAACGTTCGAATGCATGTTTGCTCCCAAAATGCTAAAAAAACGTTTAAGCTAAAGCCTTATCTCTGAAAAACCAACTTTCTTGGAATTGATCACTTTTCGGTTTCTATGACAACACATTAAAAAACAGAAATGGGTTTGGGTTGGAATTGTCTAATTTAGTCCAGAAACATGTAGTTGTTACCGACTGAGCAAGAGATGTTCAAGTAAAATGAACCCTCGTTCACGTGAATCATGAACGTCGATACCGGAAGAGGTATTCATGTTTCACAGGCGCGAGGGTTCATTTAACTTGAACCCTAGCCCGTGATCGAGGTCGGTAACTATTGTAGACACTAGCTCAACGCTATATCAATCCAATTCAACATGACTTAATATTTAATAATGCGGATATTGCATGTTTTTCTGTATCTAAATTGGAGAAACAATGTCTATTTCAGGTAGTTGACATTGGCACGAGCCTCTTGTGCTGCACGTGCAATCCGCTGAAATCTACAAGCGGGTCCGTTTTAGCTAACCAGTTATAAATTGCATGAACGTCATGAAAATATGACCACAGTTTACAGATAACATAATTGAGGTATTTTATATTTGTTAACAGTTTAGTTCGTTGTAATCTTTCGCTCAGAAAAAAACCCATAATCTTTATTCCAATTTCCTATTCAGTAGTCATATAAACATCCAAACTGGCCTCCGTGGGCCTGAAAATATCATATAAACAGATCACAGGTTCGAATCTTTGTTTCAACGGCAAACTTTGTTACAAAACAATTTGTGGACAATTGTTATATAAGTAAACGTCTTTGATTTGCAGAGTAAAGTTTAAAAATGAATTTAATTTCGGAAATAAAAATATAACAATCTGATTAAAATCGACCGTGCTTCTAGGAATAAAATTTCATAGTAAACTATTGTCTCCTTTGGGGTTCGAACCATCCCAGACGTCCTCTCCGCCGCGGTCTGAATGCATCCACCTTTGTCTTCAAACAACTGAAGCATCCCCTGATCTGGGCTTGGATTTTCGAAGCTTTCTTAGTGCTTACCCAGCAAACAATTTTACGTTGTCACAACGTTGTGGCAACGTCGTGTGAAGGTGTCAATAACGTTATTTTATAATGTTATTATGACGTAATTTGTAGATTCCTTTTTGTAATTTTGTAACGTTACAAAGCCAATGTTGTGCCAACGTTTTGCCCCAACGTTATTTGTAGATTCCTTATAACGTCATTCAAACGTTGTTGTAATGTTGTTTAATGACGTTATGAAACCAACGTCGGGGAAATGTTATTTTCTAATGTTAGTTTTACGTCATTTGTAGATTCCTTTTTACGTAATTTTAACGTAATTTGATAACGTTATAAAACCAATGTTATGGCAACGTTGTTTTCTTATGTTATTTTGACGTAATTTGTAGATTCCTTTTTACGTATTTTTAACGTAATTGTGTAACGTTACAAAACCAACATTCTGGAAACGTTGTTCTTGGACATTATTTGTAGATTCCTTTTAACGTCATTCAAACGTTGACTTGTAATGTTATTATACCAACATCCACATAACGTTATTTTCTGATGTTATCATGATATAATTTGTGGACATCTTTTTACGTAATTTTGTAACGTTACAAAATCAACTTCCTGGCAACGTTTTCTTAGATGTTATTTGTAGATTCCTTAAAACGTTATTCAAACGTCGATTTATAACGTTATGAAACCAACATCTAGGTAATGTTATTTTCTAATGTTATTATGACGTTATTTGTAGGTTCGTTATTATGTAATTTTAACGTTGCAATATTTATGTTGTGACAACCTTTTTCTTAATGTTATTTGTCGATTCCTTAGAACGTAATTCTAACGTCGTTTTATAACGTTTTAAAACCAACATACGAGTAATGTTCTTTTCTAATGTTATAATGACGTTATTTGTAGATTTATTTTAACGTTAGTTTAAAACGTTACAAAACTAATGTTCTGGCAATTTTTTTTTCAAACGTTACCAATAGATTCATTTTAACGTCATTCAAACATTATTTTGTAACGTTACAATACCAACATTCAGATAACGTTGTCCTTCTTATGCGATTTAAACGTTATGTTTGACGTCATCTCAACATTGCAAAAAAAACGTCAATTTAACATTGGAAACAAACCTCCCTTGAATGTTGTAAACCAATATACCTTGAATGTTGTAAACAAACGTCCTCTTAATGTCGTAAACCAACGTCCTCTGAATGTTGTTAACAAACGTTAGTAGAACATTGTGACATAACCTCCCCTGAATGTCATAAACAAACGTCCAAAACAACATTATTCAATCACTGCAGGTCATGAATTAATGTTTCTCAAACTTTGTTAACCAGCCTCTGAACGTTGTAAATCAAAGTCCTTTGAACATTATACTAAGTAAACCGACATCCTCTGAATGTTATCAACGTCTAAACCTTCTAATGAACACATGCAAACAAGAAGACAATAAGAATAATTTCAAAAACAAATCTGAGAATAATGGTTCAAATTGTTTACTTCATATCAAAATATCTACATTCATTCACATTTGAAGGTCAGTCAGTTGACATTTACAGAAGTAGAGTACATCTTGATATTCATCATACCTGAAATCAAAACATAAGAATAAATGTTAGTTGTGAGTTCTCATAGAAATGAATCAAACATACTATTTGAAAAAAAGTAAACTTTTAGTGATGCAAATTTTGCAAGTGTACTTTTCATATGTTAAGGACAGCAGTATTATTAATGCAGACAATATTTACTTAAATATAGGTTAAATGGTAATTGAAAGTTAATGTCTATGACTGTTTCATCAACTGCCTTTATACACATTGAGCAACAAGGAAGAAATTAGATCACAATACCCCATCTGCCATTTGACGGCCTTCACAAAACATAATTTATGATGAAAACTCATGTAATCAATGTTATCAAAGCAGAGAAATAGTTATACAGTATCATCAAAAGCAACTTGTGTCTGCTGAATAACTCAATGTAAGATGTGACCAAATTTGAAGACTTAAAAATGTCTGCAATCAGGCTTTTGAAATATTCATGAGATACCACATTCATTAGAAATTGAAAACTGTTCATTTGCTGTCTGTGTATCCACCAAGTGAGATATCAAGCCAACAAGGCTTTACAATTTAACTTAAGACTATCAGTGAAATCATTCACAAGAATCCTGTTGATCGATCGTATGGATACTGCTGAATACAATGTCATCAGTAAACACAATGTTTAAAGGGACAGTTGCAATTTATTTTTGAAAATTTAATATCTTCACTTCTTCATTGATAATTAAAAATATTACTTTGATAGTGTCAAAAATCTCATTACACAGTTTTTAAACAATCATCAATAGTCAGAGAAAACGTTATAAAGATTTACATAAAGTTCATTGGCAGACATTTTTGTTTGAACACCTTTAATTTATTTTGAGTAAGAACAAGCAAACTATTCTATGAGATTTACTGAGAAGAAATTCATTTATAGCTCATCTGGCCTGTAAGGCCGGATGGGCTTATGGCATGGCATGGCGTCTGTCCGTCCGTAAACTTAATGGAATTTTGTCTTCTCCAGAACCACAAGCCCTAGAAAGTCCTTGACCAGTGAGGATTATAAATTGTAGCTTTGGTGGCCCTGACAGGGCTGTGCAACATAAGGGCCACACCCTTAAAACCTATTTCCATCTCCTTTACCAGAACCATAAGGCCTAGAAAGCTGAAACCTTGTGTACAGACTCCTTGACTAGTGAGGATTATAAATCATATTCACCCTTGGGACAACTCGAAGGGAAAGTTGTGACAGGAAGTAGCCTGCTTATTGAGCTATGGTGTAGGCCAATCAAAAGCGAGGATATGTTTCAATTGAGCACACAAAACTGTAATAAAACGATGCGATTTCTAAATAGAAACTGAGAGATACAGCCTTATTCTATGCAGTATTTTGGTGACCTATATTCACGCATCGTTTTTATGACTGTTGTCACAATGTAACTAAGGGATTAATTAGAAATTAAATCTCGCTTCGAGTTTGAGATGGACTGACGCAAGGGACGTAACTCTGTTTGTCCTACAGGGGGCGCTGATAGAGTCACAACTTTCCCGTCGAGTTGTCGCAAGGGTGAATATGAATTTCTTGTAAATGCATATCTTGCCCGATGCATGTGGAAGATGTAAAAACCTATTTTCATCTTCTTCGCCAGAACCATAAGGTCTAGGAAGCTGAAACTTTGTGTTTAAATGGTTATAATAATCGAAAGAAGTTAAAACCCCCAAAATGCACATCTACACAAAATGATTGATCCATATACCAAGTTTGGTTGAGTCTTACAGTTTTTGAGCTTTGCTCCTGAAACAAAATTCTGAGATACGTTTCCATGGAAACTGCTAAAAATAATAATCCCAAAAAATTGAAACCCCCAAAAGGCACATCTGCACATAATGATTTATCCATGTACCAAGTTTCATTGAGCTAGGTCTTACAGTTTTAAAGATTTGTCTTTTAAGCTTTCTAAACCCTTTGATTCTGTTATAGAAGATGAAGATAGGTTTTAGGATGTGGCCCCTTGAGCCATAGGGTTCCAAATCTCTTTTGAAATCTAAATTTTTGCAGTTATTGTAAGTCTTATATAGTTTCTATATTACTTGTGTTTTCAATATATCAAGTCAGGATTATTTTTTTCTTCATTCATTTTTAAAAAAAAACCTTGGAATATATGTTTGTCACGACATATAAAACTATATAAGTCGTTTTATATGTCGTGACATATTCCAAGGTTTTTTTTAAAAATGAATGAAGAAAAAAATAATCTTGACTTGATATATTGAAAACACAAGTAATATAGAAACTATATAAGACACTTTCGTCACTAAAATCTGATCGCAAAAAGTCAACTTTTCACAATGCACTGAAATTGTATACATTCTTTTAACTTTCTTTTAAATTTGATCACAGTATTAAAGTAAGTGTATCAAAAACAACATTTTTATTCACTAAAGTGTAATAGTGTTTGAGAAAACATTGAGCTTCAAATGTGTTATTGGCTCCAAGTACAATTGCAAAATCAGGGACAATAACTCCGTCCAAAATAACATTCGGATGGTTTTCAAACTCATTTAAAAGTATCATATGGGGGTATCCAAAACCAAACTTTTATTCACCTAGGTGTCATGGTGTCGAGTAAACTTGTCCCACCTTGACTCAAGGTCCTATTTTAAAATCAAGAGTAATAATTCTATCAAAAATAATATCCTGGAAATAGATTTATTATCAGGTGTACCCATTACCAATATTTTATTCACATAGGTGTTATTGGCGCATCAGAACTGGTAATCACTCCAAGTCAAACTTCACAATCAATTGGCATAACATGGCTTTCCACTTTGAAGGAGCGTATTATCAAGTGTATCCTAGTATGAAACTTTCTCTCATCTAGGTATATTGATTTTTGTTCAAAAAGTGATGTTCATTGAAACAACAAGAAAACTTAATTCCAGAAAATTCAAAATTGTTCTCTACTCAAGACAAAGTTATTGTCAACTTGTGTACAAAAGTTTGGTCGATCTAAAGTAAGAGTTAACTGTTTTTTGAGATAATTGACGGAACGGAAGGACAGAGTGCCCACACTTACTTCGAAGTGAGGTTATAAAATATGTATGAAGAAGTTGTCAACCAAAAAAATAGAGCCATTGGCTCTGTAGCTCATCAGGCTTCATCATCAACTATGATGTAGAGTGTGGCCAATGTGATTCCCCATTTGTAGAGGCCACAGGGTCACCAATCATAAAATTTAGTATATAGCAGTGTATAAAATAGATTGGAAATCTAGCCTGTCCTGAAAATTCATTGGTCAATTCCTTTGGGAAATTTAAGAAAAAAATTTAAAAGTTACCAGTCCTGACCAAAAAGTAACCGGTCCTGGCAAAAAGTTGCCAGTTCAAGGACTGGCTGACGGGCAATATTTTAAACACTGTATATTATAGGCGACAAGTTTCAGTTTTCAAGGCCTTATACTTCAGGAGAAGATGAAAATAGATTTGAAGGACGTTCCTGATGCCTTTATTATTTTTATAAAGCTACAATTCATCATCCTCACTAGTCAAGGAGTCTGTACACAAAGTTTCAGCTTTCTAGGCCTTATGCTTCTGGAGAAGATGAAAATAGGTTTTTAGGGTGTTGCCCCTGTGGCCTTTATTAGGGGTCACAGGGCCACCAAAGCTACAATTTATAATCTTCACTAGTCAAGGAGTCTGCAGTGCTCCAGATAAGCTGCGTATCTGCCTATTTTACGCACTAAAATCGTTGAAAACGTAATTGATAAGAAAACTGAGAGTACAAATACGCAGTCATTTTCCGTAAAACCCAAAAGAATCAAAATACCATGCATACTGTACGCAATAGTTTGTACAATCTTGCGTACATACGCATAAATTTGTCACGAATGGATATCAAAGCTCTACATGTGTGTTTGACACGTAAATCGATGCCTATCTGTTGTATTAAGTTGTATGCAGTAGTGCTTGTTTGTATAAGCGATGCCTCCTCATGAATTTTAGTTGTTTTACTGGAACATTTAAATTCAGGAACAAGATGTATTTATTCTTTCAAAAGACATTACAAGATTGAATAACTACATTAATTGATTTCAACATGTTCAATATACATTTAAGATAATAACACAGTTATCTTGGTAGAAAATAACCCAGTCATGAAGAATTGTGAGTGTACAATCTAATTTTAAAACAAAAATACCCAATTGCCAGAAAAATGTAATTAAAATGACTTTAACACTGGAAAGTTACCCCCCATTTGTTCACATTAGTAACCTAGCTGAAAGCAGTTCTGACACCTGACCAGTGACAATACAATTTAATGAATTTATCCTCACTGGTCAGAGAGAAATATAATATAGCTTTGAGCTTTGGTGTTGCCTAGTTTACTTCACTGAAAAAACTCAAGTGTTTAATCGCTGATCATGTAATAAATTTGTATTTGATTAATGATCCTAGCTGAATGTTAGACATTATAAACCAGGTTAAAAGTTATGACATGGACATGCTGGAAAAGGTCCAGCCTTAATGAGTGAAATGTAAGTTATCACAATGAAACATTAAATATCAAGTTCAGAAATTCATTGAAATCAGAAAACAAAGATTGATAACTTACATTGTTGTAAGACTGCAAACATAATGTACCCAAAGAAGCTGAATTTCAGGTTGAATATCTGTTGATGATGCCAGCATTTAATCTGTCCATCACAAGATCACTCTATTCAGTCAACAGTGAACACTGGAATGATCAATCAAAGAAGTGAAGCATGTGAAACAAGTAAAGCTTGCAAAATAGAAACTTCAATCACGTTAGAAAATTAGCAAAACTAATCTTAATTTCTTTAATCTATTATCTGATTTTTTTAAAATGACAGTCGTTATGATGTAAGAGAAGTAATATAACAGAAATGTTATTTTTCTTTACAGGGAATGTAAGCAATGAAAATGACACATATTGTTAACAAATATAACAAGGAGAAACTCTTGGTCAGTTTTAATATGATGCATTTATTAATTTAAAGTGAAATATGAAACTCTGCAGATGAAACAAGTCTGTAGCAAACAAATAAAAAAATAGAAGTTATATCTTTATTTGGAATTGTCAAAAAAAGGTTTGGTAAGAACCTCAAAACAATTGAACTAACAAAAGAGTCTCACATGATGATGTTCAGATTTACAAAAATGCCCTCTCTAGTGTTGTACCAAGAGCAGGTCCTGATTGGTCACATAGTGTCCCTTAAAATTTGGAGAAATAGGATACTTCTACTATTGCAAGGGGACCAATCCGGAAAAAAAGGTCAAAATGACCCCCTTACCTTACCTCCTAGAAACACTGCTTCTCAACTGACAATCAATTCATCGTGGCATATTGGTGCATAAGTAACAAGTGAAGAAGCGAGCAAAGCTCACATACCCCCGCTCCCTACTTTGTTCAAAGAATTTCAAATAGAAAAACTGATTAATATTGGTTAAAGTATGATAGTTGAGTATACAGTAAGTCATTGTGTAAGTCTTCTTTCAACTGAAACCCAAATACCGAATTCATTAATAGGTTTTACAATTAAAAGGGTACATCTAGAGATAATGGTTGATCTTTGTTTCAAATTTGAGGTAGTTATCATGAATATTCTACGAGATGCACTGAGGACAAAATTATTTTTGTTGAGTCACTTTGTAAGTTATGTTTTCAAAAGAAACCACAGAGAAGAAAATCCATATATATCGTTTAACTCTCACAAGGCATATCCAGCAATCACGATTGACATATGTAGCAAATTTGGTGAAGCTGAGATGTATATTTCATGAAATATGTTCAGGACAAAGTAATTTATCATAGAATCACTGTTTTACTCATGTTTCCAAAAATTAAAAAAATGTGATGGTCTAATCCTCAAATGGCACATCTAGGGATCATGGTTGATAAGTGTATGAAGTCTGGTGAAGCTAGCATGAATAGTTTGGGAGATATGCTCCGGACAAAAGACTTGGTCGAAGAGTCACTTTTTAGTCATGTTTCCATGGAAATCGCAAAAAATAAAAATAATTTGTTGGTCTAACCCTCAAAAGGCACAACTAGGGATCATGGTTGACATCTGTATGAAGTTTGATGAAGCTAACATGCATAGTTTTGGAGATATGCTCCGCACAAAACGACTTCCTCAAAGAGTCACTTTTTAGTCACGTTTCCATGGAAACCGCAAAAATGATAATTCAGAAATAGTTCTAACCCTCAAAAGACACAACTAGGGATCATGGTCGACATCTGTATGAAGTTTGATGAAGCTAGCATGCATAGTTTTGGAGATATGCTCCGCACAAAACGACTTCCTCAAAGAGTCACTTTTTAGTCACGTTTCCATGGAAACCGCAAAAATGAAAATTCAGAAATAGTTCTTAACCTCAAAAGGCACAACAAGGGATCATGGTTGACATGTGTATTCAGTTTGATGAAGCTAGCATGCATAGTTATGGAGATATGCTCCGCACAAAACGACTTCCTCAAAGAGTCACTTTTTTGTCACGTTTCCATGGAAACCGCAAAAATGAAAATTCAGAAATAGTTCTAACCCTCAAAAGGCACAACTAGGGATCATGGTTGACATGTGTATGAAGTTTGATGAGGCTAGCATGCATAGTTTTGGAGATCTGCTCCGCACAAAGTTTTGGGACGGACGGACAGACGGACAGACGGACAGACGGACGGAAAGAATGAACGCTATATACCCCCGCTTACGCTGTAAGGCGGGGGTATAAAAAGTAAAGTGGAGTGTAATGATTCACATTTCACTTTTGTCAACACGTCATTAAAGGAGCAGTAAGCATGTTTTTAGGGGGAATATAAGGTGATGTCATAAAAATGAAATTTAATGGTTCCAATTGAAAGAAAATGTATTTAAACTAAATGGAGCAGTAATAATTCAAATATAATGTAAAGTTTAGCCATGCAATTAATTTTTCTTACACAAAATGAATTAAAGGTGTTCACACAAAATGGCCGCCAATGGATATTTTCAAGTTAAAGTGTAAAGTTATAACAATGTAACATTAAATAATTATCAAGTTCAGAAATTCATTAGAATCAGAAAACAAAGATTGATAACTTACATTGTTGTTTACAAGACTGCAAGTATAATGTACCCAAAGAAGCTGAATTTCAGGTTGAATATCGGTTGATGATGCCAGCATATTCAGCTCAAATCTGTCCAACACAAGATCACTCTATTAAGTCAACAGTGAACACTGGAATGATCGATCAAAGAAATTAAGCATGTGAAACAAGTAAAGGTTGCAAAATAGAAACTTCAATCATGTTAGCAAATAAGCAAATCAAATCTTAATTTCTTAATCTTTTATCAGATTTTTTTAAATGACAGTCGGTATGATTAAAGAGAAGTAAGACTGACAAAAGAGTCTCACTTGATGATGTTCAGATTTACAACAAATTGCCTTCTCTGGTGTTGTACATTGTACCTAGAGCAGGTCCTGATTGGTGTACCTTAAAATTTGGAGCAATAGGATACTTTTACTTTTGCCAGGGGACCAATCGCCTAAAAAAAGAGGTCAAAATGACCCCCTTACCTGACCCCCTAGAAACAACACTGATTCTCAACTGACAAACAATTCATCGCTGCATATTGGTGCATGAGTAAAAAGTAAAGTGGAGTGTTAAGATTCCCTTTTCTCAACATTAATAGTAGATTTATTAATTGTGCAAAATCTAGTTGATATACAGTCCTTTCATTGAGTATAATAAACCTTTTGATTACACAATTTCATTTTTTTTTTTACAAAGAAACATTCTTTAATGAAATTTATCTTAAAGGTTGACTTATTGATTTTATACTGTCCAGTGTCCACTGAAGCCAAGAATAATAAAATTCGATATTTGTAAGCGTTCTGACAATACAGTCAATGTCCCGATTCGATAGGTATAGCAATGATATTAAAGAAAGATTATGATTCGACACAGTTATGTCACAGCACACTCTTTTCAGGGTATGTAATAGAAAAAACAAGAGCCATCAGAAGAGATGGCTTATCCCCCCGGCCCCACCGAAGTTGATCATGATGGTGTGAATAATGTTGTATTCATACATGCAGCTAGTTTTGTTCGACTTTTAATAACCAACAAAAGACTATGATAAACCACAGATAAATCTTCTTAATAAGTTAAATTGCTTATGTTATGCCATTGTCAACTTCCTCATGTGAATGGAACCCAGAAAAATAAAAAATTCCAGAAAGTTGAAAACCCCAAAAGGCACAACTACATGCTATGATGAGTCAATATACCAAGTTTCAATATTGTACTCAAGTGTGCATCGGGATTTGCATCACATCAGCACATCTCATTCCTTCAGTATGGTTCGTAACACCTCTTTAAGTAAATTAAGTTATACAATTAGAAGTGGAGCAACCTTCCAAAAACTAGCTAGGCTTGAATTTCTCTAATAAGTTTTCAACGATCATACTCACTCTGTTTTAGGGCAATTTGTTTGCCTTGTCTGGACATATTCGAGGGAATTTTTCCCAAACAAAACTTTACATTTTGCTAGCCTGAGAATTGTGACTCTCTCACAGGAGAGTTCTAAAAATGTCAAATTCAATTAAAGCATTCATAAAATCTCTTCTTGAGAACAATAATTGAGCTATTAAAGAGACACAGAGTATGTTGATAGGATCACGTATGTCAAATTTTGAAATCGATGTTACTACATCGGTAACCACTAACTGTGACTGAAAATAACAAGTTAAAGGTCAATCAGTACATTTGAGCGAAAATATGACCATTCAAAGTCAGGATTTTGAGTGACAACCGGGCAATGTGGCTCGAGTGGCACTCGCAAATTTGCCAAACGTTATTTTGAAACCTTGTCAAAAGCTGACAGGAAGATATATTCGAATCGATATTGTATATTAGGTATTGTAACTAATAGGTAGATTAACTGGATGCATAATTTCGAATATAAAACTTATTTGAGATGTTTTCTTGATTTTTCCATAAAATCAAGCATTTTAGAGATATTATGCATAAATTATGGATATATTTGCAAGTCCAGTGATGAGATATGAACTTCAATCAGCATATTAGATATTTTGTAGCTAATCAAAGCAAAACCAAATGAAATTTTAAAAAAGATACTCTGTGTCACTTTACACTAATGTCCAAAAGAACAATGACCAATTCAATTTGAAATAAAATGGTCGATAAGGTACAATGTATCAAAGATATGAGTAGATGTAACGGAGGGATGGTACCCATTTTAATACCCCTTGTTCCTAAATTTCTATTCAACTTATGTCAACATATCATTGCATGAATTAAACCTAGTCTTTCTGAGAAGCTGAGATTTGTTTAATTATCTTTGGTCACGGGGCCCTCAATCGGTCATTTTAGGGTTTAACTATATTTAGTAGGGGACCAAAGATAAATATTAAGTTTTATGATCAACTTTCCTGGTAACTGAGATGAAATGATAATTACAAATACATACTGCATAATGCATTATTGTTTATTCTGATTACTTATCCAGTGATCAATCTACAGATATGACCCTCTGAGTCAAGGGACTCGCTCGCTACCATAAAGTCTTATGAGTCCAAGTTGATTTAAATGAGTCCTTTAATAAGTAAGCACATAGTATCACACACACAAAATATGCATCCCAGGACTCGCAGCTTAAATATCTATGAGTCCTTTCTAAATTTTATGAGTATTTGAAGCAGGACTCGCAGATAAATTTATTCCTGCTTATCTCACAAATGTTACATTTAAAGTAACTACCTGAATTCTCCTTCACATTAGAAATTACCATATGCACGCATACATTTTTCAGCATCATTCTTTAAAAAATCTTATGTTTTTTCGACATGTTCACAAAATTGATGGGCCATTGAAAAAAGAGGGAATGACTCGAGTCCACCGTAAATCCGAAGCTCTAAACTTTAAATTATCAATATTTGTGACAATTGTCACTCATAACTAGTGTCATCAAGTTGGCCAGTAAGCCGTCAACATTATCATGTCATTAAAAAAAAAACTCATTATACAATCAGATGATTCTTTCTTGAAAATAAGACTAGGAATTGGGAAAGACATCTTTGACAATGGGCCATTTTCATGCATGATTTTGGTAATTTTCTTAAATTTAAATGGGCCATATAATGTCAATAGACAAGTTCAGATTAAAGTCAAGCACATTGGAAAAGACCATGTACAAGTCACTTCTCGATTTACTTGATAAATTGAAGGTTAAACTGACAGTAAATGAGTACAGATTTATTAATAAAGATAAGAAGTCTACCTCTCATTACATACCTTCTTTGCCGTTGCCGTTTGAAACACTTTCTGCTGTGCTGCATCCTCTGCATTCAAAGATCATCTACTAGACTAGGCATGATAACATATGCAACTGGATGGGGAGATTACATTGCCATATTGCTGGACACTTTCAAATATAAGAAAACATCTAGATTATTCTTAACAGAAATTTAATCTATGTGGATTTATTTTATCAATGAATTTTAATGGAAAATAAGGAAAATTCAAGGGAAGCATTGAACAAGCTAGAAAACACAAATACCTGAACAAACACGTGGTCCAGTCTTTCGATCCCAGTTTTCAAACACAACGGTCAAATTTGGTCGTGATGTTTCAATAGTCGTCTTTCTGCTCTCCAAACAATGCATAGCTTAACTATATTCGAAATTTTCACCAGCCAAACTAATGTAGGCCTTATATGAATTTACGTCTTGTAACTCGATAACGCCGCGGGAACACGTCATACCACATGGCGTTAGATGCGGCTGACGTCACTTCCCCTTAGACTTGCAGAACGTCATGAAATTACTTTCAAGTGCGCATTCCCACCGAGTCCTACTTTACGATCCAAGTAGATTTATGAACATCATATAGTCTTACACCTAGACTGTAGTTAAGAACGTTTTGACACTACGAAACCTCTTGATGAGCAAGTCTAGACCTGTAGCCCTGAGACTGCTATGAGGATTAATATTTTTCAATACTTCATGTAAGTCTAGGGAGCCCCGAAACTCAGGTTTCTGGGTTTCGAGGCCGTTTAGTTGCTAGGGAGGATACTCTATATCGCGAACTATATTTCTTGATGTTGAGTTTTTCCTAAATAAAAGACAGGGTTATAGTTGTATGGTAATATATCTCACACATTTCCGGAGGATTTTGCCAGTTTATGTTGTCCTGACAAGAGTCGAAAAGAACAGAAAACTTCTTGGAATATGAAAACAATAATTCAACACATACAGTAACTTGGCAACCTAGCTGTTACCATATGAAAATATAAAAGATCTAAATTTGTACATTGTTAGATTCTTTATTTATGATGCAAATGATAGGTTTTTTTTTGTCCAGTTCGGTTAAAATATGTTTTTATAAGAATATATTTAGATGTAACTGTCGAAATTTACAGATGCTAACCATTTTTGAATTTGTAACGTGGTTTAAATCAATGACTAGAATCACCAACTGCATGTCTAAAATATATATATAAACTGATTGTTTTTTTCATCTCTTGATATAAATGTGATTCATCTCAAATATCAAACTCATTCTGAAGCATCAATAGTGACCTAGTTAGCTCAAATATGGTGCATTTACATCCTTATTTTAAAACATTGTTGCTTTTTCTTATTTCACCACATTGCCCTTATCTTCAATATGGCGTTGCAACAAAGTTGTACTTATTTGCTAGCTGGTATCTATCGTAACCCTCGCTGTTTTTAAGATGATACCAGCTTTGTCATAGATCTAGATGAATGATTCTGAATGTTGAAAAATTATCCGATTATCGCCAGATTGCATTTGGTTTAAATTCATTCATTTTAAGTTGATACTTTTCTTTTGTTCTTAGATTTAGTTATTAATGTTTTGCAATTATTTAAGATTAAGACTGTACCATTTGACGACAAAATTTATTATATGCGCACACGAGTAAATACACTCACATTAGTTAATGAAAATTTACATAAAGTTTACATGAAGCTTCGCAGGGCAAAACTATAAGTATACAAAATCACGTGATAATTATGAATAAAAACACTGAATCAATCTGAATATAACAAATACGGAACGTTACTGTCGATCTAAATATATTTAAAAGAACTTTGGGATGACAAAATCGTTCACCATACGGCTTTGAAGTACCGTATTTCCTCTAATAAGCGCCGGGTCTCCAATAAGCGCCGGGCCTCTAATAAGCGCCGGGGGGTCATTGGTAGTTGAGAAAATAAGCGCCGGGCCTCTTATAAGCGCCGGGTCTCTAATAAGCGCCGGGTCCTAACTATTAGATAAATGTTCCCTCAGTAAACATTTTACAGGTATTCATGGTAAAAGACGGCTTAAAACAATCTTCAGTGTCTGTGAAAGAAATAAGCGCCGGGTCTCCAACAAGCGCCGGGCCTCTAATAAGCGCCGGGGGGTTAAGGGGTGCTGAAAAAATAAGCGCCCGGGCCCTTATTAGAGGAAATACGGTAATAGAAAATGCATGATAGGGAGTGGATTCGTGAAAATAATTATCGAGTCCCGAGGTGGCGAGTTGATTCATTTCACGAATCCACGACACAATGTCTATTCTCCATCTTCAACCATTATCCAAACGCCATAATCCTGTACTTTTCTACGTTCGAAATAAAACTGACGACATATCGTTCAACGTGTCCATACTACAATCCATCGTTTTCGGAGAATAATCAAATATCTTAGCGATAAAGTATAAAAAATGTCTCTACGTGAAAGAGCATATATATCCCAAACTGTATTGCGCATACATGAGATATCGCTTGTTGATGATAAAGTGATTTATTATTCGCCCGTGTAAGATACCGCAGTGTAATATTTATACGGTATTATTACCCATATACCTGGCTGAAAACAAGTAGTGACATATTTTCACATCATTATGAGCACAATTGACCTGTGACGTGATATTTCTTAAAAGTGAATGAAAATTGAGAATGAAATATTGGTTTGAAGCGGTAATAAAGAAATGATGACCCTCTGAAATGTGTCATATGACTTTTACGAAGCTCGTGCAAGTGTATGTATAACCCTCGCTCTCGCTCGGGTAAGCCCTAATACAAAAATTCACACTCGTTTCGTAAATAGAGGATATTATATGAGTGTTCATGACATACTATGTTTACGAAACGAGTGGCTAAATTTTAGTATTTACACCAATATGATATTCTGTTGATTACCGTAGTCGCAAAATTTAATACTCAAAACCTACTTCTCAGCAAAGGCGGACTAGTCGCCGCCGACCCGTATAGATTGTGACGTCATAGGTTAAACCGTGACGTCAAAGCATTGTTTACAACGTGACGTCACAATGGAAAAGTGATAAATTGCCTTCGGGCAACATATGAAAAATACGAACCTCAATATAACTGCCCTCGTAGGTAATAAAAGTCATATACTTCATCGGGTTATAATCTCTATAATATGAAAGTAGTGTAGTATCACAATGCAAGTATGACGTAACAAAAGTGAGTGGTTGTAACGCCACAGTGTAAGCGCGCCGTCACAATGGCTGCCGAGTCGCGGCAATTTTTGTTTCAGCAAGCTGTCCGTAATTTTGGTTGATTTTTATTTTGAGGGTAAATGCTATAAAGAATATTAATCTTCTTACCATATAAAACTATTTTTCTGCAACTCGTGAATAATTTGGTATCAAACTCGCTTTCGCTTGCTTAATGCAAAGTCATTAACTCGAGTAATAAAAATGTCGTCGTTTACGATCTGCATAGATAATGAATGTATCTGAGATGCATTCGTAACACTTAACAATAGATTCATTTCAATATCAATCTAAAGACGCTTTGTATACACCTCGATCTGATGTCAGTTTTGTTCAACTTTTTATCCGTCACCATTTCAATAAACGAAATAGAATGATTAAGAAATACTTAAAATGTATGATTGTCCTGATTGTGTTGACATTTAAATACACAACGTTTACATGTTATAGGCATATTGTTTGCATCACAAACAGTTTTCTTTCTCGCCAACGACTTGGCGCCTTATCTTTATCTGAGTTTCTTATACAGGACCCTTCACAACTGTATACTTTATCAGAAATAGGTTGATATAGGTTGTGGAAGTGAAATCAAACCAGGGGCGGGTACAGAATTTCCATATTTGGGAGCAAACGGTGCGATATATCGGTTTTACAAATACGATTACGAAAAGTAATGATGACTTTTGATCAAAGAATATGTGTCCACAGGAAAACTAGGCTGTTTGCAGAATTAAAGTCCCCCGTCTAACACTGTTTTTATATCAATTTATATAGTATAGGAAACTCCTAAAATCTATTATATTTGGAACTCCATGGGGAGGGGTGCGAACCCTCGTATCCCCCGATTCAACAATGATAATCTTTTATGCATGCAATCGTGACATTTTTACGGGATAGCTCAATCGGCAAGAGCGCCGGTCTCACGTTCTTGAGGTCCGAGGTTCGGATCCAATCCAAGCCAAGGTGTAAAAACCTAGAGTTATCCTCTGTTAGAACTCTGTAAGTGTCACCCTGGAGCCCACGAATTCATGTCAGTGGCGGAATGGTGGATACATGAACACGTGCATACGTCGAGCTGTCGGATATCAGCGTTCAGCAGTGTTGGACAAACTGCTGTGACTATGTGTTTCAGTTCACCCAGCTGGGTACCCTGTGAGGCATAGAACGGTCCCTAACCTGAGCGCCACATATATGTGGAATCCGGTTGAATACTCCCCAGGGAGTTGAATTGGAAAAATGATCGGGCGGTGAAAGAATACCATTGACCAGGGGAAACAATGTACCTTGAGCAACCACGAGTGGGTGGATATGCGCGCTACAAAAATATTCAGATAATATATTAATATTCTATTTCCAGTAAATGCCCCCAGATAAGAAAGATTTTATAACCGCGACCACTGCTATTACGTCTGAAAACTAAGGACGACACAGTGCTCTGACGATTTTCGGTTAGTGTGGTTAACTATAACTGATACACTTTTTGGAACGAATTTGACATGCAAATTCTTGTGTATCATGGAAACAAGCAATAAGTATAGCAACACTCGCCGATTGTAATAGCCTTTGTCTTACCTTTTGTCAACTCGAAACCCTGTTTATAAACTTTGCGTGCACAGCTGAACACATTACAACAGGCCATATCACATATCCACAATGATTGATGTTGCAAATCTCTTCAACAATTTCGATAATTGATTTCAAATTAAATCTCTCTGCTATATCATAAAAAAGTTGCCTCATCACAAATTTTTCGTTCGGTTTTTCTCAGCAATATTGAAAACAAAATTGCGTTCAAAAGGGAAAGAATTGGTCGCACTTTTAACACTAGTTTTGCGTCAAGTAGGACAATAATGCATGTATATTTGCGGTCGCACACACAAGACACAGTAACGTGGCGGGTTTTCAACTCTGTTGTTTTAACATTAGCCTTAACCATATGAAATATTTCCAAGTGCATGTGTTATGCAGGTAGGCTACTTTACTTTTACTTTACTATCAAATACTAAGATCCATTATAAATAATCTGTAATATAATCTTCATATGTAAGAATTCTATTTGCAGATTTTTCCTCGGCGTTTAACACCATCCAACCACATCTTATATAGTTAAGGAATTGTTCAATATGGGAGTAAACAGTAACTTCATTAAATGGGTTGAAGCTTTTCTAATTAATCGTCTCCAACGTTTTCGAGTTAATTCTACGCTCTCTGAAGTGAATCTCCTGAGTACTTGTGCTCCTCAAGGCTGCGTCCTGTCGCCTGTACATGTCCTCTTTACTCTCTATACAAATGACTGTGTATAGATCTCTATTTTCCTCCTGTTTGAATTTCAAGTTTGCAGATGATGCCGCTTTGGTTGGGTTCATTCATCAATCAGAATTAGACTATAGAGAAAATATTGATTCATTTAACCAATGGTGTAAAGACAATTTTCTATCCCTGAACATATTAAGTAAAACAAAGGAAATGATAATTGACTTCCGCAGAAAAAAGGAAAACCTGGAGCCAGTTACTATTGACGGACAGGAAGTTGAAGTAGTAGACGAGTATAAATACCTGGGAACCATTATTGATGATAAACTATCATGGAAATCTCATACACACCGTGTCCATGCTAAAGCTCAACAACGACTTTTCTTCCTGCGAAAATTAAGATCTTTTAATGTTGACACATGTATTCTAAAATTGTTCTATCATCAAAACCATTCAGCTGACTTTCAGTTTTCATGCATGGTATGGGCAATCTTCCCCTATCACTGAAAATTAAAATCGACAAAATTGTAAATATAGCCAGCATCAATCGGCATCAATCTTGAACACCTTTCCTTTCAGTTTGATTCAAAAGTTCAAAATAAAGCTCTAGCCATTCAATTTGACCCATCCCACTTTCTAAATGAATGTTATGAATTTTTACCTTCTGGGGTTCAAAATTTGGCATTTCAAAACTAATAGAAGTACAAAATCATTTGTTCCATACAGTATCAAGATTTTAAATTTACATACAAAATTGTAAATCTGACTAACCGTCGCACTGTAATCATAAATGTATTGTTCAAATATCGGCATTCAGTCGACTCATTACACGTTTTTTCAAAATTAATTGATAAATATTTGTTATTATAATGTTTGACTGTGACTTTTAGAACATAACATATACAAACCTATATTGCGTGTACATGTACTTGTAGGATTCAATTTATGTTTAGATTAAAACCAACCGGAATTTGGATACTAACGAATGCGTATATATAGTTGTTACTCTAACTGAAATTAAATACTGCTGTAAATTCGTTTATCTGAAGGCGGCTGTAAAATTATAAAGGCGCAACATATAACCTCTATGTTCTGTTTATAAGCATCTCTCCAGTTTGTATGTGGAAGATATGCAACAGCGATAAATGAGCACAGTTTAAATTTTTTATAACAATTTGCAATATTATTTAACTTTACTTTCATCAATCGTGTTAAATGCCAATGTTTACCCCCAATAACATGTCTCATCACGACGATTCATATGGTACTATACATAATATGTAGCCCGCACTGACACGCATGATAGGTTAGTGTGAAGAAAGCATTAGTATAAGGAATAGAGGTCGAAGCAACGCTACAAATAAGGGGCGATAACTTGGACATTTTAATACGCTTCACAGATTAATCAGTTATGGCCAATATGACATCCTCGGGTGTATTAAATAATTATATACTGACCCCTGCACCATCATACTTAACATCTTCTGTCCTTACACACAATTTCAAATGAATATTTATTATATGCTCAGCTTATCAGCTGGTAATATTTTTGCTTTTGCGCACACCAAATAACTTATGCAAGATAGGATGTGGATGATTGACTTTGAAAGGGATATATCAACTTACACATTAATGCTTTATCTGTTTTAAGTTCCTTTGTGGAACAATGATTTTTTAGATATTAAAAGCTTCCAAGTTTAGGCAACACCATAACTTCATTACTCGAATTGAGATCAGATATCAAATACACGCTGGGTCAGAGGCTGGAATTGACGCCGGGGACGCATTTTTTGTTTAGGTGGGGGCTGAATATTCACCCAAAACAAATAATTAGTCATTATTTCATATCTTACTTTTCGTATGGTTGTGGCTCAATATTGATTATGATATTGGTGGTTTAAAAATAATAGACCTCGGGAGTCTTCTCAGACCCACGCTCATTGAAAGAATTTTGCAATATGTTTGAAAGTATTGTCTTTGAACAATTAACGCAACTCGATACATTTGAAAGAGTCTAGACAATATTAACTATTTTCTGTTATATGTTTTCATATTCAAGATACACCTTTCATTTATTAGCGGCCACATTTTCAACGATGTCATGTCTTTTAACATCACGAGTCAGGCGCACTGTATTTCCTTTATGTTTTAGTCGAATGTATGATGTTGTGGATCTTTACACCTTCTAATGTTCGTTCGGTTGTGGTTCTTTTATAAGGCAATACAAGATTTCATGCGAAAAACATATTGGTTATATTTTTGTTTAAAAATATTTGTATCGGTAATATATCATATGCCCTAATATGTAATTTGTACTGGTTGAAAACGATATCTATATTTCAATTTCTGTTCTTAATAACGGTGGATATATCTCAAATCTCTAACATACGTTTTCTGATATGAGAAAATACAGTGAGTGAATGAGTTATTTTTACTCCGCTTGGGCAATATTTCAGCCATTAGCGGCTTGAAAAAATAGAAACACAGGTTGATAAAAGTTTTATCAACGTTCAAGTGACTGTTTCATCGTTGTTCCAATCAAAAAATTAGTCGTCTAAATACAACTGTCTTTCAACATTGGTTTTTAAAAATCACCAATTCATAATGTTGAAGTGACGTTCTTTTCAACGTTCTTTGGACGTAACAATTGGTCGTTTGAGTACAACGTCCTTTTAATATTGATATTTAACCTAACCAAACACAACGTAGTAGTGATGTCCTGTTTCAACGTTGTTTGGAAGTAATAAAACAGATGTTGAAATACAACATCCTCTCAACGTTGGTTTTGAACCTAACCAATTCACAATGTTGAACCAACGTCCTGTTCAACGTTGTTTGGACGTAAGAATAAAACGTTGGAATACAACGTCCTTTTAATGTTGGCTTCTAACCTAACCACTTCACAACATTGAACTGACGTCATATTTCAACGTTGTTTGAACGTTAGAATAAGACGTTGGAAAACAACGTCCTTTCAACGTTGGTTTTGAACCTAACCAATTCACAATGTTGAACCAACGTCCTGTTTCAACGTTTTATTGACGTTAGAATAAGACGTTGGAATACAACGTCCTTTCAATGTTGGTTTCTAACTTAACCAATTCTCAACATTGAAGTGACGTCATATTTCAACGTTGTTTGAACGTTAGAATAAGACGTTGGAAATACAACGTCCTCCCAATGTTAGTTTTTGACCTAACGTATTCACAATGTTGAAGGGACGTTTTCTTTCAACGTTATTTTGACGTTGAATTAAGACGTTGGAATACAATGTCATTTTAACGTTGAGTGAACGTTGGTTTTTAACCTAACCAAATGACAATGTTATATTTACGTTCTTTTATAACGTTTTCTTAATGTTAAGGACTGGCGTGAAAGTGTGACGTTGTGTTGACGTCATTACAACGTCGGGAAAAAAACGTAACCAAACCACAACGTTGCTACAACGTTGGCTAACGTTGTCTGTTTGCTGGGTAGAGAGCAGTAGATGCCATACAATAACATTGGCTTACGACTATCTTAGCACTAAAACAGCTTGAAAATCCACACTTTGGCTCTTAGTGATTAATATTTATTTTGTAAGTTGATGTCGCACTTAGTGATGACGATGGCAACTGAGCCGTGTGTGAGGGACCAATAGATACCTCATAGACGGTTTTAAGAACCAATGGACAAAGTGTATCGAGGGAAAGAGAGATCAAATAGAACAATAAAAGAGAAATCATCATTGTAGCCAAGTGTTTTTTATGTAGAATTCTGTGAACTAATTGACCTCCTCTCGTACATTGTTGAAAGACATACACCTTTGATCTCACACAGATTCAGTCCTGGATTATTGAGGATGTTGAAAGGAAGAAAACTTGTTTTGTAAACGTCCGTACATTCTCGCCTCATTTAAGTTTTGTAATTTGATTAAGGGAAAAAGAAGTGCCTATTTTGCCACGCATAAATTCACAACAATTTCATAATCTCTTTGTTACATGGCATTTGTCCATTTATCAAGCGATGTCGCGGACAAGCTCCGGAATTTAAACTAGTTAAACTAACACGTGTCAGGCTGTTTTGAAAGAGTTCACTGACACAATTACATAAACAACATTCTGAAAGGATGTACAATCTACAAAATGTTCTATTTCAATGACAGTGAACGACTATTTACCCAGACCAATGAAGAAATATAAGTCCTGTACCACATCTAGTTCAAATGCATATTGGGTAAGACGTTCAAAATATGAAAAATGTATAAACGACAAATTACAAAAGAGTGTTCTAGCATTTTGCGAGTCTCTTCTGTGTTCAAGATTTCTAATTCAAATACACAAAAGGTACATGAGAGTGTTGGCACATTGAACACAATTTTGAAAAGGAGAAACGTCCTTGAATTATGTATGATGTGTTATTCCGCCCAGCGTTTCTACGCTGTTTACCTGACCCGATGTGTTACATATATGCCTATATGTTAGAAGGTATATTGAAACCAGGTAAACACTAGTTATAACATCAAAGGTGCACCCCAAACCGGTCGGGTAGTTGGTATCCAGCCTTCACCCAGTGTACCCGTATACCTGGGCATTGTCACACCTTATCTTACCTGTCGTGGCACACCTGAGAAGAAAGGTAAGACCTTTACCTACCTACGTTACCTACATGATTATGTTGATTATTCTTTCTTTTTGATTTGAATGTTATCAAATAAGAAACCTTTATCATTATACTCAGGTGATTTTAACACCGCAACATGCAGGTGTTTTGCTTCAATTTTGTTCAAGAACTTTCTTGGTAAATGCCTTTCTGAATTTGATATGTTTTATTAATGAAACAAAATGTTTCCATTTGTTTTTGCAAGTGATTTACGTATACTTGTAGAAGCTTTCATTACCTACTTCTATTTACATATATCAGGAAATCTTCATTTCGCTGGACATCATTTTCAAAACTTTAACTGCAGAGACCAAGGACGCTTCGTACTAATTCTCAAACTTATCATGGGTTGTTCATGTCATCGCTAACGTTTTAGAATTTTGCCTAGACGAAATGGACAGAGGGATGTTAAATGTCTCGTTTCAAAAAATATTCTTTGACATTTTGTCTTAATCTCGTTAATGAAATAATTTCAAACTATATGTTTTGAACAAGGTCATTTAACCGTTAAACATTGAATTTCCCGTAAACACGAAACCCTTTATATAACTTGCACCTTTCAATTTGATTATGAGCTAGTAAACAACATTTTAAGAAATAAACTTATAATTTCCACACACAAAAATCTATTAATTGTTCTCTAGCAACCAAGTTATTACGTTTTTTTGTGTTTAGTTTAAATTAAAAATTCACTTCAAATGTTAAACGAAATTAAATGTTCACCATTCGAAGATTCCAAAAAGAGACCAATTAAACCCGCTTTGCAAAAACTAACAATTGAAGAAAACTGTAAGTTTTTATCTAATTTAGAAAGGACGATATTTTCGAACGTCTTCTTTTTTCTGTTATTCGGTAAGTAAATTACTTGGACACATATTGTTTATTCAACTCATATCATCTTTATTCATAAACGAGTTCACACATAAGATGCAAGTTAGAAACATGATGACTATGTTTACTATGGTATATGTTAAACATTGTCAAGAAACTCGTGTTTATTTTAGATATCATGTTGTTGTTGACTATTCAATGACTGACATAACTGACTGACACGCCTAGGTGATTTTGCAAATTTTTGTCGAGTGTAAAAACAAATTAAACAATATGAAATGTGCCATTTCCTTCCAAAACGTCATTTTTTTTATGATGGTTTACGGCTGAAGTACACAAAATAGAAAATTTTATCCATCTTGTTTATTTGAGACTCGTTTGAAGACTATTTTGGAAAACATTATTAATAGAAAATCTAACGCAAAATTCAGAGTAAACGCTAGATTATGTGGTACCTTTTACCAACAAAAGGCACTCATTGTTTAAATTTTTGTTATTCAATTTTATATGGAACAAAGGTTACATAAATTTTATGCAACGACAAAGTGTCGGAAATGAAAACATCGTCGAGTGTGAAATTGAAACCGAAGTTTCATGATTTACACTAGTCTGGCATCAGAATATTCATCATCGTCCTATTGCGCATTATTGGTTCGTTCCTACAGGCACTTCCGGTCAAAAGAGCTAAAGATGTGTGCATCAAAGAGTTGCCACCAAAACCTCAAATCTCTACATCCGGGTCACAATTTTTCTTCATTCTCTTGCCACTGGGCTCTTGATTATTCAAAACATTCCTAATTTGGGTTTAAAAGTCCACCAAACTGTACAAAACTGTTTCCATGAAGTGGATATTCGATCATGAAGGCCAGTCATCGCCCTGTTTTTTGTGGCTTAAAAGAACCCAAACTTATTAAGTGGCGTTTTACAATCAAGATCTTGAACCTTAGAAACCTTAGAAGACTATGGTTTACTAAAAACGCACAAATTTGTCAATAACAACAATTAGAATATAACGTGATTCTGGATTGTTTACAGTTTGAAAAAGGAAAATGTTGCCCATAGTTTATGTCACAAGTCAACAGGTTCGGTTGAGACAGCGTGATGGTGTTGGATACAATATTCAGCACACAAAAATGTGGTTAATTGGTGTTTCTGAAGAATGTAAGCATCAAATCCTAATTTCGACAATAATTGCATTAGATTATTTACCGGCAAAGGGAGTGTTTCGAGTATGATAACGTGAATTCACTTGGAGAACGTCAGATGACTCAATGACATGCCCTTTTAAAGGGGCAGTAGCACGTTTTTTGATAATTTTATATTTTAAAATGTTCACTGATAATTGTAAGTTAATGCTAAAAGTATTATTTTGACAGTGTCAAAAATCTCATTACACTAGCCAATCATCCATGGTCAGAGGACAAAGTATGAAGATTCACATAAAGTCCACTGGCGGCCATTTTGTGTGAACACCTTTAATTCATTTTGTGTATGAAAAATGAATCACATGGCTAAAGTTTATATTATATATTTGAATTATAACTGCTACATTTTGCTTAAATACATTGTCTTACAATTGGGAACATTAATTTTCATTTTCCTGACATCACCTTATATTCCCCCTAAAAACGTGCTACTGCCCCTTTAAAGTAAAGAAGTTCTTTTGACTTTTTACACTACATTTCAAGCTAATTAAACATCTACTGTATGAATTAAAAAGACGTGTATGTCAACGTCATAATACGCCCGCCACACACAAACTGTCCATTGCATTGCAGAAAGATTGGGAAGGAATTGCATCAATTTGTCAGTTCATTCTCAAAGGGATGTCAACCAAGAATTCTTTACAATGGCAGGAATTCATAACACTGACGTAGACACCATTTGTACGGAAACATACCTAAAACTAGTCTTCTCGTCTTGGCTTACTCTTTGTCTATAAACTTGTATTTTTTTCCTTTGATACCATGATTGTAATTTTTTTTACATTGTGGTTTTTAAGGTGAAAAAAAGAAATTCTTTATAAAATTGCATATGCGTTTCTTTTCTGGGATAGTATACATGTTTACAGCAAGGGAAAGGTCGACAAAGAAAAGGGGTGTCTTAAATAAGTTACCAAAAGGTACTTACTATATAAATTTGTCTCATTAAATAATAATGAAATATGTAAACACAATGTTTTTCATGAGGTGTACATGTGAACATAAATCGAATCATACAGAATAGAAACGAAAATTTATCATTTCATTAATCTAAATTTCTAAACATTCAGTATTTGAAATTAGAAAATAAATTGAACTGCAATTTTTTTAATTGAAAACGAAACTTTTCCTTATAAATTTTGATTTACGATTTGTTCATTCTGATATTCACGGAAGGGATGCAAATATTATCCAAGCGAGATTCTAAGAGAGTCTAACCTGTCATGGTGTTTGTCCTTGGTGATATATAACCTACAACAAACACTGTGACATTGTTCTGAGGGGCTTGATACAAGTTTCGAAATATTGTATCGTCCTCTCTTAATCAAATGTTCTTTTGTCCCTATCACGCCTGCTTTGTGTTTAAAGTCTTGACGCAAACAAGAGACAGGACTATACAAATTAGTGAAGATATTTTACTACATTTGGGACACAGATGTGTTTTTAAATGAGTGAGTACAATCTCAATTTCTCGTTATTTCTCGAAATTTGTTCTATTGTTCCTGTCAGCTAATTGTTGAAATATTGCCAAAGCGGGGCTAGGCACTAACTCACTCATTCACTCTATTGATCTCTCCTTCAATCAATTGATAACCGTCTTTTTGAAATTTTACATTCTTAAATTCTACAAAAGAAAAAAGTCTGATTTCTGTAATTTAAATTAGAACTTTTTAATTTATATTTTGAATTTTTCAATGATAATTGTATGTTCATGCTCAGTGTATTATTTCGATAGTGTCAAAAATCTCATTACACAAACCAATCATCCATAGTCAGAGAGCAAATTATATATATTTACATAAAGCATTGGCGGCCATTTTTGTGTGAACACCTTTAATTCATTTTATGTAAGAAAAGGAATCGCATGGCTGATCGTACATTATATATTTGATTTATTACTAATTCATTAAGTTTAAATACATTATCTACCAATTGAAACAATTTTTTCCTGACATCACCTTTTATCCCCCCTAAAACGTGCTACTGCCCCTTTAATGTATTCATCTATATATTACTGACAACCAAACTGTTTATCTTACCAAAACAAAAT
Source organism: Steromphala cineraria (assembly GCA_916613615.1). Lineage (NCBI taxonomy): Eukaryota > Metazoa > Mollusca > Gastropoda > Trochida > Trochidae > Steromphala > Steromphala cineraria. The sequence continues at coordinate 53,843,690 of OU744725.1, read as the reverse complement.
GCTAACGCTAACATTGTAAAACCCGTTAACATGCACATAAAATTTGTCAAGGTTGTAACTTCAACGATACCAAAGCTTCTTGAACAACCATCAGCCGTATATATAAATATTCAGCCACATGAACAAGTAATGTTGTTGTCCTGACCTGTTTGTAAGACTAACATGGGACACACATGAATATGTAAAATTTAATGACAATGAATGAAAGGGTTTACGACGTCCTCGAAAGCTTAAATTCTCTGGCTTGCACGCTGAGTCGACCTCTGAACGACAGGTAGATGTTATAAAGTTGTTTTTTTGTTTTTAACTAAATTTTCAAATCCGGTTACGTCGCAAAATGTCCTGTCTTCACAATTTTCTTTCTAGTATCCTGCAGAGTATTCATTTTTAAAAAGAAAAACCCCTTAAGACATACAAAACATTCATGAATAAACTTACTGTGGTTGCATTTCTGAGAAATGTACGTACATATGAGATGCAGTGTTTTGTTCTGAGACTTACCCATGGGCGAACATGTATTCATTGTTTTGTTCCAGCTTATAACACTCCTTTAGATGTATGCATTATGTAGAGCATTCTGATTGGTGTAAGATGCAACATTCCTTTTGATTTATGCATCATATGAAATATTCTACCAGTTTTGATTTATGCATCATATGAAATATTCTACCAGTTGAATGATAAAATACTCTGCTTTATTAATACATTTGGTGGAGCCTGACGATACAAATTCATTATTTCTGTTTGGCTGATCATGAAGGCTGAAGGATGAAGTTCGACGACGTCCTGCCACATCTGGGCGAGTTTGGAACGTACCAGAAACGGATCTACTTCCTGGTTTGTCTACCTGCCCTGGTGTCGGCGTTCCTAACTCTCTCACCTGTCTTTATTCTCTACTCGCCGCCACACAGGTAACATTCCCGCACCTTACCTGACACTGATCTGTTCTGTCACCTCTCTTGTCCTTGGTGTGGTGTTTAATACTAGCTCTCCTGTGAAACCACTAGCTAGAAAGAAAGCGTCATGTCGCAATTTCACCGTACATCGTAAATGTTTACATATTTGATGTACCTTAACGGTTTTTTATCTATTAGCAACGTTAGTTACTTACCTGTTGTTTCACCTTTGCCATGCTAAGTGTTTTATAACTAATCTTAGTGACAGCTAGTAAGGAGCTTGTCGGTATTTGAAGTATATACCTCTTTTGTGAATGTTATTACAGCTGCGTACCTTAAAGGGACAGGAGCACGTTTTTTTGACAATTTTATATTTTTAATTGTTCACTGATTATTGTAAGTTAATGTTAATTGTATAACTTTGATAGCGTCACAAATCTCAAAACACAAACCAATCATCCATAGTCAGAGAACGAATTATAACGATTCACATAAAGTCCACTGGCCGCCATTTTTGTGTGAACACCTTTTATTCATTTTGTCTAAAAAAACAGGATGGCATGGCTGAACTTTACATTTTCTATTTAATTTATTATTGCTTCTTTTAGTTTGATAACAATGTATTTCAGTTGGAACCATTTATTTTCAACATCATGACATCATCTTATATCCCACATAAAAACGTGCTACTGCCCCTTTATAGACTCATTTTTAGAGTTCAATCTTTCTAACAGTAGTTTTACAGTTTTTTTGTAATTATTTGCAAAATTCTGAAACCAACCTGGGGTCAATCGAACCAAAATTCATTTAATAGAATATGATTTGCCAAAATGACCAAGTGTGGCCATCTCACAACTTCCGGTTTCTAAATATACGCTTGAAAACCGTCTTTGTTTGATTTGATTTGATTTTTCTCCGAATTAGGTATTTGTTGCTGCCAATGTTTATACCAATCGAACACAATTACGGTACTTGAGACACAGTGTAAATCCTACACGCATAATGATTACGTCACCGAAAGCGGGATCGTTAAATACTATGGCCTTTTTACAGGGGGGTGTGCTTCTGGCGTCGAAATAAGTATGTTATTGTTAATAAAAAATGTAATTATGATATAAAAATTTCGACGAAAGGTTTGTCTACCGAGCTAAATTCCATCTTGAACCGCATGTAAGTATGATAATGGGTCTTTAATTTTAGACACTTGCTAGTGTCTGTTTGTGCAAATATCATCATGATGTAATTTAAGGTTCGTTTAAACGTTAAACAAAATATACCTTCAGCAGCACTGTCAAAAGTACGCAAATTATCATGTGTAAAAATAACCATTCTCAAATCTTATTTTGGGATCGTCTGGTCAATGGTGGAAATTTCGAAATTTGGCGAAAAAAAAAATTGTTTTCGAAATTTCCCTGGTCACTTTAATGACCTGCCAGAATTGCTACAGACAGGTTGTTTGTATGACATACGGATATCGTAGTGCAAAATGAATCTTCTTTCATTTAGTTAAATTTCAATCTAATCCGTCTCGTTTTTGCAATGCTAGGATGCCTCAAAGACATTTCAAATTATATGACATTTGCACTGGAATACGCAGGTAAGTGAACAAACCTATGGTACGCAGCTGTATACGAACCTTTCTTTTTACCTATTTACTTTATTCATTGAATTAACAACACAGGTAACCTTCCAAGATCCTGCTCTTTTATAATTACCTGTGATCGTTTGTGTCAATTCATGTTTTCCTCTCTTTATGACTCGTACTCTTTTGGGTTACTTCCCTCGTCCAAAGATTAATAAATGATATCACCCTTTCCAAACATATTTCTGTTATCAGTTGAGCATTGATGTCAACTGCGATAAAAACAAAATGTTTGATATATGATTAAGAATTATGTGCTATTTACTAATGTCATTTATTTACAATTGATGATATTGCTCTTCTCAAATGGGACTACGATTTACAGCGTCTTTAAATGCGCTGGTTTTATGTCTGCTGACCTACTTACCAAATGCATAAGGTTTTACCTCGTTACATTTAGCAATAGACTTACTTATATTCTCTAAAACTTTATTCAACAATGTAAAATGTTTTGTTTCAAATCGAATTTGAAGTCAATCAGACAATTTTAAAACAGCTTAAATATCTTCAACTTTGAATTCAACTTGGTCCTTTGTTGGTCGAAAATATTATTATCGTTTTATAACGTCTGATGCAATCACGTTAGAATCATAATAATAATGTGCAAACTTATATTGCGCCATTTCCACGTTCTTAGACATGCTCAAGGCGCTACATTATTACCCCGAAGGAGTGTACTTTGACAGCTGCTACCAAAAGCTAATCACGACCACGTACGTCAGTACATCCAATTTTCAGGTACCCATTTTAACAGCTGGGTGGACTGAGTGCAATGTGGATGAAGTGCCAAACGAGCTAAAACCAAAGCTATGAGATTTAAACTCATGCGTTTGTGCCTACAAATGTACATTTACTGTTTGGTAAATACGTACTTTTCTTAAAATTCAGAAAAAAAAACATATAATAAAAATAATTAGGTTATTTATATAGCTCAAGGCGCTCCCTGAATTATTACCCTGGTCTAACCCAAGCTGCCGATTAAGCGCTTGATGGGTCACCTCCAACACAACTTTCACCAGGTACCCATTTCCTGCTGGTTGAACAGAGGCACATTTTGAATAAAGTCTCTTGCCTAAGCTGGGTTTACATGTCGCACATTTACCCCTGGGGGTATTATACCCCCGGGGGTAAATTTGCCCCCAGGGGCAAAAGTCAAATATTGCATTGCGTTTATATGAAATGAAATTGCAATACCTAGGGGCATTATTTTCTCTTCATATATTGACTTTTATAAGGATATTCAGTTTTGCCCCCTGGGGTATACAAAGTAAAGTGTTTACATGACAGGTTTGCCCCCAGGGGTATTTATACCCCCGAGGGTATCTGATTTGCCCTACCTCCAGACCAGGGGTAAATATTTCGCACTTTGCCCCCGGGGGTAGGTATACCCCTCTTAAAAATTGCGTTTACATGACAAAATTTACCCCCCTGGGGCAAAAAATTGCCTTTACCCCCGGGGGTAACCGCACATATAAACGGGGCGACACCACAAGTTACACAACTCGTGTCTCAGTGTGGGGCAGGAAATTACCCTTCAAACTCTCAGTTCATTCAGCAATGAATCGGGTAACCCACCCATCCGGCGAGCCACGCCAGATGTTGCTGAACTACACTGATAGCGGTCAACTGAGCTTCGCACAGGACCACGTGCCACCATATGCACATTATGAGTCCGCTTTCAAATTGAACCAATAACATTCTCAGGCCATAAACGTTCCATGTTACCACGAAATAGCCGGTTGGTTGTCAAGTTGCTATTGCTGTTTTCGTTTATGAAATAAATGACTGGCGGGAAATTAAGTCTTATTCAAGGAATGCTTACTGTTCGGCAAACTTCAAGATGTACAAGGAATCAGGATGTAACATTGAAAGCTTGAATTCTAAATCGTTCAAAGCAACAGAGCCCTAAATTGTATTCTTTTGAAAAATCAATTCCCACGCACTTGCCTACTCGTGCAAGGGTAAAACTCACAATTTTATATGCAATAGCGTCTCGGGCCAAGGGATTTAGTTCTTCCCTGCAGTAATAAACTTTAATTTCGTGTCTGCTTGTATCGGTACCAAATCCCGTAGGCGAGAGGTAGACAGATTCATTAGAAATTGTACCTCAGAGTTTACTGAAAAAGAGATTAATACAACGTACTTATTTTACGATCATGTTTATGAAAGAAATGTTGACTATTGATGAGGATATATCTACCAATGAAAAGTCTGGTCTTATGAATAAATTATAGACATATAACAAAAGACATTAGTAAACATTATAAACATTTAATGATGTCACTTCATTGATATCTAAAGGTCTTTATATAACCTAATTTCTTTCTGACTCACATGTCAAGGGAATTGCACTATCGGATGCAGGTTATTATCAACATACTTGCCGTAAAAGTCAGAATATCACGATGATAGATCCCTCTTAAAATAATTAATTTTCAACCATGTATTTTATGATTTTTTCAAAGTGTCAAAGTCAATGTGTCAACTGATTTTCACTTTTGAAAAACCACTCAAATCGAATTTTACAATTGCGTGAGAAAATTTCGCGGTCAAACATCCTTTATTCTTTAAAATGCCCGTGGACCAGGTCTTATCCATAACATAAACTATACTTGAAATTCGTTAAATTCCCTAGCCAATTCCACAAAGTATATGAGTTTTATGTTTACTGAATAGCGACAGTAGACAATTCGATATAAAGGAGCAAACTACTTACTACGCACATAGGGTACTGAAACAGGTTTTGCGTAATACATAAATTGGTTAAAATATATTAATAATTTTTAAACAGATGTCTAATGTGGTGGACGAGAAACATTTTCTTAAAAAATGACAACATTTCTCCCATAACTGTGTATAGATACAATGTATGTTCAAATCTCAACGTCAAGTCAAATAGTGTTTATTGTACATGTACTTGAGGCCTCCTTCCCATATACAATTTAAAGACTAGTATATTCATGAATACAATATTGTATACAATACAAACAATTTCTGATTTGTATCATGAGTACAACGATAACCAGATTCATATTCACAATCATTTTGCAATCTCCAGATGTGCTCTACCGGATGTTGACAACGACACGTATAAGATACAAGATGCCGGTCATCAACTCCTCCTGAACACCTCCATCCCTCGGAAAGATGGCGAGTATGAACAGTGCAAGCTGTATGACAAGTCAAAGATCAACGCCACCAAGCAGTGTTCAGCATGGGTATACGATGAGTCCACGTTCACGTCGACCATTGTGGAAGAGGTGAGATATGATATAATGGACTTATTACACTCAGGGGCAAAAGAAACGATACCAACTTTTCAAAAGAGTACAAAACAAAATCCTGTTGTAAATGAAATGCGACTACAGGCCTTTGTGATAGGCACATCAGTTGTGAAGAAGTACTCACAATTTCAAACATAAAAGTATAAAACTTATAATTGTATGACTGTTCAAATACAAGAGGGGTCAAAAAACAGCTTTTTCGATGTTATTTTTGGTCATAATCTTTGGAATTGGAATAAAATAATTATGAAATTTAAAAATCTATAAAATCTAAGATGGTATCAATATAGATAACCCTTGTAGATGTTAATTTATTCACGCATTTTGGCTGTATTTTGGTTTAAAAACACGAAAAAGGGCCATTTTCACTATCCTATCTCGTCGAGTTAAGGAGATTTTTTAACAGCGTTTTTTGAAAGGCTTGTTTTTCAAAAGTGTTAACAGATATAGCTCTGAAATTAAAAACTTAGTTCAGTTAGCTCTTGAATACATGAATTTACCCTGTTTCAGCCGTAACTATCAATCGTAGATTAACCTATCATGCATTTTATATGGTATCGTTTCTTTTGCCCCTGAGTGTATGTCTAAGTATACCTAACCTCAATATTATCCGTTTCACTCCTATACTGAGTCTAGAAAGGACTAGTAGAGGGTCGCGTCAGCCCACGTATCGAATTGACCAATCATAACTCAGCTTACCAAGCCACAATAGTCTGCCTTCGCATGTATAACATTGGAGGGTTATAGGTCGCAGAAAGGTCGGCTGACGTGACCCTCTACTAGACCTTTCTAGATTCAGTATAGAAGTGAAACAGATAATATTGAGGCTAGGTTTACTGGGCCTTGTTGGGAATCGAATAACACTTGTGATGAAGGGTAATTAGGGAATTATCATTTGGTCATGATGAACTGTCTTTTTTGAGCATTGTCGCATCACCCTTAGCGTCCTAGTGCATGGTATTTGGATTCATGAAGTGGCCAGGACAACACTTGTGGCGTCATTTCCTTGTTTTCTACATCAGTTTTAATCATAGAGACTTTTACATCAAATTATCTTGAAACAAAAAAGAATTCTATGTTTTTGTTATTTATATAAAGAGCAACATCTCAAAGCAACTAATATTTCGACTAAAATAATATTAGAGAATTGGGAGCAAGCAACTATGACATTTATCATAGGTTAGTTAAAATTTATAATTTCTATTTCAAGAAATTGGTTGCTTGACGATAAAAGCAAATTTTGCATAAAGTGCATTTTTCAACCATTCCACATTAAAAACAACTATCATTATCCAGGTTGTCTAATTTAATATACTGAACTCTCCACACAAAATATTACAGTTTGTTTCCTTTTATTTCAGTTGGATCTCGTGTGCCAACATCGCTCCTTCAGGTCTCATGCCAACATGGTTGTTATGTTGGGAAAGTTGGCCGGGTCATTTGGACAAAGCGTCATCAGTGATATGTACGAAAAATGATAACCATTTTCACCATGATTCTATAATGACCTTATCAAATTTAATATTATATTTTGAAAAATAAATACTTGTGGTAAATCTTTATGATGGTATAACAAGCTACCAGTTGTTGACAACTCGGTTTAACATGAACAATTTTCTCTTCAATTTCTTTATAGTTATTTTATTTACATTTGGTTATTTAAGGGTATTCTTTTGAAAAAGCGAAGTTTTTGTGATCATACTATCTGTGGTAGTACAGATTTTATGTACATTTTCGAACTGCACACAAACCCTCAGAATAAGGCAACGACTAATGAGCTCGTTGTGCCGACAAGTGCATATTTCGGTCCATATTTTTGTTTTCGTTAATTAGCACTAGCGCGAGTGTTTCCACCTAAAAAGTAAGTCAATAACCTGAGACACTTTTTATCTTGAACCTGACCTTGTAAAGATCCAGAAAATGATGAATACCAAAGAGACCTAAACAAGTCCGATAATACTTGGGCTATGCTGGTTAAAACGCATTGGTTAAGGTACAACAGAAGATCTTGGTGCATGTAGAAAGGCAATCGGTCTTTCAGATCTTCCAGGTTGACCTACAGTGCTATACAAAGGTATGACGTCGCAAGAGGTTAATAATGACGATTTGCATATATGTTAGTAATGACAAGCTCATCCTCCTGTTTATAGCCAACTTCGCCCACTATGGACAAAATTTAGAAGAATCAGAAAGACCTTCGATAGGTTTGGACGGAATAGGGAAGTATTTTAACAGCTTAGGCATTACCTGTGTCTTCATGCTGTGAGTGGCGACCAAGATAATGATCACTACAGACGGAAGTCCACGCAAATCATGAGCATTGCTGAACCACACGATTCATGGAACCAGCATGTGAATAGCAAAGACTGTCGGGGACAGATGGTGCAAAAGTGAGAGTAGACTAAGAAGTTTGATGATAATGGTTGGGTGGACGATTCACTTTGTTCACTGACAACACTCCTTTGACCTTTGTCAAGATGGACTTTTTCACTGCATCGTTTACTTCTAACTCTTTCAGCTTACAACCAGACTTACCTAAAATCATCACGACTAGAAACCAACGGCCGACTCTATTCCTTCAAACATAGAGATCAACCAAACAATTTATTGAGAGTATCATAGTTCCATAGACTTGGAAACTTATCAAAATTAATTTGCATATTGTGCAGATTACCAACAGTTGATTCTTAAAGAAAATACCTCTATCATGCGGTTTCGCAAACAGACTTCTAGGCGTTGAGGTTGATTTTTTCTAACCAAGAGGATATCAAATATTACGATGGCATGTAATTCTAATAATGATGAAATAGAGACAACATCCGGCAGTTTATAAAGTAAGTCCCATTTCCTTAATCCAGATTCGGACGAAAGAAGGCGTACATGGGATTCTTGCTCCTCATGATCCTGACCGGCTATCTGAACTACGTCATCCAAGACTTCACCTCCCTCATCATCATCCGGTTCCTCAGTGGATGTGCAACAACTTCAGTCTTTATTGCAGGCTTCGTTATTGGTAAGTCAAGTCAAGTCAAAGGAGTTTATACAAAAGTACAATGCGAAATTTATAAAACATACAAATGAAATCTATAGTGTTTCTAAATACAGATTTCTTTTAGTGAAGGCATGGTAAATGAAATATTGTAAACATTTGAGAATATTATGTAATGTACACATCAGAGTTTTGTATTTAAAAATAGATAGCGCTTGCCAGAAGTATTGTGGAAGAATGTTTTCTCTCAAGTCTTTGTGAAAATGACAAACGAGGGTGAAATGATATTCGCTTTCTAACGCGAGATTACATATACGACATATTCGTAAAACATATTCAATCGATTGCCATCTACCCTTATTATAATTCAGTGGTAGGACATTACACCTAAAATTTTTGTAAGTTGAGCGCACCTTATTATCAATAACAATATATAAGTATCTTTCTGGTTCTAATTTAAATCTATATTCTTTGTACATCACATATCTTGAACTGTTACAAAGTAAGTCCATTTCCCTTTGATGTTACAATTCCACCAGTATGTAATACTGTGGGATATAGTCATCACCCCGTCCGCCTGTCCGTCCGTCCGTACTTCGGTAATCATTTCGTTTCTGGAGCATAACTCCAACATTATATGGTCTAGCGCATTGAAACGTGGGATATGGATTAGTTTTGACGGTTTCCATTGAAACCTAACTTAGAATACCATTTTTGGAACATAACTCCAAACTATTAGATATAGCTCATTGAAACTTTCAATATGGATCACTCAGCATATGTAGTTATGCCTTTTAGGATTATAAACTTCTTATTTATATTTTTGACAGTTTCCATTGAAACGTAACTTTGAATTTCGTTTCCAGAGAATAACTCAAAACTGTATGACCTAGTTCATTCAAAATTGGTAACTGGATCAGTCAGCATATGAAATGTGTCATTAAATATATAAGATATTCAACTTCTTCGGATAATATCTTCGTTGGTTTCAATTAAGATGGAACTTATAATTTGACAGATGACTTGTTCTGTGTATAAATCTAAGGTATTATGTCTGGGACCCGAAGAAGAAGAAAGGAGAAAATTATTTTATTTAAGTGTCACATGTTACAGAACCAGATACATACAAATATAAAACATGATTAAAAGTAACATCCGGCTAATAGGCCTACGAGACACTATTTTTCATTTAAAACAATTCATGAAAAAATATATTATTAAAATACATAATGTATTCATAAATGGATAATAATACTCCCACTAATACATTCACACCACCAATTCACGCGCGCATTTTCTTCCACACTCGACATTCACTAACTTCTCTCCGCGCCTAAGTACACACACACACTCTGACATACACGCCAACAAACACAAAATAACTAAACATCATTTACTACATAGCATACACTTGCTACCATACATTGCCATACCATACCATACCATCATATACCATACCATACCATCATATACCATACCATACCATACCATACCATCATATACCATCATATACCATACCATACCATACCATACCATCATATACCATCATATACCATACCATACCATACCATACCATACCATACCATACCATACCATACCATACCATACCATACCATACCATACCATACATACATACATACATACATACATACATACATACATTTACATATACCCAAACATTCAAACACACATGCATAAGACATATCGTTGATAAAATACATTACAATGACAACAGCAAATAATATTAATATTAGCAATTAAAAACCCTAATTATGGACATGGAGCATTCTTATATTGATTTGTTACAACATAACGGGCAACTCTTCAATGAGCAATTATTTCTCCTAGCAAATTTAGTTCAAATTTGGTATCATTTTGAGATGACCTCATTAGGTTCATCATTTAAGTTGATTTATTGATTCTTGACGAAGATATTTGGATACCACAATCAATACTCCCTAAAATGAACAACCTTACAACCAGGTATGGAACTGGTTGGTCCCTCGAAGCGAGTGTACACAGGGATGGTTATAGAGATATTCTGGGTGATGGGGATGTTCATCATGTCAGGAGTAGTCTACTTCCTCAGAGATTGGCAGCACATTGTCCTAGCACTCGCCAGTCCTCCTGTCCTCTTCATCTCTTACTGGTGGTGAGTCCTCTATCTCTTGTTATAGGGTAGTAAGTCACCCACTGGTTAGCTCATGGAAATCCACCCCTTCTCTTTGAGTCCAGCACATTGTAAAGTTCAGAAATGATGCAATTATATCAAGATGCAACGTTAAAATTCTACGGTATGAATTATTTTCTATAAATGAATCTATTTGTATCGTTGATATGTAAGAAAAAAGCCTTTGTACATGATAATTTTCAAATAAAATTAAAACTATTATGGTATCCCGATGAACTGACTCAATGTATTGACTCTATGAGATTAATGCTGGAAGGCTAGCCAAACATTGCATTGCCAAAAAAAAGTTATGCTTCCGCGACATGAAATGCACATCTTAACAAAAATCCTTTTTAGTAGATTCTCAATATATTCCTGCCAGTTCATTAACCTTCCAGGCTAATTCCCGAGTCACCACGATGGCTGCTCTCAAAGGGACGAAAGGACGAGGCTCTTGCCATCATCAAAAAGGCAGCAGAGGTCAACAAAGTCACACTTCCGGAGAAGATCCTGTCGGGCAAGTTCGACGAGGAAGAGGAGGAAAAACCAAAAGGAAAACTCTCGGAGATGTTCACTAATAAAACTCTGGCAGTTAGATGTCTCATCATCTTCTATCTCTGGTAATTAAGTCTCTTTAGTGAGTTCATTATCCAAGGCTGCATTCGTTTTGCACAGAGTGTGTCGCACGAGCGATGAAACTCCTAATCGAACGACCATAGTGTACGTCACTCTCGTGTGCACTCTAGAGTCGCTCAATGTCCATTTATCTCTGGTAAGATTATAAACTTTTCTCTCTCTGCAGGATCATGTTATTTCTATCTCTGGTGTGTTAATTATTTCTCCTTTCTCTGGTTGGTAAATTTTTATCTCCTTTCGATGGTGAGCCCATTATAATTCTTTTTAAGTGCAGTATGACCTTATGTGGTAAGTGATTACCTTTTTGCGTCTCTGTTATGAGCATTATCATACTTTATCTCTGGATGTGTATGTTCATGATCATCTTCTGTCTATCTCTGCTATGTTCATGATCTTTTTTTCTGTTATGTGCATGAGAACTTCTATCCCTGTAGGTTCATGAGACCATTTATCTCTGGTAAGTTTATAAACCTTTCTATCTCTTGTATGTGCAGGATAATGTTATTTCTATCTCTGGTGTGTTAATTATTTCTCCTTTCTCTGGTTTGTAAATTTTTATCTCCTTTCGATGGTGAGCCCATTATAATTCTTTTTAAGTGCAGTATGACCTTATGTGGTAAGTGATTACCTTTTTGCGTCTCTGTTATGAGCATTATCATACTTTATCTCTGGATGTGCATATGATCTTTCATGTTTTGAGCATTATGATCTATAGTATTTGGTTTGTGTATTATGATCTTTTCTCTCTGGTATGTTTATTATGATCTTTAATCTCTGTGTTTATCATTAAGATATTCTTTCTCTAAGAAGTGCAGAAGGTCTCCCATATTTGATATGTGCATTATCATCGTTTCCAACTGTGTAACTACAGGGCTGTAGCGAGTCTGACGTACTACGGACTTACACTGAACGTGTCGAATCTGAGCGGTGACGTCATCACCAACTTCGTGATGTCCGGGCTGGTCGAGCTGGCAGGATACATCCTGGCACTCCTGCTGCTCAACAGACTTGGCAGAAAGGTCCTGCAGTGCTCCTTCTATCTGATTGGTGGACTCGCCTGTGTGGCCACCATCTTCCCTGTCATGTACGCCCAGCAAGGTTAGTCAACATACACTAGTCTATCATTCATGTCTCGTTAAATAGCCTATCAACGAACTTGTATCACAATTGGAGCCCAGATCAGATACTGCTGCCTGATAAAGTTGATTTAAGATTGTTTTTCAGGTGCACATATTTCTTCAAAAAGTATATAATATCATCTATTATTTGGGTAAGATCCGTTAAATGCATGTCCCATCAAACATGGAGAATATAAATCAGAAATTCAAAATTAACGATTTTACTCAGATAGTTTAGATTCTTGCTTCAAAACTACTGTCGAAATAAGTATCATTTTTCATAGGGATCATGTCAGTAGGTGCCCTTTTTCAGGGACCATTTACCTTCCTTGAATATGAATAAGATGATACACGATTGAATATCAAAACGTGCATGTGGCTTCCTATCCTTGTTGATGATTGACTGGTCACCGGACATGAATCTCATAGAGCACTATTTGGATCAGAAACACGTTGAGGTAAAAGTGATAGATTCGATCTTTATATGGGGAAAGCTGTAATGATAAAACAAAAGTGAAAAGGCTGTTTTGTGATGCATGATACTGACCTCATCCTTATACTTACCATTCTTATACTGACCACTCCCTCCCAGGTCACTGGTCACTCATAATGCTGTCACTCATCGGGAAGTGTGGAGCATCTGGAGCGTTTGCGGTCATCTACATCTACACAGCCGAGCTGTACCCCACCCCCATCAGAAACACGGGGGTCGGGGCTAGCAGTGTCAGCTCCAGGATAGGAGGGGTCATGGCTCCTTATATAGCCGATCTGGTTAGTAAACTGCTCCCTTTATATAGCGTCTTTATATTTTATGAATGATTCAACAGAATCATTGCTAGCTTTGTCCAATCAAGAGGGTCATTCGTTAAGTTCAATGGATAGAGTGAGTGAAACCTCCAGAATTACAAGCTATAAAAACTTTTTAAAAAAACAGTATTTTTTTTTTGCTTTATTCAGAAGAAAATGTATTTAGTTTTGAGTAAATATACGATTTTGCGGTAGAATATGATTGTAAACTCTGAAATTTAATTTCAAATGTCCGGAAGGTACTGCTTTTCCAATGGGCTTTTTTCTACATGCCAACCAGGTAATACATGCCCCTCTTACCAGCCTTTTTCATGACAGGCCAAACCTACTTTATTATATAAGTAGCAATGAAATATAGGATTACACAGTGAAAATAAAATCCATGTTTTAAGAAAAGCAGTTGAAAGTCATATTTTCACTGCAGTGAAATAATTATCCATAAGTTCATATCTTGTTGCTGTGGTTTATAATTGTTCATTTTATCGCAAAATAAATTTACGAAGCGAGAGTTCTGTTACACCGACATAGGGCTTCACTTACTGTATCAGTTCGCGTTAAAACTGACTTTCCAAAATACATAAGGAGCCTTGGTTTCACCCAGTTATAACCAAAAACATATTTTCATCTGATATCAATGAACCATCAAATTGTATTTTTATCAAAGATCTGTTTCCTATTGAATATCGATTTATTTCTATGAAACTATTTTTTACAGAGAAAGGATAAATGGAGTTGCTAGACTGTCATTCATCTCAATAGAAAATCTGCCTTCCGATATCCGACAACTGCGTTTTATGATCTTAAAATTATATAATAAAATTAATATACTATCTCATTGTTTTTGCCGAATGTCATTTCAATATCATCTCGTGAAGTGAGAAAGCGTCATTTTCACTCCACTCGATATAGTCTCCATTTATTTCATCATATGCAGGGAGTGATAGTGGAGGGACAGTTTGGTGAAGCTCTTCCTCTGATTGTGTTTGGAGCCACTGCCGTCCTCGCAGGACTCTTGTCCTTCTGCCTACCGGAAACCATGAACCGGCCACTTCCGGAAACAATCGAGGATGCCAAGAATTACGGAAAGTAAGTAACACTTTTGAACTTTCTGTCACTTTAAACTTGCAATACTCTTTTGTTGCTGGCCTCAAATGTTCCTTTAACAGAAAACTGAAAACGTTAAACACCAAGGGGCTGCCATATCAATGCATAGCTTACACAACTTTGTTATTTGGCGATAATTGCCTACATATCTGGTTAGTGTATTAAGAGTATTATTATCCAAATAACTTACATTACTCAAAAGCTGTTATCATTTAAGTCCAATACCTCGTTGAAGCCGGCTAATGGTATTCACGGTATTCATCATTGACCAGCAATTAATACAGTCAGACCTCGATAATCCGAACGCTTCCGTTTTTCACCAAAATCGTTCGGATAGTGAAACATTCGGACTGCTGAAACAAACCAAATAAGTTTGAGTTACTCCCCTTTGAATCTACAAACAGACGAGAACGTATTTCGAATGAATATCAAATGAGTTTATTTCATACAGACATAACAACTGGGATACATATGCCTGTCGGTCATACGATAGGGCCTATCAGCGAATCACAAAACATGTCGGAAGTCATCCATGCCTTTGTATTGAATCGGTAGCGATCATCCAATTCCTGTCCAAAATGTTTGCTACAATATTGCCAAAATTGTCTTTGGCTTCAATTATTATATGCCACTCCATTACATTCGGGTCCATCGAATGTCAATTATAAAAAATTATCCTCTATTAAGGCACACTGGGTTTCTTTGTTGTAGGGACACGCCGCCATCATCAAAAGAAATTGAAGTTGGAAAGAAGTTGGAGGGTCATGTCAACGGTGTATTTCTTGTGTCTATGACAGAAACCAAAGAACGACTCTAAAGAAGCGGTCATAAAATATCATTGTGCATAAAAATATTCACTGTGAAAATTCACTTTAACAATGCATTTGTAAAACTTTCAAAAGATCTTATTTGCTATTCAACAATTGAGTTTTTTGACAATAAAGATACTACTGAAAATTTAAGGATTATATAAGGTGTATATTTGGTACAAATGATCACATGATTATTATACCTGAGGATTATTAATCCATTATACATTGATATAATTTTTAATCAGAGAATGCTTGTTGATGTTTTCCTCTCTTTTGTAGCATAATACATTTACTCAAATACATATCTATAGCTAGTTATTGTTCCTTATGTTTATTTTGTTAGATGAATAATTATAGAATATTATGTTCATAAGAATTTAAATTGATTAAACGGAATTTTCTTTATAAAAAACAACATGGATATATGGATAATTTCCTCGTGTTTGAGTGCAGTTTGAAATGAAGTCAATGATACACCCTTCGAGTTTCCAGCATTCACAATATATATTTTTGGACAACAGGATTTTGAAGCATTGTTTATTTTGACTCAAAATACCATGTACACATTTTTTCTGTACTTATGTTGTTTTCAATTTTGTAACAAATAAATGTGGTTTACATTTTTCAATGTTTATGTTATATTTGCGATGAATGTGCATCTAACCATTTATCACTTACAACTTACAAGTATTTCAATTTTTTTGTATAATAATTATGTCCCCCGCAAAATTCACGCTGTTCTTAAATCATCAATGCAATGCAGGGGAAACTGCCGGAACCCACGGATTATGGCGTGATATAACAGAGGCTGTATCATTCATGACTTGATCTACCTGTGGGGAGACATTGTGTCCGTTCATACCTTCCTTGAAATCAAACCATTCAATTGATACCTTGTCAACGTAACAATCATTGTATCCAAATCGATTGTCATGATTGAATAATTCTTAAATAATACAAAATATTGTCCTTATGTCACAGCAGTTAATGTTAAATGTTTCTTTCATGAGCATTTTCCTACATTAAAGGGGCAGTAAAACGTTTTAGGGGGAATATTAGGTGGTGTCAAGAAAACAAAGATAAATAGTTCCAACCGAAAGACAATGTATTATGGTTGAAATAATGACCGCTGACTGAGTGAATATCTGTGATAACCATCGAGCGATCAGCGAGATGGTTATCACAGATATTCACGAGGTCGAGGTTATTATTTCACATACACTACATGGTTATTGTTAAAACTGTTTTCCATTTTTAATGAAAATATCAATATTAGCCGAATATAAGTTTGTTGATAATGAGTTCAAATGTGACAATGGTGTCTAGCATGGTTAACTTCCACTCCTGAGGAATGGATCAATTTCATGTTAACACTGCGCGTATTTCACGTGCAGTTGGAGATAATACTGGCGAAATTGTCGGTAAAACAATTCTAAGCCGTTTACCAACTGTGCATTTTCATTCTTTTACCGAGCTATTAACCTTAAAATGTCAAACTGAACTGAACTATAATTTAATTATTTTGATACAATTTTTAAACGGACGTCATTGAAATATTGTTTGGTGGCAAATGATGTAAAATGTAATAATCCGTCACTAGTCAAAAACTGTGTGGCTGCACGGACGTCGTCTATTTCATCTTGTGATGCACGGACTTCTTGTATGCCAAGTTGCTAAGCAACTCCTCAAAATTCACGTGCAGCACACAACCTAAAGCACATGGTTTCAAAAAGGTTGGTACAATGGAGTGCTCTCCGCGGCCGGTGTCAAACAGATATATTTGCCGGTGTTTCGAGGTCTTTCCCGGAGGCAATTAAGGTGAGATTGATCGCAAAGTATACTTTATTTGTTGTTTCATGTAATAGACTCCGAAATATGTTTAAAGCATCACAAGGAATCAAAAGAAGCGTGTACGCATTTTCTGCTTTTTTGTATTGTAATACGTATATAAAATGCAGACACATATGGGTATTAGCTAGATTTCTGACTTTGAGATCAATTTGGTATGATATTATCTTCAATAAATTTCGTGTGAACGTTGAAACTATCAATCGTCCATTAAACAATAAGATACTAAATTATTCAAAAGTCGATGTTAGAAACGACAGTTCCAAACTTAAGTTACTATTTCGGGGAAAGCGTGATGATATGAACTATGCATGTATGTAAATGGAAATGTGTTTGTGTCAGCACTTGAAATCAGACTGTTAGTAGCGTTAAACCTTTGAATGTTTCAGGAACTACGCATTGATGATAGCTGGACAGTTTAATGTTTGCTGATATTGAAGTCGGCTTTCTTGTGCATTGTTTCAAAAGGACCATTTCAAATGATTGTGACCTCCCGACAACTGACTTCCTATGAAGGATTTGGAACATTAATTGAAGAGAACACCAGAATAGATACTGAGGCCCAACGGGATTGTGTGTGGGAGTGTTTGATAAATGTAAATGTTTGCATGTTCAAGGAAACCAAATAGAAAGAATTGAAAGCAGTATAAACATGTAATATGAAAATGACTGCAAAAGTTCTCTGTAATAAAGAGTATTTTTTCTGTCTTTTGTTTTATTTTATTTTCGTTCTTGCGGCCTTTGATATTCTTTAGAATGGCATATTGAAATAAAGACATAATATATCTGAATGCACAGGTGAAAATCACAACAAATTCTAAAGAATATCAAAAGTCACATTTACAGTCGAAGGGTCATTTAGACCCGTAAGCCGAGGGTAAGTTTTTTTCGAGGTGCGATACGGTGAAGATGGCGAGGCGTAGCCGAGACATGTTCACCGTATCGAACCGAGAGGTCAGTTATCAAGAGGTTGGTTATCAGATAACTAACCTCGTGATAACCAACATCCAGGTTGATCTGAGGTCAGTTATCTAAAAATAACTACCTCTGATATTGACCCGATAACCACACCACGTGGTGTATAACTAAATAATACGTAAAGTTTAGCCATGCGATACCTTTTTCCTACACAAAATGAAATAAAGGTGTTCACACAATTGGCCGCCAATGGATTTTTATGGGAATCTCTATACTTTGTCCTCTTATTATAGATTTTTGGCTTGTGTAACGAAATTTTTAACACTGTCATAATAATACATTTAGCATTAACTTACAATTATCTGTGAAAATTTTAAAATATAGAATTCTCAAAAACCGTGCCACTGCCCCTTTAAAACATTATGAAGTATAGTTTGTCAATACGAATCCAGGTAACGGTAATGAACAAGATGTGAAGTCATTCCAACAGGACGCAAAAACACAAGCAAAGAAGAATGTTTTGATCTTCTATATCGCCTCATTAAAGGCATTCCAATATGACAATTCTTTAAAAAAAACAATGAACAGATATTGTTTTGTAATTTGAAATTAAATTTTGATGGCTTTTACGACACAGTCTTGACTTTGTAAATACGTCCGTGGATATAAAATCATAGTCTCAGGTTTGCAAATATGTCAAAGTATTTCATCACTTGGTTCACTCTTTCTTAGTTTACAATATTTAAAGTTTTTCATTCTAGGTAACGCCCACTAACAGTCTGATTAATATCGACTGTGGGAGGGGAAAAAGGGAAAAAAGTGTATAATAAGATCTCTAGCGTGGTTCGAACCTCACCCAGCCCGGCTTTCCTCTCATTCACAGTCTGAAGGCACCCCCATTACCCGCATGTTCTGACACAAGCTCACCTAGCCAGTCGCAAGGGGCGCAGTAAAAGCTTCGATATCATGCAGGGACAGGTAACTCCAATGTACCATTCGTTATACATAATCGCCGCTAAATGCTATTTAGAAACGAGGATGTGATTGGATAGCTTACGACTGGGTTTGTCCTCGCTAAACTAGTTATAGCAACACGCGATAGAGGTGGGTGCATTCAGACAGAGACGGAGAGGATATCCCGAATAGTTCGAGTCCCGATAGAGACAATATTTTTCATATTTTATTCCTCGGAGCACGGTTGATTTTTATCAGACTGCGCCCACTAATCGACGGCTACTTGGTATCTTAGCCGTGGAGCAAATCAAGTACACGTTGTTAAGAGTCATATTCAGTCTAAGTGAACCTAGCCTCAATATTATCCGTTTCTCTCCCATACTGAGTCTAGAAAGACCTAGTAGAGGGTCGCGTCAGCCGACCTTTCTGCGACCTATGACCCTCCAACGTTATACGTGCGAAGGCAGACTATTGTCGCTTGGTGAGATGACTTCTGATTGGTCAATTCGATACCCGGGCTGACGCGTCCCTCTACTAGACCTTTCTAGACTCAGTATAGGACTGAAACGGATAATATTGAGGCTAGGTTTACTTAGACTGGAGTCACATTGCGGCTAGGATACATTGATAAAAATATCTGCTTTGCCGAAACTTGTAATATATACATTTCTCATTTGGACAAGCAATTGCATCTGCTTATTGCATCTGAAAAGGTAACACTTAGCTACAGTATTTAATTTCGTTGCATTTCAATTTTCAGCGTTTTCTTGTGCTCTACGTCACGACTTTTGCGAAGTGAATTATGTGAACAGTATAAAATACAATGTTGAGAAACAGGGTTCATGCAAAAAATATTGCAAATGCCAAAAAAAAAGATCTATGTTATTGACGAACTATTTTCCAGGCTTGGATAAAACAAATGCCTTGTAAAACTTACCTTGCCAATCTATCTAACCAACAATGACCTCAATAGTCTTGAGTTTTTGTATTGTAACGTCTCTTTTGGTCTCTTGTATAAGTCGAAGAGGCCGTGGCAGAGGTAGAGGTAGTTTCAGTTACTGTAATCTCACCTATACATGGACAAGCAGAGATACAGCTAAATGTAGTATTCACCAGAACAGTATGCAAGTAAACACCTTTCATTTCATGATTGGCAGATTTTTTATAATTAAATTACTCATTGGCGGGTTTTTATAAATTATTTTGAAATAGAACGGATGTTCAAAATATATAGGGATAATCATAAAACTCTTGACAACGTCATGCCCTTTCACACCTATTGATTTAAAGAGAGACAGAGTATGTTGATAGGATCACATATGTCAAATTTTAAAATCGATGTTATTACATCGGGAACTACTAACCGTTACTGAAAATAACAAGTTAAAGGTCAATCAGTACATTAGAGCGAAAATACGGCCATTAAAAGTCGGGATTTTGATCGAAAACCGGACAATGTGGCTCGAGTGGCGCGTGCAAATTCGCCAAACCTAATTTTGAAACCTTGTTATAAGCTGACAGGAAGTTTTATTCGATTCGATAGTGTTTATTGGGTATTGTAACCAATAGGTAGATTAATTGGATGCATAACTTCGAATATTAAACGTATTTGAGATGTTTTCTTGATTTTTCTCCAAAATCAAGCATTTTAGAAATATTATGCATAAATGTATATATTTGCAAGTCCAGTGATGAGATATGAACTTCAATCAGCATATTAGATATTTTGTAGCTTATTAATTAAGGATTGTTTTACATGTTTTGTGCCTCTATCGATGTATAACAGCAACAAATTGTATAAAATCGCGTAGCGTAGCGTAGCGATTTTATACAAAATTTGTTGCTGTTATACATCGATAGAGGCACAAAACATGTAAAACAATCCTTATAATTACAAAATCAACATTTAAACAAAGTTTTTCCTAATTATTTTCAAAAAATATGTCATCAATGTCGTGAGATTGTGGTTTGTTACACGAAACAATACAAAGTTGAGTCAAAATTGAGAACTCCATAAACTAAAACGGCCGAAGATTTAATTTCGTTTTCGCAACCATTGACACCAATGCAATCACACTTCGTCTTAACCGGAATCCGCAATTTCGGAATAACCCTAATTAGCATATCACTCGACGTTCAAAATGTCCGCCGTTTGCGAGACGCTCGGAGCGAAGAAGCTTGAGGACTCGTAGTTATTAAAATGCAGTCTTTCCGGTGAATGTATGGATTGTGTTAGGGAGAGGAATGTATTTACTTGTTACAAACGCAGGTGGGAAGTGATAGGATATGTTATATTTGTCTTTGCAACAGAACGTAACTCGCAACTGTCAAAACCGGACTATTGCGTCAGGTGATGGTGACGTCACAAGGAATGAATGCACATGGTATGGTTGCAAATTTTTCTGCATTCATCGAGAAATGGCAGCAGGTTTTTGAGCGCTCTTGTCCAACCAGAATCGCGGAAATTAGTGTAACAAATCCATTTTGTAATTATAACCAAATAAAATTTCAAGAAAGATACTCTGTGTCACTTTAATGAACAAATAATGTCGTAAAAAGCCTTTGATATGTGGTTGATATCTAGCACGATGAATAAGACATGTATGTGTAAAGCAGAAATATAAGTTCAACCTAATAGTGTCATGTGCATTTCAAACAGCGATATCTAATCTGCTTGAACAACCATAGCTTGTATGATGAATATTTAACCACATGAACACGAAATGTATACGTACACACGTCTGCATGATATACAGGGGCTCATATAAATATGCAGAATTCAATGACATGACGTAAAATATGGAAAGAGATATACATCAGCTAACTGCTCTACATTATATTGCTTTGCATGCTGAGTTTATCTACCAACAAGAAAGTGTGTTTTTCGCTATTTTTATAAGGCCAGTTTACGATTACCATGCATATTCCTTGTCTTGACAGTACTCCTGTACCGTATCACGTTATTTTATAAAACCTCCCTTAAAGGGACAGTAGCACGTTTTTAGGGGGAATTTAAGGTGATGTCAGGAAAATGAGAATAAATGGTTCCAATTGAAAGACATTATATTTAGACTAAATGAAGTAGTAATAAATCAAATATAAAATGGATCGGCCATGAGATTTCTTTTTCTAATACAAAATTAATGTAAGGCGTTCACACAAAAATGGCTGTCAATGGGTTTTATGTGAATCTGTATTATTTATTCTCTGACTATGGATGATTGGTTTGTGTTTGAGATTTTTGACAATATCAACATAATACATTTATCATTAACGTGCAATTATCTGTGAAAAATTTAACATATATATATTTCAAAAAACCTGCTACTTCACCTTTAAAGGAGCAGTATTTGCTGAAAATATATGTTTTCAAATTCTCCGAACTAATATTAGTTTATGTCACGTGTTACATCTTACGGGGGCCGTACAGCCCATTACTCAACAGGATAATGCGTAAAGTCATAGAAGAAAATATCAAAACATAAACCACAGGAAGCCATTTTATGTGAACACATTTAAATCATTTAAGGTAGCTTAACTGAGCATTATACGTTCATTTTAGGATTGCATTTTTATTGAAAAACATCGTTTTATATTTGGTAACATATCTTTTCTTTTTCGTGTTAATATTAATTTACCCATTCTCTCCCCACAGAGGCAGATCAAGTCGTGTTGATTTAGCCTCTGTTCTATTACGCCGAGTTTGTGGGATAGAATAATGGGAGATGCCTGATTGGAGGCAATCAAAGTTAGTTGTGCAATCAGCGACGCTGTTCTTAAATCATCGTTTTGGCTACTGAATCAAGGCAAAAGCATTGTGATATGAACCACCCTCTCCATGCGAGAATCATTGTCATTTGATAAAGAAATTCAAATGGATTGTGATGCGGGTTTTTTCCGCCAGGGGAAACTGCCGGAACTCACGGATTTCGGCGTAATAGAACAGAGGCTAAATCAACATGACTTGATCTGCCTCTGTGGGGAGAGAATGTAATTTACCTTGAAGCTTGTTACCGTCTCTTTACTACATGCAATTCATACATGAATAATTCTATTTAGGTAGCATTTGAAATGTATGTACATATGATATGCAATGTAAAGGTTTATTTATTCATAATAAAACAACGGGAACACTTCCTTGAGAAACTGAAAGATATATAGTTTTTTACAAAAAGGGGGTAGATAGGAGCAAGACATGTAGAGCAGTATGTATATACATATCAATAGTATACTCAACTGTTGCATATGAAGACTGTATAGGTAAGTGAGTATATCAGCTCATCCGTTATTGTCATTCTACCACACACTGTCCTACATGTAGTTATTCTTCTCATGTTGGTTGTGAGCCAAAAAACATCAGTTGTTGCCAGTCTGTCTCTTCTTTGATCATTTTTCGTATTTTGGTTTAAGCACAGTCAAGAAAAAAATGATCAAGATGTCTCGCTTTGCTGAAATAGAATTATTCGAAATGTACAAGAAATCATATGTAGGGAAAATAATGCAATCTAGCTATGATATAAACCTATAGGGACGTCACTCCATTGTTCTTTGAGGTCTTTATATATTTTAATTTCCTTCTAACTCCTACGGCAAGGGAATTATTCGAGTAATGTCCCTCGGATGCAGGTTAACGTTATTATCAAGATAATCGCCCTGCAAAGCAGGATGATATTATGATTTATCCCTATTCAAATAATAATTATTTTCGAAAGATGTAATTAATGATGATTGTTAAAGTCAAAGTGTCAACTGACTATCACTTTTGAAAAATATCACAAATCGAATTTTGACACTGCAAATGTTTTGGCGATATGCCGTCTTCGAACCCGCAGAGTTTACACTACCGAATGCTAAACCCAACGCTCTGATCACTGAGCTAATATGACAGCGCTGACATACACTCAGGGGCAAAAGAAACGATACCATATAAAATGCATGATAGGTTAAGCTACGATTGATAGTTACGGCTGAAACAGGGTTAATTCATGTATTCAAGAGCTAACTGAACTAAGTTTTTAATTTCAGAGCTATATCTGTTAACGCTTTTGAAATACAAGCCTTTTAAAAAACGCTGTTAAAAAATCTCCTTAACTAGACGAGATAGGATAGTGAAAATGGCCCTTTTTCTTGTTTTTAAATCAAAATATAGGCAAAATGCGTGAACAAATTAACTTCTACAAGGGTTATTTATATTGATAACATCTTAGATTTAAAAAAAATTTAAATTTCATAATTATTTTATTCCAATTCCAAAGATTATGACCAAAAAACACACCGAAAAAGCTGTTTTTTTACCCCTCGTGTATTTGAACAGTCATACAATTATAACTATTATACTTTGATGTTTGAAATTGTGAGTACTTCTTCACAACTGATGTGCCTATCGCAAGGGCTCATAGTCGCATTTTATTTACAACAGGATTTTGTTTTGTACTCTTTTGAAAAGTTGGTATCGTTTCTTTTGTCCCTGAGTGTACATCGTTTATTAGGTCCTCTTATAACAAAGGTCTAAGTTTGGGGGTTTTATATTTTACGGCCGCCTCAGTTATTTTCACGTTATCGGTCGTGTCAATGTTATTATAACTAGTTGGCGGCCTACGGCCCCTGGGCAAATCCCGCGGGCAAACATCCATTATTATTGATAATGCCCGTGGACTATGTGTTATCCATAACATAGTAAACATTATTTTGTAACAATTTGTCTGTAAATTTGCTCTCGCGATTTTAAGCCTTAGTAGGTGCAAACTGATGTGTTACTGAACATCCCGAAAGGTCATTAATTTTGATTGACCATATATATATGTTAATTCTTTGTGGTCTTTCCAAAACCTTTCAGGCTTATTCCCGACTCTCCAAGATGGCTGCTCTCGAAGGGACGAAAGGAAGAGGCACTTGCCATCATCAAAAAGGCAGCAGAGGTCAACAAGGTCACACTTCCGGAGAAGATCCTGTCGGGCCAGTTTGAGAAGGATGAGAAGGAAAAAACCAAAATGAAAACTCTCAGAGATGTTCACTAATAAAACCTTGGCAGAAGCCTTATCATCTTTTATCTCTGGTAAATTGGTAGTGAAAAAACTTCTTTGATAAGTGATCTGTCTCTGATTTCTGAATGTTAAGATGTTAGTGATCTTCTATATAGACTTGATAAACATCTGAGGCTTGCCAAAGATATAATTACTTTATCAACGAGAATGGATTCTTTTGACATCAATTTCCAATAAAAATTCAAAAACATCCTTCATCACTATTCAACGGGGAAAATGTACAGCTCTGAACATGGCACTTTCAGGATATTTACAGTGATCGGAGGATATTTTGTTTGTGACTTGTCATACAGCTTGCACTGTTCATACTCGCCATCTTTCCGAGGGATGGAGGTGTTCAGGAGGAGTTGATGGCCGGCATCTTGTATATTGTACGTGTCGTTGTCAACATCTGGTACAGCACATCTGTGCAAAAGCATAGCATTTTGATGTCACTACTTCAACATGTAAAATCTTTGAACTGACTGTTCTTCATATTGACAAGGCATTGTTCAAAAGCTCCCGTCAATATACGGCTAAATAAACCTAGTCTCTTATAGGAGTGAAACGGATAATACTGAGGCTAGGTTTACTTAGACTGGTCAAAATATCATCGTTATTATATTATATTTTATTATATTATATTTTGCAGTTATCATCATCTACACAGCCGAGTTGTACCCCACCCCCATCAGAAACACGGGGGTCGGGGCTAGCAGTGTCAGCTCCAGGATAGGAGGGGTCATGGCTCCATATATAGCCGATCTGGTTAGTTGAGTATTCAATCTACTTGTTCTTTAGAATTGGCTCACTTGGAATATGTGTACATTTTATGAATGCTTCAACGTCTATTTGATTTGATGTAACTCTTAAATTGAGTTCGTGAATATTCACCTCCCTCGTTGGATATAAAGCACCAAATAATCATAGACTTAAAACAGAATTAATTGTAGATAAAGGAAGGCTTAAAATTATTTTGGATATTTGACCAACACTTTATCATTAACGGGTTTGATCGTGTATATTAGAACATTTTGGAGCCATCTTAGCTTTATATTAAAGAGACACAGAGTATGTTGATAGGATCAAATAATATGTCAAATTTTGAAATCGATGTTATTACATCGTTAACCACTAGCTGTTACTGAAAATAACAAGTCAATCAAGTACATTAGAGCGAAAATAGGGCCATTCAAAGTCGGGATTGTGATCGAAAACCGGACAATGTGGCTCGAGTGGCGCGCGCAAATTCGCCAAACGTAATGTTGAAACCTTGTCATAAGCTGACAGGAAGATGTATTCGATTCAATAGTGTGTATTAGGTACTGTAACTAATAGGTAGATTAATTGGATGCATCATTTCGAATATTAAACGTATTTGAGATGTTTTCTTGATTTTCCCATAAAATCAAGCATTTTAGAGATATTATGCAAAAATGGATATATTTCCAAGTCCAGTGATGATATATGAACTCCAATCAGCATATTAGATATTTTGTAGCTTATCAAAACCAAATAAAATGTTAAGAAAGATACTCTGTGTCACTTTAACATATGATATTGCAGGAAATAGGAAATCATGGAAAATTATATTCAAAAGATCATAGGATTTGGAAATTACCCCCTTCACATGATTACAGGCTTTATCGACGATTCCTATACACTATATTTTCAATACATAATTCAAAATATCAGCCTCTGTGATTCTATGCGTAACACTTTCCCCCTCTATTCCATCATATGCAGGGAGTGATAGTGGAGGGACAGTTTGGTGAAGCTCTTCCTCTGATTGTGTTTGGAGCCACTGCCGTCCTCGCTGGACTCTTGTCCTTCTGCCTACCGGAAACCATGAACCGCCCACTTCCGGAAACAATCGAGGATGCATCGAAGCTTTTCCAATAATGGGAACGTGTGGACACAAGTCTTACTTGTCATTTAACACATCTTTGAGTCTTACAAATGGTAACCAGCCTTAAGAGCTCAACAATCGCAATTAAATATTGTTATTGCATGCCAATTCTGACGCTATAACATCGAATAAAAGTGCCGTGTGTCGATGTTTAGTGACCAATAGCTATCAACTTAGCAGTCGATAAGCTCTGATTATATCTGTCTAAGTTCATAAAGTGCACGAGAACATAACAACATGCCTACCTTTGCCTATGTTTGCTATCTTTGACGTCACTAAGAGACAACGTTGGCGGTGGTCTAACGTCACAGACATCGGCTCTCAGGCAGTGAAAAACAATTGGTTTTTTTGTGTTTCAGGGTTGTCAGCAATCCTCACAACCTCTCTGTAAAGCCGTATCAAGTTACCATTAGATATGAAGGAACGCTACTGATTCTTGTAAAATGGGCTGTTTTTTATAAATTTTGTCAATTTTCAGAGGTTATCGCTATACTTTGCTATACCGTTTACTGGTTTTAAGGTGTTTTTTTTTTAACTATTGAAGTGACAAACAATCATTATGTACAGTTATTTAACTGTTTCGTCACGTGACTTAGTTCCAGCGGAAACGTCACGTGATTATGACATTTTTGCCATTTCTGAAAAATGCATGAATATTGCTCAATTAAATGTTTTAAACTTGAAAGTGTGGGTTTCAACTATGTCATTGCCAACGTAAATAAAAATGTAAATATGAGATCGTTTTCGAAATTTTTGTTTTAAAAGTGCCAAGTTTCTTTTGGTATTCACATAGTAATATTTACACATTTGCACTTATAACCTATATTATGTCTGTATGTTTTATTTTTACCCACGTGGTACTTCGTAAAGGGGTTTCATAATAATTTGTTATGACACATATGGGTCATAACACCTCGAAGTGATTTGATTGGCTTGCGGTGAACTTTGACATTGTCCGCACTACTTTATTCATTCGTAAAACGAACGTGTTTTCATTCACAAATTCGAATGGAACTGAGTGAGTCGGAGTCATTCTTCAAACTTTCAGTTTATCTTTTAAATCTTCCTTACCGAATTGTTAAGGAATAAATCGGAGGACAAAAGAATTACAATAAAACATCTTACTGATATCTCCAGGCTCATATAAACACAAAAGGGTTTAAATTCAGCACAATTTTATCACCGAATTTCATTAATTTCATAATAAAAAATGATATATGGATTGTTTCGTTCTGCACCATCGCTTGTCGTGAGTTATTTTTTTTAGGTAAAAGGTGAACACAATCAAAGTTTTGAACCAATGCGTGATAACGACACGTGTTGTGATCAAAAAGCAAACAAGGGGAAGAGTCAACAAAGAGTCCAAAGTTTAAACCACTTCTCATCAATAAAGTGACAGTATGATCTGATTATCACGCATTAGAAGAGAGTTGAAACTTTATAATCTGATGCAGACAACACGCCATGGGAGATCGTTTGAAGAAGCGCCCTTAAAATGTCAAAATGAACGAGTTACGTCGACTGTATAGAGTTACCTCCCTTTGACTACACAACGAGCTAAAAGTGTCACTGTGATATGATCCACATACCATTCAGCATTAACATGTGCTTAAACCAAATAATCGATAAAATAATAAAACATTTCACATATTAATCCTAAAAATCAAAATATATGACAAATAATTGTTTTACATTGGTGCTTGTAACTTTAACATATCAAACACTATGAAATCGTAACTGTCAATCTGATTACTTTGGAATAAGTTTCCAAAATAACGTTAGACTGATTGACGTGCGTCATTTTCCGGTTTTCCATAACAACCGTGACTTCATATATTGAATTTCCCATTGTCACAATAAAAGTAAAAAAGTATCAAAATGATACTTTTCAGCAACAGTCGGTACGGATCTATAAAATGACGCCATTGATGTGTATAAGTGATCCCAACAACACACGGAGTGGCTCTTTAATTGTTCATGTTTTAAGCACTTTTGACTTCTCTCTGTAATAAATGTTTTCTATCGTGTATTAACGGTTATTTAAAAATAGGAAATTTTCAAGATAAAGACATTCAATAACATTGTGACGCCCTTTACTCGGTAATATGTCTGTCACCCGTCTAAGAAAATAAGACCTTCCCATGGAAGCATCTTACTTCATTTAAGAATTGAATGTCAGTTTGTGTGTTTGCACTTGAAAATGAACGATGTCAAAGCTATATTCAAACTCGTGTGAACCCAGCGAGCTTGCGAGTGCAAACACACAAACTGACATTCAATTCTTATAATTTCGCACCATATATGGAATGGAACGGATTTGAACCCTGATGATCCAGTGAACGAGTAACACTGCGACAAGAAATAATCCGAATTTGGAAAGAAACTGAATATTTATCATATTGGTTTGTGTTCTGTAGATTAAGAGAACACGCTGCACAAATATGTCAAATGAAGCGCACACTATGATAAAATCCCTTCGCGCAAGGAAGGGAGATCAGAGTTATCCGCCTTATAACGTCGTGTCATGCTGGTTCATTGGCCCTTAAGGGCATCTTCGTCAAAATATGTAAACATCTGTGGTTGAGTGATATTTTAATTATCAAAACTGCTCTACCTAACATTTTAAGCTCTTGTGTATACATCGTGACTATAAGGTTGTCTTTTTTACGCCATACCGTACCCAATTTTGATGGTCATGTAAGATTCATCAAGCAACTGTAAATGCATTTCGTTCCGTTCGATCAGACCCATTTTTCAGTCTTACAACTGATCTAAAGCAAATGATAAGATGAATGTTTTTCACATCAAAATATATTTATTGGTTGATAAAATATGATTCAAGTTTCTTTGGTAATATATACTAAAGATTTATTAAATAACATTCGATTTGATGATGGATGGAGAACTAAAGTAGTTCCGGTGAATGTGCACACGACCCGAAAACGTTCACACAAGTATGAACGCTTTTTTGTGTGAGTTCATGAGAAATGAATCGATGAAACTTCGGTCACATGACCATGCCCCAGACCAATCAACGTTCGAGAATACGTGTAAACTTCAGAGTGTGAAATTTTATATCAACCCATTAACCCCTTGATTAGATAACTTAGATTCTCCCAGTGCCTCTTGTTCGCCAAGATTCGAGCGATCGGTACAAAATCACTCGTTATTCGACGGATAGGTACAGTTCAGTTTTAAAAATTCGACGGATTAGGCTGTCATTTCATGTTGTCATGAATACCCGGTTGTCATGTTGTCATGAATAACGGTTGTCATGTTGTCATGAATACCCGGTTGTCATGTTGTCATGAATACCCGGTTGTCATGTTGTCATGAATAACGGTTGTCATGTTGTCATGAATACCCGGTTGTCATGTTGTCATGAATACTCGGTTGTCTTGTTGTCATGAATAACGGTTGTCATGTTGTCATGAATAACCGGTTGTCATGCTGTCATGAATAACCGGCACGGCCGTGAAAATACGATGATACTTAGTTTACTGATTTATACGGAATGATCAATTTGCTCTGCAAAGCTTAGACCGTAATTAAAATTGCGAGTTTTAGAAACAAGACAAACGTACGTAACTTTGGGTTCCTATCTCGGATCTGTTGGTTTCAGACCCAGAGATGTAACTAATAAACCACGCAGGTTGAAAATACGTTATGTTTTTTAACGACAACAGTACATTATTAAGGTAACTGTTTTGCCTGAGTAGAACATTAAATTGTTTAAATTCCATTTTCTATAATCTTTTAAACTCTATTTATCAAAATTAGATTTTAAGAAATTTTATCGTTGTAAATGTTTTTGGCAACTAGCACCAGTTATAGTTGTGTATTTACAACATGTTACTATAAGTGTCATAAACAAATCATTCATTCGAATTCATTGTAACGGAATTAATAACTTCTAAAAATCCTTGGTCCGAAATGTATAAGAACAAATTCAAAATTATTTTCTGTAAACTGTGGCCATATTGACAATGCCACTCGTACTGCTCCTGCAATTTTCAAGCAGTACCGTACAAGCCAGGCCAAAAGTTTGCATTACAAACGGTGATATCACCACACTTTTCTCCACAAAGTTGTCGTTGAAAAATTTCAATATATACAGTATGATTTTCACTATGTATAATCGTTCACTGACACTAGCGAGATGTACGGCGGAGAATGTTGCTAGTGAGGAGCCGAAATCGAAAGTTTAGTCATATTTTACTTTCAAATAATCAACATCATTTTGGTTGTTAATGCACACATAATTAATAAAATTTGTGTGCTTATTGTATCCAAGGGACAATAACAATGATCGTTGAGAGAATGCTAATGTTAGTAACATATTTACTATCTCTCACATTAAAAAGTAATGTCTCCGAAAGCTATTGAAATGCTACTCATTTGGAAAAAGTTGGCGAAACGGCAATGAATTGCTTTCTGTGATCCCGTTGCCACACTCCTCGCTAGCAACATTCACCGCCGTACACTTCGCTAGTTCCGGTGTACGGTTATACACAGTGATGTAGATATTGTAATACATGCTGTATTTACAACTTATCGAGGTTATCGAATGGCTAACTCATTTGGTCTTAAACCATCTTCACAACGTCACGGGCGAAACGAAAAAGTTTCTAAACTTTCCCATTCCTCCCTTGACATCATTGGCCGTGATTTCTGTGAGGAGAGTTGCTCGATACGTTTTCACCTTGCCGTGGGAAGATGGTCTTAAACCAGCAGACACCAGGTTGATCATGACCATGGTTTGACCGCTACACTTGAAAACACCTTCTTTAGGAAAATTGCAATGTTAGTGACTATTTTAAAGATTGATTTGCACAGTTAAGTTCGAACTTGAATTTATTTCAGAAATCAAAATATCACTTTCCGGTGTTCATTGCATTACCGGTTGTTCATGATGAACACCTCGGCATATGTAATATTCATTATTTCATGATAAAGATTTACAGTTTAGAAGTTCTATGCAAAACTTTCTTGAAAATATGGAGACATTTCAATATTGTTCTCAAGCATAGGCATAAGTTAACTAGGTTAACTAGACAATAACTGATCAGATTTAATTAACTAATTAAAAACCTCTTAACATCTATTGTTGAATTCTTTTTATCATTTTCGCAGGATCATCAATAAAGATAAGATAGGTTATTGATAAGCGTATTCTTTACGCTGTCAACGGTTTGATAACAAACTTTCTACAGACTCTGCAGTAAAGATAACCTTAAAAATGTCTGACACTCGAGACACCACATCTGATATTTTAATAAAAATATCCTTATTTATGACTTAATCTAGAAACACTTAAAGCAATGTTATTTTTTCGTTTTCCAAAGCTTTTATAAACAGCAAGTGAAGAAGAACCAAAAGACAGTTAATTCTATACAACTACCCTCAGATTTTCTTTCAAGTACAATATGTGCATAATCAGATTTATTATCGCTCCAACATAAAGTTTGTACAGTATAAAGTGTTCATTGTTACTTGAGAACCCCGTTCTCCGGAGGACCTGAAATCAAAGGCGATCTAATATGGCCAAATCCTTCTTAACAACCTGAGGTTATTTGCGCTTGAAGGTGCATTTGAATAATGTACTACTTTCCTAACGCCGCGGCGTGGAAGAGAGGTATACAGAATGTGACAAGTTACATCGCCTGTCGTTCTCTGTCTTTCTGACGTCCCTACAATATTTAGATGGCGTAATGGTGGTCTGGACCTACTACATCTTATAGGCTTGGGGTATTTTTAAATGAATATGATACAACGCAATGTTGTGATTGGTTTAGATATGTATTATGATATAGAGGAAGAGTATTATCGAAGTCTGAAATTGATGACCCGATCTTCATGTTAAGTGTATGTAGCATTTGGAAAATAGGTTACTTAAGTAGGGGTATAGTAACAACATTAACAATAGTACAGTAGTTACACAGTGTAACAATGATATCAGAAAAAGATGTGGTAAAATTGCTGTTGTTTTAGCAGCAGCAGCAATTGTTGTTGCTATTACTTGTGTATAAAGCAGATGTAGATGTAGTGGCAGCAATAGCGATAGTAGAAGAAGTATTGATAATAGCATAAATAGTCGTAATAGCAGGATCAGCAGCACCAATAGTAATAGTAATAGTGGTAGTAGTAGTAGAAGCAGTAGTAGTAGTAGTAGTAGATGTAGTAGAAGTAGTAGTGGTAGTGGTAGAGGTAGTAGTTGTAGTAGAAATAGTAGTGGTAGTAGTAGTAGTAGTAGAAGCAGTAGTAGAAGTAGTAGTAGCAGCAGCAGGGCAGCAGCAGTAGTAGTAGTAGTAGTAGTAGTAGTAGTAGTAGTAGTAGTAGTAGTAGTAGTAGTAGTAGTAGTAGTAGTAGTAGTAGAAAAAGAAGAAGTAGTAGTCGTAGAAGCAGCAGCGGTAGTAGTACTAGAAGTAGAATTACTAGTAGTAGAAGAATCAGCAGTTATGGTAGTAGGCTACTTGATATTACCCATACGGGCGAGGCTACGCGAGTGGATATTTTTTATATCTGCACATGTGCGTTTTAGTGATTCTAAACGTTGACTGGTCGGTTCCCAAGAGAATGGAAGACGATTGGTCGACGGGACTATTTTCACGTTTCATTGATAGATACAACATGCCGAACTCACGCATGTCGATTAGGCAAAACAAAAAATCGTAGAACAATGAAACCTACTGTTCATGATATTTTTACACTTTGATATCTAAACGCATTAATCTATTTGATAATTCATCTACGTGTTCAGTTTCACTGCAGTCACAATTTTTTTTTTTAACAAATGCACATTCAGAGCTGTCTGTTTGTGAACTGATTGAAATAGTAGAATTAGTAGAAGTAACCACAGTAGCTAGTATTTACAGCAACTGTCATTACAAAGCCAGTATTTGTAATACTAAAGATGACAATAACAGTAGCAGTAGCGGTATAAGAAGCAGTACTAGTACAAGTATGCGTATAAAAGTAGCAGCA
Organism: Steromphala cineraria; assembly: GCA_916613615.1. Classification (NCBI taxonomy): domain Eukaryota; kingdom Metazoa; phylum Mollusca; class Gastropoda; order Trochida; family Trochidae; genus Steromphala; species Steromphala cineraria. The sequence goes on along the minus strand of OU744725.1, from coordinate 53,809,596 downwards.
GAAGCAGTAGTACGGTAATTGAAGTCGTAATAGAACCAGCAGTAGATCGGCCAGTGTTAAATATGATATTTTGCAATAAAAATTGTCACTTTACCATGTAATCATTCATATCGTCGATTATATGAGTTATTTACATGTAATTAATATTCTATTCGGAATAGTTATGAACATAACTTTTTAAGGGGCATTTTATAAGTTGGAACGACAATAACGCAGAAGCAGAGAGCGACACAATAATTTGTGTCGAAATGTCGCATACAATGAAATAAGAAGTTGTCATCCATATATTTATCTGCATTAATAACAACTTTTGACCATTGCGTACAGTAGGTTCATACAAACTATCGCGTAAATTCTCCCACTATCGTATTAGCTTTGACTACTTAGCACAATAAACAGACATAAGTGTTTATAAAAACATTAAAAAATAACCTATGGTAATGGCATGGTTTAAATGTCGAAACCCTACCCCTCTCCCTCGTTACCCATAAACCACCTCCCCTTCCCGGTTTGAGGGGGCAAGGGTTAACAGCGATAACCCCCTGAATGAGAAATTAGATGCTAGTTGCTCTCTTTTGTATCAATTAAACACAAGAACAGTAGTGTTAGTAGCAGAAATCTCCACGATTTATCATTATGGGAGACAGGTCATGTCACAGGGGATTTAGCCGAGGAGAAAACAAGGATTACTTCTACCCCTGAACTCCATTTCTGAACCAGATGGAGACCGATTGAGCTTTTATGCTACTGGCCTGGTAGGGACTTCGTGCTGGAATCTGAAGCAGTGTTTATCTGTGATATTATTCTTACTTTTTATGATTGATTAGATGTTTTGAGGGCGCTACGATTGATCTTACATTTGAAATGTTTCTGTGAAATTGATGAATGGGTTAGATTTGAGTGTTGAAGGTAATAGGGATAAAATATAAATCTATGGTTTTGTTTGGATATTTTGATATGATGAATGTCATAATTTGAAAAATTATTTTATCAATATCGTCATTGATAAATAATATAAAAAAATGCTTTAAGGGTTCAATGCCTGAAAGTATTGGAGTTGACTTAAGTGCTACTGTCTTAACCATTTTTATTATAGAAAGTTAATCTAATTCGTCAATAAAATATGAAACTCAATATACTTGGTATTTAAATGAATAAGCATTTTGTTTCACCACAATCCGACAGAAGGCAATGGTCAAAAAACAAAGTTGAGAGATTACAATGGTTTATAGACAAAATAACATGTATATATACAAGTGCATATACTTCCTTATTGAGAACCTATTTCCATTTACACTTAAAGTGACCTATCTATCAGTGTTCGGTCCGCCGTTTTAACAAGGCATGACATGATAAATTCGCTGTACTATTAGAAATTTTCCAATATGAACAAATAAACTGTTTGTATTGACACATTATATACTTCATTTTTACAATTTTTATTCATAATGATGCCTAGCAATGTTTTCACACTCCTAGTGCCGATGAATGGCTTCCCTTTTTTGTTGGTTATTTTTTACCAATTCTGTACTCTTTTTATCTAATTTTTTAACGTAAATTAACAAAACCACTACCAAAAGTAACATGCTCAAACTGAATTGTTATAACCATGTACTAATAACATACAAGTCCTAACCCGAGAGTCCAATTGAATTTCGTTTCCACACAAAATTCCCGATAGGACTGTCCCTTTAAAAAGCATACATTAAAGTATAGAAAATCTTTCAAAATCTCCTCTCAAGATCGATGACATGTGCGCTGTAGAAATTCTCACACGTGTTCAGTCGCTGTCCTCCAGTCATTTCTATGTTCCATTGCAACATTACCATCTTGTGAACAGTCCTTTTGGTATAATTATATATAAATGGTACAATCCACGTGCACAAAGATCCATCATCAGACCATTTTGTTGAAATCCCAATGTTTCGTTTTGTCGCCTAAAATCCGAATGTATAAAGATGAACACAAGATCAATACCAATTTTCTACGATCCTAATTATATGTACGGTAAAATCCCCTGTACACAGATACATCATCAGACCATATTGTTGAAATCCCAATGTTTCGTATGGTCGCCTTAAATCCACATGCACAAAGACCGAAACCAGACCAATACCAATTTGCTTACGATCTTAATTATATGTAAGGTAAAATCCAAATGTACAAAAATACATCACTAGACCGTTGATGTACAATCCTCATAGATCAAAGGGTCGCCTTAAAACCACATGTACTAAGAAACATCACATATTTAACAGGAGCACATCCTTAGGTCTCTGATAGTATTTTCAAATAGTCTTCACAACAGAGGTCCGTTACAAATATCCGGGTAGTTTGGGTAGCCTGGCGGACATACGGGTGGGTAGTGGACAAGACGCGGACATCTTCGCTGTTGTTCCGGGTACACATTCTGAAATATAATTATCAGGTTTTAAGAACTTGTCCTAGTTACAGGTCCGAGGTCTGCTGTATTGGCCCAGTTACAGGCCCGATGTCTGCTGTATTGGCCAAGTTACAGGTCCGAGGTCTGCTGTTTGACCCTCGTAGATTAGGGGATATAGGTTTATGAAATACAAGTTTTACTGTTATGTCTACATAAGGGAAAGAAAATACATTGCTTTGATTGATTGATTCTATCCGAAATAAATACAAAAAGTAATCTAAAGTAAATGATAAATAACGAATTTACAAGAAATTCCTGATGTTAATACTCTAGAAATCATTTATATCAAATATATATGGTCACAATCTTTTTTAAACTCGAAATTTGAAATATGTGAGAATACCGGGGAGTGCTCATGAATTTATGATGTCCAAAAACCTATCAAGATATAAGAATAATTTTAAATCATGTCTATACCTTCATAAAATTATGTTTCAGTTACTACTTAGCATACTTCTAAATAATATTAATTTGATAACTCTCATTATGAAAGCATTGCAATAGGAAAATATATGTAATGCATATTCAATACCATTTCACCATACCTTTGTACTTAATCGTTGTACCAAACAAACGTGGCCGTTAATTACTTACTAACAACACAACACAACACAACACAACAAAATAAGAAAAAAATATCCTGTCTTATTGAAGCGTTGCAATTAGATTAATATATATCCATTGGTACTTAACTATTTAAACACTATTTTAATATAATAAACAACAAACTAAGAAACCTTCAGCTTAGCTTTAATATGTTTTATGCATTTGTTTTGATTTCCATTTTCAATAAATTGTTAAAACATTATTGTTAAGTTGTAATTTCCTTCTCAAAGTTCCAACTTGTGAAACTATATGTTTGCTACATGAAATCTTTCTGAAATAAAAATGTTTCTCATTTATCACAACAACACAGAACAACAAAGCATCATAGTATTTAGTTTATTCAACATATTGTCGAGGTCATAATGTTAATCCATGTCTGACATCAATGTTGCTACACATCGTTGTTAAAACACTCGCCTGAACGGATTTCATTGGGCGTCTAGACTGAATGTTTTCACGATGTTCAGCTGACCGAACTTATTATCGTTTCTGGTAATAAAACATAAGTATTTAACAGAAAGGTTTTGTTTAGTTTCAGGTAAAATGGAGTAAAAGACATTTACATTCCTAGAAACAAGCAAGTATTTAAAAACTGTGAAAGGCATCCTGTCTCAGGGTACGAACGTTACGCTTACTCCACTAATCTGTACCCTGGACTCAGAAGCTAGATTTGCTCGCGCGGCCTGACTTGGGATATAGCCGATCAGATCATTTTCTCGCCACGTTCTCAATGAATTTAAACGAGAAAATAATTTTAATTGGGTATATCCCTAGTAGGGCCGCGAGAGCAAATACAATAATCGAGAATTTATGTATCAAATCTTACTTCGTTCTGCTCTATGTGTTAGTAGAAATAGCTTTTAAAAGGTCTTAATTGGGAATTGGAAAGTAAAAAATCGTTATAAAATTTTACCATATGCTTTAAAGGGACAGTAGCACGTTTTTTGATAATTTCATATTTCCATATTTTTCACTGATAATTGTAAGTTAATGCTTTATGTATTATTTTGACAGTGTCAAAAATCTCATTACACAAGCCAAACATCCATAGTCACAGGACTAAGTATGAAGGTTCACATAAAATCCATGGCGACCATTTTGTGTGAACACCTTTAATTCATTTTGTGTAAGAAAAAGGAATCGCATGGCTAGACTTTAAATAATATATATGAATTATAATTGCTCCAATTACTTTAAATACATTGTCTTTCAATTGGAACCATAAATTTTCATTTTCCTGACATCACCTTATATCCCCCCTAAAACGTGCTACTGCCCTTTTAAAGTATTTTATCACGTATAAACAAAACCATAGTGTTGTCATACTGTTTTTCTATTAACTCTACATGTATAAAGAAAAACAAAGTATGATTAAAGCGGGCAGCTGTGTGGTGATAGCTGTTAAATCTCATTATTTTAAATCTTGTTTGAAGAAAAACTATTAATTTATCAGTTTGATAATTTTAAACATGATTTCAACAACAAAAATCTTCATTTAGATCTATTACATCCTCTATATAGTATACTTAATATTTAAACAAAACAATGGTGTTGATACTGTTTGCGAACCCTCTATTTACTTTATTGGTCGCGAGATTAAAAACATGATAATCATATCAAAATATGAAACAAACTGTTAATTAGGACATGGAATTTGTCTGAAGTAAATGTATTAAAAGGTTCAATGAATTTTAAGTGTGAATGAAAATAGCAAAAAGAAATATACATCAATGGTTGCACGTACACTTGTTTTTGAAATGAAAATAAATCAATATTTATAGTTATTATTTATTATTCATAGGTTTTATAGCACACTTGAATCTTGTTTTCGATATTCCTCTTTATTCTCATGTTAGTCATCACGAGTGATACATGTATTAGGAAATAATTAAATTAATGATAAATGAACTTTAAAGACAATTTGATTTCAAATCTCTGTGATATGGAATTTTGCGTCTTGAGCTTGTTATTTAGCATGGAAAGTGCGCTTAAGAAATAGATTATCATCATCATCATCATCATCATCATCATCATTACAGTTATTAAATTCAGTGATCTCGAGATCCAACTCCCGTTGAGTATATCTCTTGCCAAAATTTGTTAATTAAAATATTGTAAATTACTTGTTAATTCGGTATACATGCATGAGAAGTGACAAGGGCTATCGTTCGGGCGACATATGTTTATTATTAGTATTAAATCACATGTAATCTCTTATAACGGTAATTCTTTTAACGCTTTCTGGTATATATTTCCACGTCATTGTATTTGAAGCTAATTTAAACTCTAACTATTGTGTCAGGTATGACTTAGCCATGTACTTTGGTACACTCACTCACCTTTACCTACCACCCCCATAAAGCCGGCTTCTTCCATAATACACGTACATACGGTTGCAGATATCTTTACCGGTACCTACCGCGATCAGACTGCAATCTGAATGCAATTGACCGCGATCAGAATGCAGTCAGACCGCGGTTGACCGCGATCAGATTGCAGTCAGAACGTGGTTGACCCCGATCAGATTGCAGTCAGAACGCGGTTGACCGCGATCAGATTGCAGTAAGACCGCGGTTTTCAGGTAACTAATTCTGTAAGGGTCTGTATAGGGTCTGTTATGTTCACTATGTGAAAGATGTCCCTTTATACTTCCGATATGTCCTTTAAGCCATCTTCTTCAATATATATCTACTCTGTCAGCTATGACTTAGCCGTCTGTCCATAATAACATTATGTCCTTAAAGCCAACTTTATCCATATTTCGTATATGTCAGCTATGACGTAGCCGTCTGACCATAATTACGTTATGTCCATAAACTAAAACCAATTTATTCCATGATATTTCGTATGTGTCAGCTATCACTTAGCCGTCAGTCCATAGTTACATTATGTCCATAAAGCCAACTTCTTCCATCATATTTCGTATATGTCAGCTATGACTTAGCCGTTTGTCCATAATTATGTCCATAAGCCAACTTATTCCATGATATTTAGGTATATGTCAGCTATCACTTAGCTGTCCCTAATTGCATTATATCCATAAAGCCAACCTCTTCCATAGTATTTCGTATTTGTCAGCTATCACTTAGCCATTAGTCCATAATTGCATAATGTCCAATAAGCCAACCTCTTCCATTATATATCAATATGTCAGCTTTAACTTAGCCATCTACCCTAACTAAAGGTATGGCCATAAAGCCAACTTCTTCTATAGAATAAAAATTACGTCAGCTATGACCTAACAAACTACCCTTACTTACGTTATGTCCGTAGATCCAACCTCTGCCATTTTCGACGATGTCGGTGTTGTCGGCGTTGACATAGACCTGCCGGGTGGCACAGTCACGACGTGTTTCCCTCCTCTGATCGTGGTCCCGGATCAAATCCTCTAAGTTCCTGATATAGTCAATAGCAACCCGCAAGGTTTTCACCTTTGAAAGACGTTTGTGTTTTGGTTCATACGGCACATGTTTACGGAGTCGTGTAAAGGCACCGTTGACGGCCTGCACACGACGTCGTTCCCTAGCGTTACGTCTCTGAACTAGATGCGGTGGTTTCTGGCAATGCGGGATATGACGGTAGGCTGCAGCCTTCTTGTTCGCTGCTCTCAGAAGTCCTTCAGAACTCTTCTGGTACATGGCACCATTGGACTTGGAGCTCTGTTCCTTGTTTTCGGGTGTCCCCCCGTCGTGCGAGAGACGCGAACACGCTGCCATACCCCATAGAGAGACAGAACACCTACTGAGACAGCAGGGATGTCTCTCTTGCAGGGCTTGCCACCATCCGGATATTAAATCATTGAATATTAATGCAAACTGATTGAACAGTTAGAGAAGAGCTCAGCGCTGTAATTACTGCTGGTTTCTTAGACGACGCCCGAGGAGGTACGTTCCATCATGTCACTGGGAGGAAGCGTTTGGATGGAGGAGGGATCGACAAAGGGGCTTCATAGAACGTCGACGCTTAGACTGGTAGACTGTAAGCTCAGTTGTCCATACAAGAAAATTTGTTGCATTATCAACATTTTCCACAAATTTACACATTTGCGGGTATAACCTTGCCGCCATAAGTGCCACACACAAGTTCGAGAGAGGGAGGTCGTAACACTACTCCAGGTGTAGGGTTATATACCTACCTACCTTTTGTCATACCTGTTCATCATCTCAGGTGTATCACCAAAGGTGTGAAAATAAAGTAATTAAAGCTGAGTTAGAGTCTCATAAAGTCTTCCTTTCTCTTAAACACAGCTTATCGGCTCCTATACGTAATGTGTTTAGTTTCACTGTGCAATGAAGGTTTGTAACACGAGTTTTGAGTTCTTCAAGTGACATTGACGCTCTTTAACTAGGCACACAATGGTCCATGAAACTAGAGGATATAATGTGCGTTTACTGTTTTCTTTATATATTTCAAATTTTAATGATGATGCATTTAATGTGCATTTGTATGTCGTGAAATGTGTAGTGAACCTTGGCAATCATTAGCACATTAAAATGAGAACAATAAAATAGGACCCAATGCTCATAGTTTTCCCCTTGTATGAATATTATGTTTACTTGCTGTATACAGAGAACATACATTCAAGTCTGTTACTTGTATTTTGTTGTTGAAAATAAGGTAATCAATTTACAAAAACAATTGGTTAATATCCTGCAACTAAATTATAAGAGCTTGGTGACAATCAATTGAAAATGTTTGACAGATATTTCCAATTTTGAACCTTGCGTTCGAGAATGATTATCATTTTATTCTCGTAAGTCGCTTGTATAAGGATTCGAGAAAATAATCTATCAAACAACACTTTTGGTTATCACTATTTATAAATCTACAATTCTGTTATGTACATTTCAATTTGATCTAATAAAACGAATAAAATATTATATTGACGAAACCTACATTTATTTTGATTTGTATTTTGAAACACTCAGTTGTCATTGAAGATTTCATAATTTTAGGTTTGGTATATTGGCCTTGTGCTTATTACAAAAAATTCTTGACATGGTATGGTGGTATCAGTACAACAGAAACACTATGAAACGATTCCCTGAATATATCTTACAATTTTAAACCCTCTAGAATTGATGCAATGTACATCACCATGGTTGTTAACTTATTTGTTTCAATCAGTATTTGTGTATTGTCGGACACGTTTTCCCTAACTTTGGGTGGCAACTTAAAGGGCCAGTGTTACACCTTATTTTTTAAGTTTATATTTTCAATATTTCACTGATAAGTGTACGTTAATACTTAAAGTAATGACAGTGTCAAAAATCTCATTATACAAACCAATCATCCATAGTCAGAGAATAAATTAGGAAGATTCACAAAAAGTCCATTGGCGGCCATTTTTGTGTGATTTTCTTTGGGTAAGAAAAAGGAATCGCATGACTGAACACATCATTTTTTTATTTATTACTGCTTCATTTAGTCTAAATAGATGGTCTTTCAGTTGGAACCATTTATTTTAATTTTCCTGACATCACCTTATGTTCCCCCTAAAAACGTGCCACTGCCCCTTTAACAACTGCCTCATCAGGTGGGTTATAAACAAAAGGTTAACAGTTACAGCAATGACGGAAATCGCCTTATCAAGTTTAAAAAATTAATATGCAAATATATATGTATATATAAAAAAAACAGTGTAGAAGTACTTTAAATAATGCATTAAAAGTTCATACAATAAATCAAATCTCACGTCTAAAATAAAAGATCCAACCTTTTGATTTTCAATTGCTTCAGGTGTCAATAGATGCTAATATTAAGTTTAAATACACGTGAGTCCTCTTTTCGTTTTATTGTTTGGAAAACATTGTCAACATTCAAAAGGACTTGGAAGGTTTTGTCCATCAGTTTTGATTTTCATGTTTTTAAAATTCCTAGATCAAATCTTTTCATAAAACACGTTAGCTAAAAATTTATTATATGTCAAGATAAGTATATGTTGACGCTATGATATTCATTAATAATATGCAACCTTCATAATGAAAACATCCATTGATCATTACCTTAAATCGATTAAGGATGTATTTTTAATTTCATGTTATCTGAAAAATTTAACTTTCTAACCGTTAATATATAAATATTCATATAATATAATTATAATGTGATATAATATAATTGTAACGGTTCATTGATTTTTAAAATAACAAAAGAGAACTATAAACATGGTATGTTATATGTCAATGGTATTCCATAGTAAAATGGTTAATACATATGAAAAAGTTTTCATAATACGTCAATCCAATTTGAATTCATGAATATAATTCAACATTCTGCAAAAGATTTTAGTTTGATTACTTTAAATATAAAAAGGTATACTCTGGTTTCAATGTCAGAATGTTGGACTTGTGTACTGCTGAAAGTGGAAGTAGCACAATTTTAGGGGGTATATAAGGTGATGTCAGTAAAAATGAAAATTAATGGTTCCAATAGAAAGACAATGTATTTAAACTAAATGGAGCAATAATAATTCAAATATATAACCTTAAGTTTAGCCTTGCGATTCCTTTTTCTTACACAAAAGAATTAAAGGTGTTCAAAAAAAATGGCCGCCAGTGGATTTTGTGTGAATCTTCATCCTTTGTTCTCTGACTATGGATGACTGACTTGTGTAATGAGATTTTTGACACTGCCAAGATAATACATTTACCATTAACTTACAATTATCAGTGAAAAATGTTAAATATAAAATTATCAAAAAACGTGCTACTGCCCCTTTAAGTAAGTAATTTCTTTAACTAAAAAAGCTTTCTCTGGTTGGACGTTAGCCTTCTGAATGCTCAACTGTACACTGTTTCTATTAACATTATTTATATTTACAATATGCATTTGTCAACAAGATTACATAATAGAATCTCAGAGACGTCGATTAAGCCAGTTGATAGCAGTTAATAAGCCCGAGGCTATTTCTATGATGTGCAGTTGGAATGAGAATCGACAGATTACCGGATATCGAAACATCAAATATTGATGGGACATTTAAGCCATCCAATATCGCTAGGAAAATACGTCAGGCATGTTTTATAGACAAGATGATCAGGTTGTATTGGAGACAGATATTTGTAGATTCGGCGTTAAAGGAAACAGGTTTGTTGGCCAAGGTGAACTAACTGGCAAAATAAAGTACTTCAGTTGAATTTATCATATGTATATTTTTGAATTACAAATATCGCTAATTTTATGTCGTATATACTCAAACTGATAACATAATTGTAGTCAAATGCGATGTTATGTGTTCCTTGGTAAAAGTAGGGTTATTTGAAACTCAAAGTTTTATCTTTGATTGCTATTCCCAAACATCTTTGACAACATGTCTTGAAGCTTAAGTTCTAAGCTCTTTTAAAAAAAAGTATTTTTTTAAGGAGTATTTTGCAACTTGAAGTTACTTGAACTTAAAGTGCCAGATGTCTTCTTTTCCTCAGTATCAGAAATAAGGTTTACAATTAAAATGTTATGGGTATAATTTCAAAATTTAACAGCTTTCCTCAACATTTTGTTGCATATGGTTTAAACTCAGAAATGACTTTTTTTCCAAACAAAGAAATTGTTATAAGAACGAGAGACTGTATTTGAATGAAGGGATATCTGAGGAAATTAATGAGAAAAAGAAACCACCTACATAAAGTTGCTTATAGAAAGAATGACACTTACCATTCACAGACCCCCGGGTCATTGAGCAATCATCCCTTTAAAAAAAAAAAAATTGAGATGACCCCCAGATTTGACAGCCTTCGTAGATACATATGTTAATATTATGTATCTACGAAGGCTGTCAAATTTGGGGGTCATCTCAATTTTTTTTAATTTTTTAAAAAAATTTCTAAAAGGGATGATTGCTCAATGACCCGGAGGCCTGTGTTACCATTGGGATCGTCGCCAGAAACAGTCATTTCTGAAGTTAGAAAGACTAAAAAGGAATATGATTTAAAACTTGATGACATTATCAACACTGAGAGAAGTGGTGGCGCCTAGTTAATAAGCATGTGAAGAAAAATAGAAACTCAGGTAAGCAGTTCCCACCTATCACTAATAATGGTGTAGTTTTAGAACTTTTAATAACTTGAACTTGAAGTGAAAAGGAAAAGTCTCCCATCATTGTCTATATCGTTCTACCAGTATCATGCTCCATAACATTCATTAGAAAAACATAAACCACTTAAAGAATTATATGACAATAAGACAGATTAAAATGCTTATCAGATTTTATATCACTAGTTCAAGTGTAAGAGTCATACGGATGTACATCTCGTTTCCTTGAAATGCACATCTACAATGATCAATTTACAGGTTAAGTTACGATTTACAATCATTTAATTATGTGTATAAAGATATGTTCTTAATCCAGCTTTATATTATCTAAACCAAATTTACGATTTATAATCATTTGATTATGTCTGTAAAAATATATTTTAAATTCAGCTTGATATTATGTAAACCAAATTTGTGATTTATTATCATTAAATTAAGTCTGTAATATTTTTTCTTAATTCAGCTTGAAATTACGTAAACCAAATAAGTGATTAATTATCATTAAATTAAGTCTGTAATTTTTTTTCTTAATCCAGCTTGATATTCTCTAAAACAAGTGTTGCATTAAGTGAAAGCAAGTTTGCAAAAAAGCAAAATTCACTGTTTGCTTTTTGTTTTGTCTGCCTCTGGTCATGACAACATAACCTACTGTATCTCTTTCATGACCTTAGTCAACGTTGATTTGATGGCAACAAAATAAATATTAATGTATGTTTGATATTTCAATAATCTTTTTTCTATCGTTTCTACACCTATATCAACTGTAAAAATGTTCAAATAACCTAATATCTCATATGTAATCTTTTGACTATGCCAGATGTCATGTTCATCATTAACAGAAACAGACCGACTTAAGTACTTGAATGAATTCTCAAAATTGAAGGAAATAGGTTTGGAATAAATGGCTTCATTGTCGAAAATAAGAAACAAAAGTGTTGCAATTTAAATGATTTCGAAACTCAACAGCCCCCCACCCCCACCCTCAACATTTATATTGCAGATGGTTTTAATTCAAAAAGTTTAAACATGTTTGGATTCCACCCCCCCCCCCCCCCCCCCCCCCCTCAACATTTATACTACAGATGGTATTAATTCAAAAAGGTTAAACATGTTTGGATTCCACATAATTGAAATATAAAGACATACAAAATCAAATCATACAATGTAGATGGTTATAGTATTATCAATATCTGTGAATGGATTTTTATTTTTACATTTATACCAGAAACCATTAAGTTTTAAGTTAAATCATTCATTGGACGGATTCTGATGTGCCATTGTTTATCGATTGACTGAACAGAAACTTCGTTGCTTCATTATTAACAGTTATCTCCCTTTGACCATAGCCTTATATCGGTTATCTCCCTTCAACTGCGATTGAAATGTTCATGCATAAGAGATATGGCGACAAAGAAGATTATGTTTCCTGAATAAAGAATTCATTTACTACGAGGTTTAAGTATTAATGAAATATTTTCCTGCTTCGAAAATCTCCTTTTCAGCAAAATGTCGGGAAATTCTTAGTTTTGAAAATCAAATTGTATGATTAACCTATGATGCAAAAAAAATGGTAGTGAATCTCTATTGTTTTATTCAAAAACCTAAATTATGAATAAACTATTAAATTTATAACAAAAACTCCATATATGATAATGGTAAATGTTATATATGCCATGTTCTTCTGGCAATTCCATTACTCATAGTTCATATTCATATAAATGTGTGAAAAAAACACATACCAAAGCGTAGCAGGTAATTGCCTTTTCAGTCAGTGAATTAATCGAAGACTGAATTTATCAATGGAATGACTAATTATATTGATTCCTTTTGATTGACGTCAATAAGAACATGTTTTACTGTATATTTAGATCATGTTCCTTTGACATAGATCGTTTCTCAGTTGTTATTATCGGAAGTAAGGACTTGTCGTAAACATTTTATTTGTCAAAGAAGTGCTGAAAATAATCTGTTTTTCAAAATTAGTTTTAGAATGGAATTAAACAAATGGAAATAGCCTGAAAAATATGTTTCTCATTTCCACAAAACGGTACCAAAGAATTTGAAGAGAAAATGACAATCACAATTACAGAGACCATCAATCGTCTTTTCGTAACATTGTATTGCTTATAACATAAATATATGTTTCAATAAAGTGGTTTACGTCATATCATGTTATTTGCCAATCCCACGTTAAGCAAAACAAGCAAATGAATTTATAATGATAATATGAAAACATTTTCTTTGAAAGTTCAAGAGTGAGTGAGTGAGTTGGGCAATATTTCAGCAATTAGCGGTGAAAAGTTTTAGATTGTGTGTGATGTATAATACATTTTGTTTACAAAAATATCGTATTTGAACCAGTTCATTAAGAAAGAAAAGGCTGTAAACCGCGTAGTTGATCGATAGAATTATATATCCTCCTACGTCATATATATATGGAGCACAGTGGTGTAGTGGTTAGCATGCTGGCCTCTCACGCCAGAGATCCGGGTTCGAATCCCGGTGGAGACACCAAAAATGTGTGACTTGGGTTCATTTTAGTCATGTAACGCAGAATGCATGAGGTGGAGTGGATTCGTAAAAAATAATCAACGAGCCCATGATTCCGAATGTATAACTAAGAACTATCGTTCTTCATATTTTACATATAATCCTTCCCTTTATAACGAAAACAATGCAGTTTTCGATGCTAACCCACTGCCTGAATGAGCAGTGAATTCTTTAGAATAATCAACTTTTAACACAATTGAGTGACATCATCACCATGGACCTCTTCAAGACATCACCATCTCTATCAAGTAGTACTTCGGTCCCATTATTAACATGAGTATTTTACAATAAATTGAACAAATGAATTGCAAGCTACACTAACCGTTTATATGCCGTTCTCTGTAAATTATACACACGAAAATGTATCTCTTCAAAGGTTAGGTTACAAGGTGCGTTAGTTCCACAGGTGCGACATTAACGTATTAGGTCAGCATGTCGCCATGGTCAGAAGTTCAGCCACTTAGTAAGTACAGATGTAGATAGGCCGAATATGTCAGGAGAAGATTAATGGCCATGATATATTACCTACGTATCACGATGGGCATAACCTTGATTATACCATAAATTAAATAATACATCCATATGTGACCTGTTGGAAAGGGTATAAAAGCAGGGCCAGGGTTAGTAAGAATCAAATCTAATCCTGGGCCTTGAATCAACAGGTGAGTCTAACGGTTTTCAATGCTTCTGTAAATGTTTAACTAAGAACATGCTTACATGTACTTCACTGATAAACTTATGATTGCTGACTGTATCTGGTATAACTAGCCAATGTATATGATATTTGTAGTGATGTGATATACTGACTTATATTGTGGATATCCTGTCAATGTAGATGATTTTAGTAATGATGTGATATACTGACTTATATTGTGGATATCCTGTCAATATAGATGATTTTAGTAATGATGTGATATACTGACATATCTTATGGGTATCTTGTTAATGTATATGATATTTGTAGTTTGATACATTATACTCTTATGGGTATTGAGTTACTGTATATGATGTGTGCAGTCGTTGTTAATATAAGTCAATACAAATGTTGTTTGTAGTTGATGTTCAAGTTATGGTTTACGAGGAATACACAGTTTAAGTGTACAATGAAGTTAATATGAGAATTAATGTGTGTATTATCGATGAGTATGTGAATATAAATGATATCACATATGGGTTCATGTAAATGAAAGAACCTATCAGCACTTTCCAATAGGATAATATAGAGTGTGTGTCGGTATGTTAAATGTGAAAATACCGTTGTATATGCCTTAGTGTATGATATTAAAAAGTATAAAGGTATGAATATAAAACCTTGATGACAAACGTGATGATGATGTAACGAGTTGATGAATGATCAACTGTATGGGTTTACCGTTCTTTATTAATGTATATTGCATTGTATGAGTTGTATTATGAATTATGATTTATGCATTTTAACTGGTGTGTGATTTTGTATATATGTTCTTGAATAAAAATCTAATCCTGGGCCTTGAATCAACAGATCTTGGAGTTGTTGTGTAGTGTTGTAAGTAGCCATCTCTACCGAGGCTAATTCCCCAAGCCAAAAACCACAAAAGTAATATAACAGGTTATGTACGCCTAATAGAAAAGGGTACGGAAGAAAGACTTGTTAATACGTGGTGGTGACCTTGGTTTTGGTACATGGCTACTTACCAACCTACCAACTATCCGATCGAGACCAGGAGTCAAACTCGGACCTCAACCCAAACAACGCAGCCACAGGGAAGTTCAGAGTCACACATCGCCCCGGGAACCAGCAACATAACACAAGACCACCCAACTCAACCACAGTCAGACGTCATCCCGCAAACAAGTGGCTCTACTCAAGCTTCACAAGCTCCACAAGCTCCACAAGCTCCACAAGCTCCACAAACCCAACAACCACATAGTTCTGCCATTGCCAATATGTCGGTTCTAACCAACATGGTACCAAAGTACGATGGTAAAGGTAATGGCCGCAACTGGTTGCGGAAAATGGAGTGTTGGAGCAAACACCAACAATTGAGTGACGGAGTCTTCCTCCAAATTCTGCCATTATATTTAGATGGATCAGCCGCAACGTGGTTGGATTCGCTGCATCCTACTCCAACCACATTCAACGAATTTAGAGAAGCATTCAAAATCAGATACATCACAGCAGATTCAGGCCAAACAGCCTTCCTGGCCGAAAAGCAGAGCGAGGCAGAAAGTGGCACCAGCTTCCTTGAGAGGATGCAGGAAGTGACAGCGGGTATGGACATCCCAGACCTGTTGTTCATTCAAGTCATCCTAAATGGGTTGAAACAGGCAATCAAATCGATTGTCATGCCGCAAGGGCCTACAACAATTCAACAACTTGGTCAGCAGATTCGACTGGCCGAGGCCACCATTGCAGCAACTACTTCACCTCCAACAATTGCTGCCTTAAGTCCGGAATTCACATCAATAGCGTCGCTGCTGACAAACCAGCAGCAGCAACTTGATGCCTTGACGTCTAAACTCAAGGAGCGGACGAGAAAGCCACGGCAGCAACCACAAAATCACCAGGGCCCCCCGAGGCAACAACAGTGGCAAGGCTACCATCAGCCACAACAACAGTGGCAAGGCTACCAGCAGCCACAACAACAGTGGCACGGCTACCAGCCGCCACAACAACAATGGCAAGGCCACCAGCAGCCACAGCAACAGCCCTGGAATCAGCAACAGAATTGGTCATCGCCGCAGCAGTATCCACAACAGCAACGGGGTCCTTCTCTCCCAAAAGGTATTTGTCATTGTTGTGGTAAGGCAGATCACTACAGAGATCAATGTCGCTTAACTCACTTAAGCTGCCATTTCTGTCATGAACCAGGTCATTTGATCCGTGTGTGTAAGAAACGTTTGAATCAACAATAGGGGTTTGTGCCTGCTCATGGGCAACCACCCAGGAACAGGCACATTTACATGGGATCTGTCAACAGTCTCTCAAAAGTCAGAAACACTGTCAATATAAGCATTTTTGGACTTCAATGTCATTCTTTAGTAGACACTGGGGCATCTCTATCAGTCGTTGCTATTTCGTTATTGAAAAGAACAGGGATCAATTTGGCTACCATGAAGCGAAGTGTTCTGTCCCATGTAACTGGTGTAGGGGGTGAACAACATGTTGTCTATGGCGAAATCACTATTCCATTATCAATAGGAGGACTTTTGATAGATCATAATTTCCTTGTCTTAGAAGCTGTCCAACATTCACTTATCTTAGGACAGGATTTTCTAGAAACCAATAGTGCCATCATAAATTATGCTACTCATACATTTTCCATACACCATGGTTTAATTGTGGTACCACTCACAACTGTTGGCTCATCATTGGTAAGGACAGTGTCTTCTGTAACCATCCCACCTAATAGTGAGATGATTATCCCAGTAGCCATCAAACAACCAAAAGGTAAGTGCAAACCCTTGATCTTAGAACCTGTTCCTCAGCTTACTTATCTAAACTTGGCGGGTGCCAAGTGCATTGTTAACGCTGTCAAAGGAAAGTCATGCTTTACTTTGCTGAATCCAACCAGTGATCCTGTCATTCTCCCTTCAAATAAAGTCATTGCAGTAGCACAACCACTTGATGTTGCATCTATTCAAGCAGTGGACATAGCGGAAACACCAAAGACACAGGTAAGCAAACAGTCTAATGTCAGCATTGATCTCAGTGATGCACAACTTGATACTAAGCAAAAATGTCAACTGTCACAACTTTTAAATGAAAATTCTGATATCTTTGCTGCCACTAAAAGTCAACTAACTGCTACAAATTTGTATGCCCACAAAATTGAAACACCACCTGGCACAAAGCCAGTGCATTTACCTTTCTATAGAAAGAACCCTGAAGCCAAAGCTGAAACCGACCGACAAACTCAGGAACTTCTCAAGCATGGCTTGATTGAACCATCAACATCTCCATGGCAAAGTCCGGTTGTACTGGTGAAAAAGAAATCAGGTGAGTACCGCTTTGCAGTTGATTACCGTGCGCTCAACAAAGTCACTACTCCAGCATCGTACCCTTTACCTCGTCTTGAAGATGCCTTAGACGCAATAGGAGATTCACACGCAAAAATATTCTCAACTTTGGACTTGGCATCAGGCTTCTGGCAAATCCCTATGGATCCAGAAACCGCCCATAAAGCATCCTTTGTTACACAGAGTGGTCTCTACTCCTGGCGTGTAATGCCATTTGGTCTCAGAAATGCTCCTTCAACATTTCAAATGGTAATGGCTAGGGCACTACAAGGGTTAACTTGGACCTTCTGCTTGGTGTATGTTGATGATATTCTTATTTATAGTAAGAACTTTGAAGAGCACCTACTACACCTCCAAGCAGTGTTTAACCGTCTACGTACAGCAAATCTCAAGTTACAACCAACCAAATGTCATTTTGCACGCACTGAGGTCATGTACTTAGGTCACATTCTTTCAAAAGATGGTGTCAAAACTGATCAATCAAAAACTGAGGCAGTCAGAACATTTCCAGTCCCTAAAAACATAAATGAAATTCGTAGTTTTCTTGGTCTGTGCAACTACTATCGAAAATTCATAGAAGGTTTTTCAAAAATTGCCAATCCATTGAATACTTTGCTCCAAAAAGATTCAACTTTCAATTGGTCCTCTGATTGCCAGGTAGCATTTGACTCATTAAAAGACAAACTAACAGATGCTCCTGTATTAGCATACCCTGACATGCGTAAACCTTTCATTCTTACAACTGATGCTTCAGGGTCAGCAATAGGCTATATTTTGGGACAATTAGATGATAATGGAAGAGAAAGGGCAATATCATATGGAGGGAGATCTTTGAAATCTTATGAGAAAAATTGGACAGTTAGTGAACAAGAATGTTTAGCAGTTGTTGAAGCAGTCAAAAACAATAGAATTTATCTTACCAGTCAACCTTTCAAAATAATAACAGACCATAAAGCTCTTGTGTGGCTCCAAAACATTAAGCACACAACCAGTCGCCTACACAGATGGGCAATAGAACTTCAGGAATATTGTTATGAGATTATTCACAGACCAGGCAAAACTAATTGTAATGCTGATGCGTTATCTCGACGTGAATATCCTGCCATTACTTCAATTTCTACAGATGATGACACAATAGAGCCCTTAGAGATCAAGTTCTCTTATGACACATGTCCTGTGATAGCTCAGTTAGATGAGGCAGCAACTGAACCTGTTCCACAGTCTTTGACTTTGGAAAACATCCAAGACATTCAGAGTCAATGTCCTGATTTCAAAGGCATTATTCAGTATCTGACTGACGGCTCTCTACCAGATGACAGGAACCAATGTCAGAAAATTCAGAACACAGCCGGTGAATATGATCTTTTAAATGGTGTACTTTACCATTTCCACCAGCCTCGAGTTAAGAAAACTGAAGATGCTGATAAACTGATACGCCAGCTAGCTCTTCCAAGAGTCTTACGAAAGGATGCTCTTCTATCCTACCATGACTCTAAAGCAGGAGGAAGTCATATGGGTGCTGACAGAGTGTATGGAGCACTCAGATTGAAATATTACTGGCCTGGTATGTACCAGAATGTGCACGACTATGTGAAGTCTTGCAAGAAATGTCAAGCATCTAAAGTATCACGCCATCCTAACAAAGCTCCCTTGCACCCTCTTCCAATCACTGATGTCTTTGATAGAGTACACATTGATTTCTTAGGACCACTTACAGAAACCTCAGACGGATACAAACATATCCTTCTAGTTGTAGACTCTTACAGTAGATGGAGTGAAGCGTTCCCTCTCAAAACACAAGAAGCTACTGAGGTTGCAAGAGTTCTTTATCAGGAGATATTTTGTAGATATGGTTCTCCAAAATCAATTGTTTCTGATAGAGGCAGAAACTTCGTATCAAAACTTGTAGGTGCCATCTGTGAGATTTTTCAAGTGACAAGACACACTACAAGTAGCTACCATCCCATGTCTAATGCAGCATGTGAACGTACCAACAGTACAATCCTTCAAGCACTACGTACATACTGTGACACTGACCATGGTAACTGGCCAAGTCTCATACCAGGGATCATGATGGCCTTCAGAATGTCTCCCTGTGTGCAGTCAACAGGGTTCTCACCATTTCATATGCTCTTTGGTAGAGAAATGAACATTCCCTTTGATACTGCCATCTTACCAAAAGATGGGATTGGTAAAAATGCCACTGAGTATGTCACTGAGGTAATGGATAACCTCAAAGTAGCAAAAGAGGTAGCATCAAGTAACCTCAAACTTGTTCAAGAAAAGATGAAAGAACGCTATGACCGCAAAAGTTCAGAACCACTGTATGATGTTGGTGATCTTGTTTGGATCACAAATCAAGTTAATACAAAAGGTAAGTCACATAAATTAGACCCAAAATACATTGGGCCATATGTTGTTAGTGATGTTTGCACTAAGAACACATATCAACTGAGAGATAGAAGGACTATGAAGAATCTGCCTTCTAAGACTCATGCCAATCGCATGAAATCTTACTACACATGTGGACCCATCAAAGGATTCACTGAAGTAGAACCAGAACCAAGGCAAGAACCAGAACCAGAACCAGAACCAGAACCCGAGGAGCCACAGGTTCCCATTCCGAAACCTCCCAATCAGAATAAGAAGAAAACTACACCAAAGGTAAGTACCCCAACAATCCAAAAATCAACTGACAAGTACTATCCAATAGACAGACTATTGCGGCAACAGATGAAGAAAGGTAAGCGCTACTACTTAGTAAAATGGATAGGGTACACTCAGACATCTTGGGAGCCTGAGGAACATATTACAAAAGAAGCCATTAAAGCCTTTCATGAGCGATTCACGGCACAAGGTAAGAAACGACGACGCCCTTACAAGTTTCTAAAAGTAAAATGAAAGGCTCTTATATGAAGATGTGTCCACTATCAGTACTAAATAGATGTCATAACATGTAGATCTTCACAGTTTTATAGTGCTAGAAATTGAAGTCGACCAATTTCACCCAAAACCCTATGTGCTGTTCTACATGTTATAACACAAAACTATCTACTTGTAGGTATTGAACACACCCTTCTCCTTCTTCTCTTCTCGCTGATTCTCCCCAACCTCGTAGCGGCAGCCTTAACACCAGAGGAATCAGCTGTTTTGAGGCTTAACTATGGCGTTGCCTTCACTAGCAAAACTGAATTACAACTAGCTGGTGATTACTGGTTACACTCCTTCGAAATACCTTTACCTGAAAATGATTTGCCAGCATTTAAATTTTCATGTATGACTAATGATACTAGATGCCATGTGACACATAGAGTACTGACACCAATGTTTTCCTTCAAGTCTCAGTTTTCTCATCGACTAAACAATACCTGTAAACGTTTAAAATCACTTCTACCAGAACACTCCCTACCTGATAACATAAGAAGTAAGAGAGGACTGTTTAACTTTATTGGCTCATTTTCGAAATCCCTCTTTGGAACAGCTACAGTCCACGATGTTCAAATTTTGGCTAATCACATGATGACACTGAACAAACAAACCGCAAAATTGGCAAAAGTATTTAGCCAACATGAAGATGATTTATCATCATTTATGCAAACCGAAAATGATAGAATTTCTAATATTTTTACAGCTGTCAAAGCCAACCATCATGAAATTGTTCAATTGGAAAAAGATCTTACACAAAATCAAAAATATCTTCAGCACTATTACATTAGAATGTTAAAACTATTAAGTAAGCAAATTGCTCATACCAATACATTAGAGCATCAATTGGATGAATTATTGCACGCAACACGTGATCTTGTTAAAGGAAAACTTTCTCCATATTTTGTACCTTTGAAGGTTATGACCCACACTCTCGACAACATTCAGAAACTTTTGAGACAGCAATACCCAAGTTTTAGAGTTGCGTTCAATGATGTAAGAGCTTATTATCACAACAGCAACTTTCTATACTTGCGCAACGATTCCAAATTATATATCACTGTCAAAATACCTTTAACAGCATTTCGGGATTCACTGTACCTGTTTAAAGTACATTCCTTTCCTGTACCAGTAAATACCACTTCCGCTCATGCTTCCCAAATTCTCGATCTTCCTGATTACCTTATGGTTACCGAATCAAATGATTATTATAGTTCACTGTCAACTTCTCAACTTGCTACTTGTACACGCCAAAATACTATTAGTTGTCCCTTCAATAGTGCATTTCATCCGGCTACATCACCCAATTGTGCCTTTTCACTGCTTTTAAATAAAAAGGCAAATGTATTCAAATATTGTGATTTCCGATTCAAATTCGATGTTGTATCTCCTAAATTGTTAGAATTATCACCCTCCTCAGTTCTTGCATATGATATTGATTTACTTGCTATTGATTGTAATGCTCATCAAAAGATGAGTAAAGGTTGTAAGTTTTGCGTTATTCATGTTCCTTGTCGTTGTTCATTGTCAACAAGAGAACTATATTTTCCTCCACGTTTAGCTTCATGCTCTGATATAACAGATACAGTCACAATTGAACATCCAATCAATCTTGCCCTTATTCAGTCATTCTTTAATGATACACAATATTTGACAATTCAGGCTGATACTTCCTTTCCAGAACCACTTTCTATAGACATTCCAGAGTTTAAGCTATTCAATCATTCACTTGATTCTGCTCTTGCTCAAGATAAGAAAGACCACCTTAGTCTGGCCCGCATGGTAGAAAGAGCAAAGAAACGAAAAGTCATTTTCAGTTCTCTATCTGATCCTATCCTTGACGGCTCAGCAGTCCCAGAATCTTCATGGCCGAACTTCGATTCATATATAGCCGTTGCTGGCTTAACTATAAGTACATTCTCTACACTAGCTTTCATCTATACATTCTTACGTTTGCGCACTTTAGCTGCAATGATGCTTGTACTCCAATCTACTAGGGCTAAGGCCAATTCCGAATTACCATCATTCAAGTATCAATTGCCAACTACTACTCCTTTCAATCCTTGGAAAAGTATTCAGGACATAGATTTCTCTATGGATCATGCTTTAACTACTGTCATCACGCTACAATGTCTCCTTCTCTCTATAGTCTTAATGTACTTTCTTATAACAGCGTGGCACAAACAATATCGCCAATCATGTTCAATTGTTCTTGAAATAACAAATGGAACTAACTGTATTTTTATTCCGATTGTTAAACTAACAAAATGTCTTTCACAATATAATATTGAAACTCCCCTTAATATCAATAACTTACAAGTCATTGGCTGTCTCCGACCCATGCTATATGTTGACATGCCTGGTTTTCAAATCACTGACATCAATTTAGACAAAAGTATTCCAATTTCTCAATCCTATCAAGTACCTTTCATGCAAGCCAATAGATTGAAAACCATGGTAAGACAACCTTTTTGCGCATATTTGCTTATGGAGCACCATGGGTATCTACTCCCTGTAAAGTCACCCAACTCCACTAAATCATTTCAGAATAATCCAACATCCCTCTATCCATCACTAGAATAATAAAACATGTAAATTTCGGGACGAAATTTTTTCAGAGTGGGGGGATTCTATTAACATGAGTATTTTACAATAAATTGAACAAATGAATTGCAAGCTACACTAACCGTTTATATGCCGTTCTCTGTAAATTATACACACGAAAATGTATCTCTTCAAAGGTTAGGTTACAAAGTGCGTTAGTTCCACAGGTGCGACATTAACGTATTAGGTCAGCATGTCGCCATGGTCAGAAGTTCAGCCACTTAGTAAGTACAGATGTAGATAGGCCGAATATGTCAGGAGAAGATTAATGGCCATGATATATTACCTACGTATCACGATGGGCATAACCTTGATTATACCATAAATTAAATAATACATCCATATGTGACCTGTTGGAAAGGGTATAAAAGCAGGGCCAGGGTTAGTAAGAATCAAATCTAATCCTGGGCCTTGAATCAACAGGTGAGTCTAACGGTTTTCAATGCTTCTGTAAATGTTTAACTAAGAACATGCTTACATGTACTTCACTGATAAACTTATGATTGCTGACTGTATCTGGTATAACTAGCCAATGTATATGATATTTGTAGTGATGTGATATACTGACTTATATTGTGGATATCCTGTCAATGTAGATGATTTTAGTAATGATGTGATATACTGACTTATATTGTGGATATCCTGTCAATATAGATGATTTTAGTAATGATGTGATATACTGACATATCTTATGGGTATCTTGTTAATGTATATGATATTTGTAGTTTGATACATTATACTCTTATGGGTATTGAGTTACTGTATATGATGTGTGCAGTCGTTGTTAATATAAGTCAATACAAATGTTGTTTGTAGTTGATGTTCAAGTTATGGTTTACGAGGAATACACAGTTTAAGTGTACAATGAAGTTAATATGAGAATTAATGTGTGTATTATCGATGAGTATGTGAATATAAATGATATCACATATGGGTTCATGTAAATGAAAGAACCTATCAGCACTTTCCAATAGGATAATATAGAGTGTGTGTCGGTATGTTAAATGTGAAAATACCGTTGTATATGCCTTAGTGTATGATATTAAAAAGTATAAAGGTATGAATATAAAACCTTGATGACAAACGTGATGATGATGTAACGAGTTGATGAATGATCAACTGTATGGGTTTACCGTTCTTTATTAATGTATATTGCATTGTATGAGTTGTATTATGAATTATGATTTATGCATTTTAACTGGTGTGTGATTTTGTATATATGTTCTTGAATAAAAATCTAATCCTGGGCCTTGAATCAACAGATCTTGGAGTTGTTGTGTAGTGTTGTAAGTAGCCATCTCTACCGAGGCTAATTCCCCAAGCCAAAAACCACAAAAGTAATATAACAGGTTATGTACGCCTAATAGAAAAGGGTACGGAAGAAAGACTTGTTAATACCATTTAGCATGAAACCAACCGAATCGTATCGTTATCTCAATTTTATGCTGCAATTCTGTTTGATAAACACTTTATAACAAATTAAAAATGTTTTTAATTTTAAATACAACTTTAAATGTATATTTTACTCAGATTAACAATAATGTTCGATTTTTTTTTAATTGTCAACATTTTTATGATCAATTTATCTAAATGATAAGAGCGTTAATGATTCCCATTCCCATTCCTAAATTCACTTTTTCCGGCAGCAGATATATTCCCATGATTAATAAACACTTTCAAATTTCATCAATATTCTCATGTTAAATTGGTAGTCGACTAAACCCCTTGAGCTCAATCGTGTTTATGTTCCTCTATATAGATTGTCAGTGGCCAGCACTTATCGTATCGGTCAGTCCTGGTCAAGAAATGGACACAGCAGGAAATGTTTACCTGTCACTTCTCTAGGGTCGAACTGACCGGGACACGAGTAAACAAACTGACCAGCCTAAGTGTCCAGTATAGTCAGCACATTCAAAAATATAAATATTAATAGTACTTGTCGAGATTGTTTATCAACGGCATATTTTCTTAATCAAGCTACCTTGCTACAGGGTCATAAGATACATTGCTACGTTTTATCTCTCAAACTCATATCAAACCATTTTCTTTGCTTAGCTGAAATGAAATTAAGTGTCATTTTATAATAGTGATATCATGAAATGTCACATTTCCCTACTTTGGAATGTCAACGGATGACGTCACTTTATTACTGATATTGCGTCAATCCACCACGATCGTGACGTCATACCCGTGCAACTTTGCAATGACGAAGACAAACTCAGAAAACTCAGAAAATCAAAATCCAATTTACATCAAGGCAACAATAAAAGTATACATCATTCAAGTGTTATTACAATAAACACGTATCTTGTAAATTTCTTGTTTACTTTCTACATCCCTTGGTTTTCAAGTCAATACATACATAACTTTTATTTCCATCAAGAATGTCGTCTATGAAAGATGATTTCTAGCTAAGAAATGTATTTCCTTAAAAATCGTATACTCAAAAATTTACAACAACCTATCTGGGATTTTTTCAATTTGAGATGTTCCATAGTTCATATAATGATCCATACGATGCCTTAAATATTAATATTGAGATGTGACCTTCAATTTTTACCACCAATAACTGTGGCATTTACCTTCAAAGTGACATGTCGTAGCTCCATTTATGTTTTGACTGGAGAGAAGAGTCCTACTACCGGACAATTGATGCATTCCAATCAAATATCTATAATCTTTTATTTTAATATATAATGATTGATATTGAAAGTATTATGGTGTCTCATAGGCCTTGTAGGCCGGGTGCTACCTTTTAATCTGTAAGGTTTTTTATCATGTGATATATTGTTTTATCCTGCAATATGTGAAATATATACTTGTAAGCACGTGACACCGAAATAAAATACTTTTCTTCTTCTTCTTTCTTCTTCTTCTTCTATATACTATATAGATTATCTGCATTGAAACCTTTTGCTTTACATACATTTCTACTTTTGCATGGCGACTTTAGAACAAGAGTCACCGCATCTTGAATATGCCAAAAAAAATTATTTCACAATTTTATATCATTCTGAAGTTTATTCAAGAGGTACCTTGCATTTAACTGTTAGTCACGTTAGAATCGTCTGTCTTCATGTAGGTCAGGAAAAGCTGAAGGGACCCGCGATCCAGAGATCCGGGAGGGGTTGACCTCATCTCACCCCCTCACCCCCTCGCGCACCCTCCCCCTATCTGTTGTAATTTGTACCTGGCCTGCCTCGTCTATTTTTACCTGGCTCAGATGTAAGGGCGAGCGCGTGCCGGGCTCGCTATCAAGCGGAACAAGTATACCGTCTACATATATCACGTGACCCCCAGACGTGAGGTCTTGAGATTTAACAAGACGACCCCCCGGAGCACTGGTTGCCGTCCTTACATCACGTGACAAGTACCATGGCAAAAAACGCGGGAAAATTACACAACCCTTGTCATATTGATGACGTTGCATTCATGGAGCGAGAAGACAGAGAGCTGGAGTTGCGGAGAGTGCACTGTGGCAGACGACACTTATCGTGCCAGCAGACGACAACTGATTTAGTACTCGTCGCGAGAGGAAAGTACGCCATACACACGACGAGCTCGTGCGGAACAAGCAGATCTATGTTACACAGCCTTGAATTGTTGACACTGCAACCTCGAGTCGTACAACAACTAACAAGAATGCTGCATACTTGCATACGTATTTTAGGTTGTAAAATACTTTCTATGTGCACGATTAAAAATATACGAAATATTTGTGAATAGCTGACTCATCAATTTGTCTTTTTCCTTCAATGAACAACTTAAACACTATGCGAACTTATCTTACCAACATAACAAGCAGTTCGCAATATAATATATTTCAAGGCAGGTATTTTTAGGGTTTGGAGGGCAACTTTCTCCGCCTAGTGTATACAACTTTGCAGAATATGTTTCTTTTTGAAAACGTATTCAAATCAAAGGAGAACACGAAATTCTTAATAAGTGATATAAACTGAATACCAAAAGAAACTTTGCAATTTTAAAACTGAAATTTCGAAAACGATCTCATATTTACATTTTCATTTAAGGTGGCAATGAAATAGTTGAAACCCACACTTTTAAGTTGAAAACTTTTAATTGAGCAATATTCATGCATTTTTGCAGAAATGGCAAAAATGTCATAATCATGTGAGGTTTCTGCTGAAACCAATTGACGTGACGAAAAAGTTTGATAACTGTTCATAATGATTGTTTGTCACTCCAAAAGTGAAAAAAACACCTTAAAAGCAGTAAACGGTAAAGCAAAAATATCGCAAATCCCCTCTGAAATTTACAAAATTGATCAAAAACAGCCCTTTTTACAAGAATCGGTAGTGTTCCTTCATTTCTAATGGTACCTTGATCCGGCTATACAGACATGTTGTGAGGATTGCTGACAACCCTGAAACACAAAAAACAGTTGTTTTTTCACTGCATGAGAGCCGATATCTGTGACGTTAGACCACCGCCAACGTTTTTTCTTAGTGACGTCAGAGATAGCAAACATCAAAGGTCGGCATGTTGTTATGTTCTCGTGCACTTTATGAACTTGGACAGATCTAATCAGAGCTCATCGACTGCTAAGTTGACAGCTATTGGTCACTAAACATCGAAACATGGCAATTTCATTCGAAGTTATAACGTCAGAATTGGCATGCAATAACATGATTTAATTGCGATTGTTGAGCTCTAAAGGCTAGTTACCATTTGTACGACTCAAAGATGTGTCAATATGACAAGTAAGACTTGTGTCCACACATTCCCATTTATGGAAAAGCTTCGATGCAGACAAAATGTAAAGTTGAACCTGCTGGCAGCAAACGTATTTTGACGTTTGACCTTTTTGGTTACTCATGGCAGATTTGGAACTTATAACACTCGGGCTGCTCAAACCTGGTACTAAAGTAGCACATTTTAGTACTTTAACGAAATTATTGCGAAAACATCATTTCAACGAACGTCTGAACAACCAAAATTTTGACCCCTGCCCACTTCAGATCAAATAAGTGCAAAACTGTGTTTCCCACCTTTAATTTGGATTAGCTGGTTGTTTAAACAAATAATTGATTATTAAGAGGTACTTTGTTTTAAATTTCTATCGTTTTTCATTCTTCAATCAGAATCATTACAAAATGGTGCAAAGTTTCTTTTGGTATTCAGTTTATGATATATCATCATTCAGTTAGCATGTCTTGTAAATCACAAAACAGTAGTCAGGAACGACTTCACCGTTAGAATTAGAAAACGATTTTTAAAGGGGCAGTAGCACGTTTTTTGACAATTTTATATTTTCAATTGTTCACTGATAATTGTAAGTTAATGCTTGATGTAATACTTTGAAAGTGTCAAAAATCTCATTACACAAACCAGTCATCCTTAAACAGAGAACAAATTACTGCTTCATTTACCTTTAATATATTGTCTTTAAATTGGAACCGTTTATTTTCATTTCCCTGACATCACCTTATATTCCCCCTAAAACGTGCTACTGCCCCTTTAAAGATAAAGCATTATTATGACCATTCTACAAAGGGTTGTGTTCTGCTACCTTTTAAAGGGGCAGTAGCACGTTTTTAGGGGGAATATAAGATGATGTCAGGAAAATGAAAAGTGATGGTTCCAATTGAAAGACAATGCATTTAAACTCAATGGAGCAGTAATAATTCAAATATATAATGTAAAGTTTAGCCATGCGATTCCATTTTCTTGCACAAAATGAATTAAAGGTGCTCACACAAAATGGCTGCCCATGAATTTTAGGTAAATCGTCATACTTTGTCCTCTGACTATGGATAATTGGTTTGTGTTATGACATTTTTGACACTATCAAAATAATACATTTAGCATTATCGTACAATTATCATTGAAAATTTCAAAATATAAAATTATCAAAAAACGTGCTACTGCCCCTTTAAGTTCTACTGGTTTCTTTATAACTTTATAAATAGAACCTTGAGAAGCAGTTCCGTGTTAACAATTATTTTATAACAAGCATTACACATTTAGCCAGTGCCTCGTTCAATGTTTCCTAGTCAAATCTATATTCATTAAGTTAATATTGGGCAATTCTAAAAAAAGACATTTTTACAACTACAGTTTGTTTGTCATTTTTGTCTAATGAATATATTCCATCTAACTTATCACCTCAAATCTAACAAAGCAATTTATTCGGTGTTCATTTAGAAACACGATTTCTCTTTAAAGATTTAAAGGGGCAGTAGCACGTTTTTTATATTTGAAAATTGTACTTTAATGCTAAATGTATTATTTTGATAGTGGTTAAAATCTCATAAAACAAACCAATCATCCATAGTCAGAGGACAAATAAAGATTCACATAAAGTCCATTGGCGATCATTTTTGTGTGAACACCTGTAGTTCATTTTGTGCACAACAAGAAATGGCAAGGGTGAACTTCACGTTATATATTTGATTTATCACTGCTTCCT
This sequence comes from Steromphala cineraria, assembly GCA_916613615.1. NCBI lineage: Eukaryota > Metazoa > Mollusca > Gastropoda > Trochida > Trochidae > Steromphala > Steromphala cineraria. The sequence goes on along the minus strand of OU744725.1, from coordinate 53,780,011 downwards.
TTAGTTTAAATACATTGTCTTTCAATTGGAACTATTTATGTTCATTTTCCTGACATCACCTTATATTCCCCTAAAATGTGCTACTGCCACATTAACTGTTCTTATACGCATAACGTTTAAGAAGGAAAAACAACTTTCAACGTAGCCATACATCAAAATCAGTACATAACCTTCTGGGTTATCCAGTATAAACAAATATTCCTGAATACGAGAGTGTTACAACATGACACCGTCTTTAAAAGTTTACCTTTTCACTTATTTTCAACCTTTTCAACTGTTATCGGGGACTTAAATAAAACACTTTTGCAAACAATTTCGATTTTTTAAATGAACATAAAAGTTAGCGTACACTTTAAATTATACTATTAAGCTTAGCATTCCACAAATCTAACACTTTATCTGTATCCATCATAACACTACTCCTCGAGTCATACAATGCATTCAGTGATGAAGAAAGCTTAATATGCCGTCCTTAATCCGAACGCGTGCCTTACATTAAGAATTCAATAAAAGCCTTAGCTCTACTCATTGATCGTAATATATATAGCCCATAAAGTAAGTTAAATTGAAAGCAAGCATATCTTATGTATCATTATTCAAGTCAGGCAGGAGGAGGGGGTAACGAGTGCAGGGATCAGACAGGGCTGGTGTTTAGGCCCAGAGCTTTTACTTACCCGTGATGATTTGCATTGAAGTGTTCAAGTACAAAATATAGCTTTATCATAGACATTAAACTTTCACCTCTGTACATGTCTGAGGGCCCGCTGAGAGTATGGAAATTATCTTCTTATAGCTTGAGAATACATTAATCTGAGTGATATAATGGTTTTATGTTTACCTTTCAGCTACAATTTGTCCAAAGAACTTACCCTTTGACTGATGTGTTTAATATATGACTTGCGGGTTTAGTTTACAATGGAGCACTTTTTGAAATGAGCTTAAGTTGTTAATTGCAATCAAAATGCCATTCAGATATGTTAAATGTGGCGTGTTTATCGCTGCAGTATATCATAATATATCTACGATGGATTTGTATATTCGAAAGTTAAACGTGGCACAGCTTGTAAGGGTAATGCGTACAAAACGGAACCTCAAGAGGTTAAACAAGGTCAAGTTTTAAAAAATTGGATTGAAATTTAAACGAATTAGGATCGAAAATGAAGGGATTGAAAACTTTTGTTTAGGTAACATCGTCGATACGCGATATAAAAATTACTTCTAAGTCTTTTGAAAGAATCTTACTTTTTAAAAAATGGATTAAAATTAAAACGAATTATGATCGAAAATGAAGGTGTTGACAACTTTTGTATATAGTTTCTGTGCATACAAGGTCACATCGTCGATATAAAAATTACTATGAAGTCTTTTGAAAGAATCTAACTTTTTAAAAATTGGATTAGAATTTAACCGAATTACGATCGGAAATGAAGGGATTGACAACTATGTTTTTATACACTGGTAAAAGTAAAGAAATTGGACAAAGTAAACCATTAAAAAGGTTTTGAGTGACAAACTTAACCTGTCCGACCAATCCCTGTACTGCTGTTAGTCACCTACTACATAGTATCACTCACTAGTGGGTTCCTACAATTTGATCCCTTTCTTAACTGCTATGCTAAATTACCTTCGGGGATAGCACTCTCATTCAATAGAAAAGATAGTAAGTTTTATTGAGCCATGGTTCATGAATTTCTAAACTCGATGTTAAAAGTCCAATAAGATTTGTCGGAAAGTAGTCCAAATAATCCCGCTATCTCTAATGTTAACGTGTCTATGATCATGATGTTTTTACTTAACATTTTCCACATGAAATTTATTTTATGTGAATTACACTTTGTACAAAACGTAAATCATCTCAGTGGACCCGATTATACGTATTTGTAGACACATATATCAAACAAAACCTCCGTGTGGCCATTTCGGTGTGAACAGCTTCAACTTCAAATTAAAGCCCCATCGTCATACTTGCATGCTGTTCGTGATGATTAGCTATTGAGAAGTGAAATACACCACTCGGTAGAAAAATTTTCGTCGAAAGTTTGATATCATATTTACACGTTTTAGTCCATAATAAAAACCTTATTCCAAGTTCAGAGTACCCCTTGCAAAAGTGCCATAGATTTTCGGTGACGTCATCATTGTGTGTGTAGTATTTACACAGTGCCTTAGTGACCGCTTCCGATGGGTATCAATTTTAGCGGCAAAGAGTACCTGATTCGGAGAAAATAAAAGAAACTCGTCGTGCACTACAAAGACGGCTTTTAAGCGTATGTTTAGGAAACGCAAATTGATTGAGATGGCCGCACTTGGTTCGCCTTCATGTCGGCTGCCGTTTCGGTCATTTTGGTAAGTTGTCTCCTATTTTATGAACTTTGATCCGATTATCTCTAGGTTGGTCACCAAATTTTGTATATAATACAATGAATACAGTAAAAGTACTCTTATAGATATTGAACTTCAGTACATTTTGAATATTGGTTTTGAATTCCAACAGAATATGTGTTAGGGCACCTTTAAAGGGGCAGTAGCACATTTTTAAGGGGAATACAAGGTGATGTCAGGAACATGAAAATTAATGGTTCCAATTTTCCTTTTTCTTTCACAAAATGAATTAAAGGTGTTCACACAAAATGGCCGCCCATGGATTTTATGTAAATCTTCATACTTTGTCCTCTGACTATGGACAATTGCTTTGTGTTATAACATTTTTGACACTATCAAAACAATACATTAAGCTTTTATGTACAATTGTCAGTGAAAATTTTGAAATATAAAATTATCAAAAAAACGTGCTACTGCCCCTTTAAAGTATACGATTCAAGCTAGCCCTTCTTTTGACGGTGGCTTGAAATATGACACAAAGACAAGATACTATTTAGGTCATCTTAAGACGTTTGTAATGTAATAACAGGTGAAATTTTTATGAAAGATTTCCTTGTGCTTCATGTCATACAATCTGTATATCCGGGATATAGAGGGACGGGAACAGGGTTAAGCACACGCGAACAATATGTCGAGTGGCACACTGGTAATAAACTGTTTTATAACTAGATATATGATTTCAGACTATCAGACTATCGCAGTAAGTAATGGTGTATCAATGTCAAGCGTGCTGAAATTGTATACCATCCAACTGGATAGATTCAAGGGATCGGACAGAATTTGCTGTTTTATCAGTATCACAAGTTTAACCCGTGCTTAAACACTTACAGAAATATAGTAATATCATAAGCACTAGAAGACTTTTAAACGACAGAAGGTTGTAATACAACAGTACTTTATGTAGTAATGTAGAAACAATAGCTGTAGTAGTAGTCTCAAAAGTAGTCTTAGAAGTTGTAGTAGCAGTAGTAGAAGAATAAGTAGCAGTAGAAGTAGTAATACAAATAGAAATAAGTAGTAGTAGTAGTAGTAGTAGTAAAAGTAGTAGTAGAAGTAGTAGTAGTAGTAAAAGTAGTAGTAGTAGTAGTAGTAGTAGTAGTAGTAGTAGTAGTAGTAGTAGTAGCAGCAGCAGCAGTAGTAGAAGAATAAGTAGCAGTAGAATTAGTAATACAAATAGAAATAAGTAGTAGTATTAGCAGTAGTAAAAGTAGTAGTAGTAGTAGTAGTAGTAGTAGTAGTAGTAGTAGTAGTAGTAGATGTAGTAGAAGTAGTAGTAGCAGTAGTAGCAGTAGTAGTAGTAGAAGTAGAAGTAGTAGTAGTGGTAGTAGAAGTAGTAGTAGCAGTAGTAGCAGTAGTAGTAGTAGAAGTAGAAGTAGAAGTAGTAGCTGCAGTAGTACTAGTAATAGTGGTGATGGCAGTAGAAGCATCAGTGGTTACGGTAGTACTTATATAGAGATTATTATTATAGAAGTAGTAATACAAATAGAAATAAGTAGTAGTATTAGCAGTAGTAAAAGTAGTAGTAGTAGTAGTAGTAGTAGTAGTAGCAGCAGCATCAGCAGTAGTAGTAGAAGAATAAGTAGCAGTAGAAGTAGTAATACAAATAGAAATAAGTAGTAGTAGTAGTAGTAGTAGTAAAAGTAGTAGTAGTAGTAGTAATAGTAGTAGTAGTAGTAGTAGTAGCAGCAGCAGCAGTAGTAGAAGAATAAGTAGCAGTAGAAGTAGTAATAGAAATAGAAATAAGTAGTAGTAGTAGTAGTAGTAGTAGTAGTAGTAGTAGTAGTAGTAGTAGTAATAGCAGAAGTAATAGAAGTAACATAGATAAAATCAAGTAGTAGTAGTTACAGAAGCAGAAGTAGATATATAACAGAAGCAGTTGTATCTTAGCAGTAGAAGTAGTAATAGAAATAGAAATAAGTAGTAGTAGTAGTAGCATTAGTAGTAGTAGCAGCAGTAGCAGTAGCAGTAGCAGTAGCAGTAATATCAGTGGTAACAGTAGCATCATCAGAAGAAGAGGTAGCAGTCAAAGAAGTTACAAGAATAGAGGTAAGTAGCTTTATAGCGGTAGTAATAGTAGTTGTTGTATCTAGTAGTAGTAGCAGTAGAAGTAGTAGTAGTTGTATCTAGTAGTAGTAGTTGCTGTATCTAGTAGTAGTAATTGTAGTAGTAGTAGTAGTAGAATTAGTAGTTGCATCTAGTAGTAGTTGTAGTAGTAGTAGTTGCATCTAGTAGTAGTAGTTGCATCTTGTAGTAGTAATAGTAGTAGTTGTGGTATCTAGTAGTAGTTGTATCTAATAGTAGTAGGAGCAGTAGTTGTAGTAGTAGGAGCAGTAGTTGTAGTAGTATTAGTAGTAGTAGTAGTAGTAGTAGTAGTCGTAGTAGTAGTAGTAGTAGTAGTAGTAGTAGTAGTAGTAGTAGTAGTAGTAGTAGTAGTAGTAGCAGTAGCAGTAGCAGTAGTAGTAGTTGAATATAGTAGTACTAGTAGTAGTTGTTGTATCATTGGTAACAGTAGCATCATTAGAAGACGAAGTTGGTACAGAAATAGGGGTTAGCAGTAGTAGCAGTAGTAGCAGTAGCAGTAGTAGCAGTAGCAGTAGTAGCAGTAGCAGTAGTAGTAGTAGTAGTAGTATCAGTTATCATATTCCATTATTTGTCCGATTTTGTACGAAAAAAAGTTCAAACACTGCATTATATACGGTATTTGAGTAAAGGTATTATCCATGACAACGCAATGTTGGGTAAGTTATGTTGGGTCACCACATGTTACCTGTATAAATCACAGGTAAATTTACCTGAAGACACAGTTTGTAACAGGTGTTGGAGCTCTCAAACAAACAGGTACAACATGACTGCTCTCCCTATAGCTATATGACTTCTAGTAACAGGATGAAACGGCGTGCTGGCGTGACACGCATAGCGATATGTATATCATAAAAAGGATATGATAAAAATATGAGGAAAGTGATTGTGTTCAAACGCAGTAACCTGCCACGAGGGTTAGGCAATTGTGTCCCCCTGAAAACATCCCTGTGACAGCTGTGAGAGAACCTATTGAACGGCATGTTCATGTTTTATGTCCTCGTGTACTTTCTGCATATGTTACCACCAGCAGATTACTAGGTATATAGAGAGTGCACGTACATATCAAAGGTTATCGATATTAAAAATTCAAAATTATCATATTTCAAACAAGATCTTTTTAAAGTTATTTATCTGAAGTGTCAGCAAAAGACACCCACTCCTTTACGTTAGCGTTATTCATCTTTACAGAAGGTATTAACTTCCCTTTTCGGTCAACGATTCAACAAGCGACTCGTTTACAACTTCAAACAAACCAACTCCAACCTACTCATTCACAACGTCAAGGAACCTGTATATCGCTCAAACGACCAATTCGTTGCAATATACCTTTTAACTCTATCATTTTCCACTACAATCATAACCATAAGTAATCATGAATCCAAAGTCCTTCAAAACTTAAACCACCAGCAATCCATCCACTTACCCGTCCACAACTCTATACTCGGTGATCACCCTCCTCGATGACCAACCCCCTCGATGACCAACCTCCTCGATGACAAACCCCCTCGATGACCAACCCCTTCGATGACCAACCCCCTCGGTGACCAACCCCTCGATGACCAACCCCCTCGATGACCAACCTCCTCGATGACCAACCCCCCTCGATGACCAACCCCCTCGATGACCAACCCACTCGATGACCAACCCCCTCGATGACCAACCCATTACTTCAACTATGATTCACCCCATCAATTCTTCCGTCTTCCATAAACCAATCAACACGTATATATACATATATATTTGCAAGTGTGTAAGTGTACACGTGTGTGTACGTACATGTATCTATTGTATGTTATAAAGCATATTGTTTATTATGATTTGTTAACTATGTACGTATATTATTTGAAATGTATGTCATAAATAAATATGAATATGAATAAACTCAATATTTCATGTGGTGCAAGTCAAGAAAGGTTGGTACAACTTCTGTTATATTACGCCGTAATCCGTGGGTTTCGGCAGTTTCCCCTGGCGGGGAAACATTGCACCACGATCCATTTGAACTTCTTTATCAAATGACAACGCTTCCCGCATGGAAAGGGTGGTTCATATCACAATGCCTTTGCCATCAATTAGTAACCACAATAATGATTTAAGAACGCCGTCGCTGCACAACTAACTTTGATTGCCTCCAATCAGGCGTCTTCCATTCTAATATTATTATTATTATTATATGGATATTTATATAGCGCGCATATCCAACCACTTGTGGTTGCTCAAACTCGTTGCTCCCCCAAACTCGGCGTAATATAACAGAGGCTGTATCAACACTTCATGACTTGATCTCCCTCTGTGGGGAGAAAGTGCATGTGGTGACACGTGGTCATGTGCAATGCTCAGTCGACCGCTATCAGTATAGTTCAGCAACAACGGGTGCTCCCAAGATGAGTAGGTAACCCGCCCATTGCTGAATACACTGAGAGTTTGAAGGGTTGATTCCCTTCCCAAAACTGAGACATAAGTTGAGAGACTTGTTGTGTCACCTTGGCCAAGAGACTTTATTCAAAATGTGCCTCTCTTCACCCAGCAGGAATTGGGTACCTGGTAAAGAGTTGTGTCAATGGTGACCTTCTAACAACAAACATGTCAGCTTGAGTTAGACCAGGGTAATAATGTTGGTAGCATGCACTAGTGGATGAAAATATGCGCCTAATAAATATCCAATTTTATATGTATCATCAGTATTCCGGAGGGTATAAGGACTTCTTCCGATCAATTCCAGGCATCACTTCGCTATTCTATGATTCAGAAAGGGTTATCGGATAATTTTTCATTACCATTCATTCATTGTCTATTCATTCTCAAACTCACCTTTTATATCCAGTTATTTATCCAACAAACTAAACCTAAATACACAGAATTCCATTCAAGCAAACAATCATTAACCACGCATTGTCGTATTTTGATGCAGAGATATTTTTATTAGATAAACTCTTTACACCGACTACCCTCAATAAAAATACAAACATATTTCTCATAACAACACTAAAAAATTGTATATCACCTATTACCTACATATATCATCATATGATTAGCCCAAATTTCTAGATTGTATTCCCGTCTAATATGCTCTTATTCAAATCCCTGGTACATTATATTTGATCAGTATTATTTTGCCTTGTCACCGAAGGAATGCCAACTGTAAATGCACCTCTATACGGGAACAATGAGGGATTAGTAGAGATAGAACCTTGTCATCATCTACATAGTAGAATGGGCCTCTGATAACGCCAAAATGCAACCAGTAAATAATCCTCCTTTTTTATAATTACAAACATAATGGCTTCTTAAACATCGCCTCCTTCCATTATGTTCAATTTTCATTCAAGCGTCACACCTCTCATCTTGCTGTATAAAGTTTCGGAGCGAGTTTCACCAACTAAATTATCACCTTGCCGCTTGGCTAGATAGAATACATTGTAGTCGAGTGGGCCTTGTAGGGTAAAAACTACTCTCAAATGTTAATGTGACTTAAAGCTATAAAGGCTATGTTGGTTTACCATGGGCTAGTTTCATTTGGTTGTGAAATTGAGGTTTTTATTAAGGTTTTTTGATTAAAAATAGATTATTAAACAACAATACAGACAAACATATTAATCATTTCTTATATTAATAATCGTCTCAACAGAATACAAATTCTCAAGGATATAGGGTATAATAAAAGACACCATCTTACTCATATTATCATGTTATTCTTGAAAAAATCTCGATTTTAAATTTCCTTTTGGAGTATCTTTTGATGATGACAGCTTAATAATGCAGAAAAAACAACTCTTTATAATCATCAATTTCAAGATCAACAAGGATGTCTGTTCATTCAACACAATCAGATGAGATTTATCGTTTGTATTGAACCTTGTCATATAAAGAGAAGATAAAAGCGACCCTGAAGGGGTTAGCAAAATACCATTATCAACATAACTTATATTTCATAGATGAAATGGGTGAGATTCACAGTGGGTATACATGATATATAGAAAGTAAAGAATAACAGCGGGTCAAAGAGGGGTTAAATTTGACGGGTTATCAACATGGGATTAGAGCGGAAGGAACTATGATGAAAGGTCTGATATATGGGTCAACAGTACTCCCTTTCAGTCTCATTATTTATGTTCTATCAACAATGTCCTTAAACTATATTCAGTTGTTGTACTAATTTGTGGGAAAACGTTATATATCACTGGTTTTCAAACGATAGCGGTCAGTATATAATAGCGACGTCTTCTCTCATAAGCCGGGCTAACTTCAAGCGTCGCAGTGTGAGCCAAGAAAATCCAAACTTTCACAACACAAAAAGATGTTATAAAGGAAAAACCGCCCCTCCGCGACTTCATTGTGGCGCGTCTCAAGGACCTAGCGGGTCTCGGGCTTCAACTCGGAGGCTTTCTGATCGTTTCATCATCACTTTAATTAGACCAACTTGAAGCCAGTCATTAGCAAGTGTTGAGTGTAGAGGGGTGAATGTTGGACCCGGGTAGATGCTAGAAGGGGGACTATTTAGCGGGGTGGAGGAGGGAGGATGCTGGGGTGGAGTGGGGGTACACCGCTAGGGTAGGGAGAGGCTTGACAAGCCTTCTTTGGGGTAGAAAGAGTGTGTCTATCTCACACAGCTAGGGTCGGGTTACCTATTTACTGTAGGAGGAGCTCGACGGATTACCCGACCACAGCGGTGATTTACAGAGCTAAGGTAACCCGACACCTCTCCAGCACGTGGCTACCCATTTGGAGTATACACCCGACCCAACCCTTCTCCCACCCCACTTCCATCTCTCTCACCCAACTTTCATTTCGCCAATTCGACCTCCATCTCTCCCATCCAACTTTTATCGCGCCCTCCCCACTTTCACCTCTCCCAACCCACTTCCATCTCTCCCACCCCACTTCCATCTCTCCCACCCAAATTCCATCTCCAACCCACTTCCATCTCTCCCACCCCACTTCCATCTCCAACCCACTTCCATCTCTCCCACCCCACTTCCATCTCTCCCACCCCAATTCCATCTCTCCCACCCCAATTCCATCTCCAACCCACTTCCATCTCTCCTACCCCACTTCCATCTCTCCCACCCCAAATCCATCTCCAACCCTCTTCCATCTCTCCCACCCCAATTCTATCTCCAACCAACTTCCATCTCTCCCACCCCAGTTCCATCTCTCAGTTCCATCTCTCCCACTCCATCTCCATCTCTCACACTGCATCTCCATCTCTCCCACCCCACTTCCATCTCTCCCTACCTAATTCCATCTCCAACCCACTTCCATCTCTCCCACCCCACGTCCATCTCTTATCCAACTTCTATCCCCCACCCCACTTATCTCTCCCACCAAACGTCCGTCTCTCCCACCCCACTTACATCTCTCCCATCTAAGTGCCATCTCCCCCACCCCACGTACATCTCTCCCACCCTACTTACATCTCTCCCACACAACTTCCATCTCTCCCACCCCAATTCCATCTCATCCACCCCACCATCTCATACTACCCCATCCCTCTCTCGTACCACGCTATAGGTTCTACTCCCACCGTTCCTTTGTTTTGATATTGTATCGCACAACCCGCCCTAACTCACAAAAAACTTTTTCTCCAAACCACTACATTCCCTTATTAGCAACGGGGACTTAAAACTTTAACAAATTGAAAAGAGAAGTTGTTTTCAAGCTTTCTTTCATAAAAAAAGTTAAAATGTAGCATCTAACTTTATAACAATTTGCACACCTATTACTCACAAGAAACCAGTATATCTAGAACTTTTACTGAAGGATGATGATATTGAGAGGCACCTACTGAAACTTGTAAGTGCTTCATCAATCAAATTTAAGATTTTTGAACTTTGCTATGAATTGAGAAATTGGGTTGCTCTACCTATTTAAAATTCATATCAAAATTCCATATATGGGTAGTTGATTGTGCGGAGAAGGTATAACATTAGTATTCGTTTGTGTTGCGACAGACTACAGGTTGGAGATAAACAAAATCATGATCTTCCAAAACCTTTTGTTTTCGTTTCAACAAAGCCTTCTGTTAGAATATCATGGACACCATTTGGGTTTTATATTCCTCCAAACCTTATTGCATCTATTTAGTTTTAAAATCTTCTGAAAATAATCGGATTATGTCATACTCATAGTTAACATAAGATAAAGGTCCATTACGATTTAACCATATCAAACTTTATTTATTCTGTAATCCTTAAAAAGCTGATATGAGGTTCTAATAACGTATCTGTTTCACATTTGGTGCCAATTACAGTCTTAGGAACTTTCTTCAACCTTTTCCTCAATACAAAAGCAAGATTTCCTGGAAAACAACTTCTCAACAAGACAATAATCCGGATGTTAACTTTTTTATTATAATAAAGAAGTTGATCCGGATGTCAAACGTCGTTTGAAATAAATAAAGAAGTTGACATCCATATCATTTTCTTGTATTACTACCCAACTTCTAAATGCCCTTAAAGAATTTCAACTTCTTTATTGTGAAAATGATTACCTTTCAAAGTATCCGTACTCCTTCATCGGGTAGGATGACGGGAACAAAACGTTAGGATACATATGTAACTTAAAGAAGCCCCCCATATGACATCGTATGTTCCTCGTTCATTGTTTACAAAATAATGGTTCTGTTGATTCAAAGTTTTATCTTACGTATAAAAAAACTCAAATAAAATTTAATTTATTTCCCCAAAAAAGAGCCAAGTAAAAACAATAACACTCTCTTCTTGTAACGACTGGTCAGAAAACAAATAGTGTACGTTGTTACGTAAGCATGGCATTAAAGGGGCACTAGTACGTTTTTTGATATTTTGATATTTTAAAATTTTCACTGATAACTGTAAGTTAATGCTAAATGTATTATTTTGACAGTGTCAAAAATCTCATTACCCTGGCCAATCATCCATAGTCAGAGACAAAGTATGAAGATTCACATACAATCCACTGGCGGCCATTTGTGTGAACACCTTTAATTCATTTTGTGTAAGGAAAAGGAATCGCATGGTTAAATTTTACGTTCTATATTTGAATTATTACTTTTCCTTTTAGTTTAAGTACGTTGTCTTTCAATTGGGACCATTAATTTTCATTTTCCTGACATCACCTTATATTCCCCCTAAAACGTGCTACTGCCCCTTTAACAGCAAATATTTCAGTATTTTCTCAAGGAGATGTTAACGTCTTCTTCATACCTTCAACCTTAACGGACGCCAAAGAAACTTAATTTTTATTGCAGTACACTATCGGATATAGGCCTACACTCGTCTCAACTTTTCCTGATATAAACTTTCTTTTAATGTTTTTTTTCAAATTTGAATGCTATTGCATATCAAATTATCCTTCGGTCCTTGTAAAGAGCACTTATCGTCAGAAATAGAATACCATTTTCCGTATGCAATATACAAGGTGTCATCTATAAGGGACATTGTATTTTGTAACAAGGAAGCCTGGTAAAAATGAAGAAAAATATGTGTCAAGTTCTTTATTGCATACCTTCAAGTATTTCATTTCTTAAAAAAACTTTGAATGACATCTCGAAACTGCGCTTTATACCTTTCCATAGTTTTTGTTAAGTTTTACAGTATCATGTCATGCTCTGTTGGATGTATGACTTCGCTTTTAGTTGATAAAGTGTTATCTGATCTTATCTTATCTTATCTTATAAATATCACCCGGTCTCCATTAATATATTGTTCTTATCCTGCTTTGCCATATATACACCATCAATTCAACACATTCACTCGTTCAACAATTCAACTTTCAAACAGGAAGCGTAACCAGGATGTCTGATGAATAAGGAAAAATATACGTTTTTATTGCAAACATTATATTTTCTACTTTGTATATCTAGCTGGTAATAAGTGATCACATTTGCAATTGTTTCATGGCTTTCTTTTACCTAGATTACAGTTATCTAATTATGATTCAATATTGAGAAATCCGGTCAATTAAAAACATTGTGAATTGTTTAAAGAATTTCATGATCGAACGTTTTTACAGACAAACGGCACATTTTAAAATCAAAGGTTGATTTCCTTAGTTTTAGAGGAGGGTAAAATTGCATATATTTTATAATGTAATCTTAAAGTTATAATCATAAAATTCGAATGAACCTTTTCCAAACTTTTCAATCTGAAAGTATCAGAACATAAGTTATATGCATTGTTCTATTTTGACTTTTAATTACGTACAAACTGATATATATCTAAATCGTCTTTGCCTACTAATACTTATTGTCCAATGTTCCTACCAAATGAGTAATCAAAAATTTCAAATCTGAATGTTTCTTCTGAATTTAAGCAACTTCTTTTTCGCAACCCACTAATGATGCAAACGTTAAATATGTTTCATCGATGTAGATTTACTAAATTTGTTCGTTATTGATTCATTTATGATCATTTAAGATGTTATTTGAATCCACCAAAAAGAGACCAAATGTTACCATTAAGCTAAATTCGTCTTATTCTGCTAATTTTAATCTTATAAACTTTCATAGGTTGATTTAAAACCAAAAGAGATGTCACTGGAATCCACCAAAAAGAGACCAAATGTTGTCATTAACCTAAATTCTTCTAATTCTGCTAATTTAAATCTTATAGACTTTTAACGACTTTTTTTAATTTCCTCCCTTTATAATACTGGGTAAGCCACGTCCTTAAAAAGATAGTGTCCCCTTTCACTTTCGACAGCCTTAGGTTGTTTTATGAGTTTGAATCTCGGTGAGTCATTGTGGCCGAACTTGACCAGTGACCCCAGAATTGACCATTACACCTCGTGAGGACATAGGGCGTTAGGGGTCACTTCACATAGCAAACACGTCGTCTCTGTCCACTCTTCTTATCTTATAGCTTGTATATAGTATCTACTTTATGTTTTCACTATGAAATTAGATTTTCATCTACATAGGCACCCCTTGGCGAAAGTGTTGTAGATAAACATTGTGTATTGTGTGGTGTATTGTGTACTGATGACAGGAAATGATGGTGTATTATTGAGAACATGCCATCGCCGGTATACCAACACATCGTTAAAGACATAGAACATATAGCAGTCACATACCACGTAGTTATGGCCCGTTTTACAGCAATGTACAATACATGGCGTATGTTTACACCATCTTGGTGTAGGGTCGTGAATGGTCAGTTGTTGAGTGACCAGTGGCATTGATGGTACAGCGTTGAAAGCTCTTGTCCCTTGACACGAAAGTGTGAGTTAAACGTGACAAAGTCACTTGTTGTGACATCAGTGTTTGTTTGTATACTACCGCTCCTTTATCCTGTCCGAGTCAACCTGTCAAGTATACCTTATCACTCATAAAGTATTATCATATTTTGGTGAAAGTCGACATAAAATTATTCATATTTATGTCAAATGTTTTGATATTTCATAAACCATTTTGAACATTTTACTTCATGGTGAAATATCGGCAACATCTTAAAGGGCCAGTAGCACGTTTCTTTTAACTTTTTATGTTTCAAAATTTTCACTGATAATTGTACGTTAATTCTAAATTTATTATTTCGATAGTGTAAAAAATCTCATTACACAAACCAATCATCCATAGTCAGAGAACACATTATAAAGATTCACATAAAGTCCATTTTTATGTGAACACCTTTTAATTAATTTTGTGTAAGAAAAAGGAATTGCATTGCTGAACTCTAAATTATATGTTTGATTTATAACTGCTTCATTTAGTTTAAATACATTGTCTTTCAATTGGAGCCATGCATTTTCATTTTACTGACGTCACCTTACATTCCCCCTTAAAAAGTGCTACTGCCCCTTTAAAGTGGCACTCGCTTTTTCTTTAACAGAACCACGAAGACGTATAGTATATGCTTGCACTTTCTCATTGATCTTATTCCCTATAACACGTTGACTTCATAATTCAAGATAAAATATAACCTCTTTTATGTTACCAAGTAATATTCTTTCAAAATAATGATTTTAAGAATAAGAGGTTTCAGCTTAATAAATGATGTTCGTACAAATAACAAACAATATCACTTCGACTAGAAGTAATTTCTTCCTTCAAAATAAATCTGATGAAATTAATTGCTTTAAAAGAGTAAAATGAACAAAAGAAATTCAAATATGCATCTCATTTTTAGGTTTAAGATTTCTTATCGAAGGTGAAAAAAGATGACTTCCTACCGACTTTGTTTAAAATAATTTAAAAGGTATATATAAACAAAAACAATTCATATATTTGATTCTCCATCTCAGTTTCATGTCTCAGATTGCGTATCGTAATTTGAAAATCTGACACTTTTCCTTCTACCAATACCAAAGAAGGAAAACCCAAGTATAAATCGCCTCAGGAAATGGCTGTCGAAACCCCCGGAACACAATACGTTTACGTATAAAGGAAAGAGTGGACTGAATACATTCGTCCCCATAATGCGTGTCCCATGACAGTCCCATAATTTTTCTAAAGCATTTCTATGTTCAACTTCAGATTTGGCGCCTTCTTTCCTCCACACCAAAGCTGATATATTAACGTCCAAATCTGCAATAGCGTCTTCGGTGAGCCAGCGGTCCGTTTTTTTAACACATTACTACATGTTATTTTTTATTAAATATATAAAGAGTATTATACAAAAGTTGAAAGTCTATGTAGAATCTGGTATTTTTGTATTCAGATACCAAATAATATAGCACTCGTTATTCAAATTGACATGTGGTGTGTTTTAAGTTAAAGGAAATACAACGAACTAAGACTTTTCATCACAAGTAATTCAAAGAAAAGGAAATTAAATAAAATCTATATTCAAAAGAATAAACAACATAAATTAGATACCCCTTCCGCTATACAATTGGCTTGCTTGACAACGACATTAGAATCTATGTCGAAACGTCGCTTACACAGAATAAAGAAGTTGTTCATCCATAAGAATTGTCCTTATTATTGGCTAAAGGACGGACAGCGGTCTGTTGCCCAAGTGGACGCCACAACTCCCTTAGTAACTCAAACATAACTCAAAAGATCTCTCAACGTTTCACAATGCATGAGCTTTTAAAGTTTTAGGTGTACTAAGTTTGTACTTACCTTTGATGATCAACAGCGTCGATTGTTGATAAAATTCAGCGAGAGCGGTCAAATGATCTATGCTTAAAATCACATTTAACCATCTTGGCTTTGGATTTCATGAAAGCCCAACATAGCAAGTTTAATTTTTTTTAAATTATTTAAGATTTAAGAAGATAATGAAAATGAGGGAATATCAGTTGAAAGACTTCTGAACAACTTCATCCCTTTGATTTTTAATGTTTTTCAACGTTTTTTCTGCACTTGAGAACAGATCCCGTGATGTCAAAAAGATACACCACTTGGTTATGGTTATATGTTGCGAGACATTGTCTATCAAGTATCAAATTAAAGTTCACATAACCACAAACATATTTAACTATTTTCTTTGAAATATAGAAAGTCTGATTACAATATTGTATAGTGCGTTAAAGGTCGCTACTCAAATATGTTTAGTTTGGTAATGAAAGCCGTTTTTGAAAGCCACTTTTGATAGGCCGCTTCGACCAATGCAATCTGACAACAAACAAGTGAATGCATGACTGGTCACGCCCCCATTTTGTGACGTCATAAACAGAATCAGCCTCGTTATCTATACATCTACCGTAACAATAACACAGGAAAAAAAACCTAATAATTAACGATTTTCAGGAAATGTTTTCCACTCAGTTAGATAAATCATTTGACGACGTAACACTACTAAGCATTTGGTGTAAAAAAAGATATCCACATGAATGGTAATTAAACAATTATTTAGGCGGTATTTCAGTTGAAATAATGATGGGTTACTCTGTATAGTCTGTTTATTACGTCACACCCGCGCGAGTTTTATGGCCCCTAACCCAGGTGGGTTTTTCACAGCCGATAATTACGCTGTCTCAATGAAAGGCTAATAAAAGGTGTTTATTGGACAAATTAACAAAAATTAAGTCCAGCTTTTATTTTTTTTTTAAATCTTTGAACGAAAATCGAGAAGTGGTAAGGACGAGGTTAGTTAATGTTTAAGGCTAAAGTTTTCATAGGCCTTCATAAAAAAAAATGATTGATTAAAAGCAAATACAAATGCATATTGATAAATACCAAAAGCCGTTTCATATCAGGATATTTAACCCTTTCCAGAACCACGAGACACTGATGTTGGCCAAGGGCTAAGAACTTGACATGAGGTTACGTTGAGGCGTCATTCTGTGAGATTTGGATTAATAGTTGAATGATATGACAGTTGCATAAAATGTTTATATAGAAATGGAATTTTAAACGTATTAAAAGAATCTAAAGTAGTATGTGGGCCATGTCGGCAAAGGGAAACGCAAATAGGTTACAGTTACAAAAATATCACCATAATACGTGAAAATTTCTGTAATTTAATAGCCTACTAAAAGATGACGTAAGGTCGTTGAAGGTTACAAGATGATTAATAGTATATGTTACATACAATTGTATTGCATTTTGTAACAAATGGAAATGACAAAACCAAGACGCGCTGCTAACGATGAAGACATTTATGACCAGAGTCAGAGACAGGACACTGGCTGTCCAGGTATTGTCCACTTAACGATGACTTGAGGTCAGTAGGGGTCGAGTCTACATGTGAAATGACGTATATATGTGAGAAAGTTCGTGATGAGTGTCCTGATATGAGCCGTGGAGAGTCATACATGCCTATAGGTGTCTAAAACACGTGTCTTGCAATCATAAACGCTCCAACCATCCATAAACATTTCAGAGACATAACTTATAGTACAAGCGTAGTAGATACCTGTCTGGTAAGCGGACGTTTGAAGGTCCTTTTGCGTCTACCCTTGAAGTAGCTATTATAGCACGGGACATCGTGCGAGGATCAACATCGATTAGACCGAATAAAGGCTTTTTAAAGCCAGGATTAATTTTCAGATCGCACGCTTTGATAATCCATCGATAAGCATCGGAGCGTTTAAAACCTGTATATTTATGCATACGTAGATCACAACAACCTTCCTTTAATTAACCGATTTCGGAACGTGGAGGTAAAATGATCGTCCGTACAGATATAATGAAGCCCCTTGGGGACAGAGGATTAAATAAAGCAAATTAAATGCAGACGGGCTTTCAATAAAGAGCTTTGAAAAGAAGATCTGAATGCCTTTGCGAAGATAAAAGTTTTGATCTACCTTTGGTTCAAGGTTATTGTTCAACATGAAATAAGTCGACATATGCATGGGCTGCTGCTGTGAAGGCATGCCATGGCATAGAGGGTAAATCGAGTGGAAAGCGTGGAGAGAGGGGTGGGCCAGAATCACAAGGGACACAGGCAGGCCCGAGGGTGGGAGGGAGGGGTGGGGGCATAAATACATATTCCACACGCGAGGAAGCACACACATAAATGCTTTATTCCAGTCAATTATATCGCTGTACACTCTATTCCTTCTCAGATCAAAGACGGGTTTCTTCACATTTTTGTCCTCTGCACAATATTGTGTGCTTACCTTTAAATTGCAATGTCCCCCCTGACCCCAATAACCTCTCGGGTCAGAAGTGCAGGGGGCGGGGACAGCAGAAATAAATATCACCTCGAGTAGGTGTCTTTCAATGTAAGTAAGGACACCTGAGCTTTGCAGTGTTACCTGGGGCATTGATAGATCTCAAAGAAATTTTGAATATACGAGAAGGTTCATAATGACTAAGTTCATTACGACAATAGCGAAGAGGGATTAACTCCCAACTAAAGCATCACTTAATGGCTTTATTGATGAATGGTTTAACATCAGTGAAGATTATCATTTCACGTAAACCTCATATTCTATAAAGGGGTCCATAAAGAATTGGACAAAAATTATTTGAAATTACAGGTTAATGACCTTTTTGTTGCACACTATGTACTATTTATTACACCCACGTGTGACATACATATTTTCAATAAGTACTTACATCCTCAAAAGTCTCCAACATTTATTCTTAGAATGCCTAGTATTCATAACGTACAATCGAACTAAAACCTGCACTAAAAGACCTCTTACCGTATGTTAATTTCCATATATAGTAGTTTTACCGCTACTCCGTGTTATGATCTTGCTTTCCCCACTACATAACGGCTCGTTCATGCAAAGAATCTCTTTCAATTTATGATATACCCACCTTTCCTTATAGAAAAGCCTCAATCGTTTGATATTTTATTCCTTTTTTAAAATGCTTTAACGAATCAAGTTGTCTATTTTCATAACGAAATACAAGACGTAAGAAGTGCCTAATGGAAATAAAACCTTTTGAGTCATGACTGACCCTCCAATTGCTGAAACCCATTTCTGCATAACCTTTCCCCCATTTTATGACCCCGTAAAGTTGTATTAGTGAATATACTTTGTGTGTTTTAACTTTTTGAGTTGGTAATATAACACAAAGTGTTTGTTTATGTGAAAACAGCTTGAAGCCATAAATCTTGTTTACTGAATATAGAGAATATTCATAAATGTTCTTTTCAATTTGTGGATATACGCACCACAACGGGATTATCCTTTTATCTTACATTGATAAATGTTGAACCTATTTTAAATGGATTTAAAGGGGCAGTAGCACGTTTTTAGATGGGAATATAAGGTGTTGTCAGGAAAATGAAAATTGATGGTTCCAATTGAAAAACAATGTATTTAAATTAAATGCAGCAATAATAATTCAACTATATAACGTAAAGTTTAGCCATGCGACTGTTTTTACCTTCACAAAATGAATTAAAGGTGTTCACAAAAATGGCTGCCAATGGATTTTATGTGAATCCTCATACTTTGTCCTCTGACTTTTGGTGATGGGCTTGTGTAATAAGATTATTGACACTGTCAATATAATACATTTAGCATTAACTAACAATTATGAGTGAAATATTTAAAATATAAAATTCTCATACTGCCCCTTTAAAGTACATATAAACTCACTGAGTGAAACTGACAATGATAAAGTCTTTGGAAATTGACAACGAGGCAAAATGCCAGGATAAATATATAGATATTATTTTTTGGATGTGTAGTGGTGTCTTGTGGAGTGGTGTGGTGTTACGAGATCCTTCATTCCTCCCCCACAGAGGTAGGTCAAGTCATAAAATGTTGACCCAATCTCTGTTCGAATAGAACCAATCATTATCGCCATTATTCACAGAAATTACTTATGACGGTGTCTGATCAACAACTATTACGCTTTAAGATATTACGGGCGCTTCATGTGTTCTTATTTTGAAATATGTACTAAGTGTTTAACGGGCCTGTTGCTCCCATTACAAATAAAAGGATCATTCATTTAGTCAGGGTCGTTAAAATTTGACACATTCTCAAACCTGTAATCTGAGGTAATATATGTATATGTGCTGCTATTTGGCCTGGTCTGAATCGTCACTGTTAAAGGGGCAGTAGCACGCTTTCATATTTTCAATTTTTCACTGGTAATTGTACGTTAATGCTAAATTATTCTTTTGAAAGTGTCAAAAATCTTATTACAGAAAGCAATCATCCAAAGTCAGATAACAAATGTTAAAGATTCACATTGACGGCCGTTTTTGTGTGAACACCTTTTACATTATATATTTGATTTATTACTGCTTCAATTAGTTAAAATTGTTTCAATTGGAACTATGTATTTTCATTTTCCTGACATCACCTTATATGCCTACCAAAATCGTTCTACTGCGCCTATAGGCTATAGATCATTACAAACGCTATGGAGATCAAACACTATGATTCATATGCAAATATTGTATATATTTTAACCACTATTATGTAATTTATTCATATTACTGCATCGACACGTCCGCACAATCTCACCGAACTCCCTTAACAGATGGTTCAATTTGAATTGTGACTATTTCACTGAAATCTAAATGACTGTAGATGCCATATTGTTTAGAGTTCAATTTTGGTTAACTCAACATTATGACCGAATGGAAAACCTGTTCAGTTATATGTGCTTAGATTGATTTAATTGAAACCCCATGATATAATGACCTCATGACAAGGAAAAAAACTTGAGGTAATTTCTTTATCATTGATATCATATTTCATTGACGATTCATGTGCATTTTATCTCCTATATTTTGGACTTTCAAACACTCTCAAAATCTTAAGCTTGTACTTGTAGGTGTCAAATACCATAGTACATCTTTTTCTTGTCACTTAATAACAATAGATGTCCACGTTGAAGATTAGAAAAGGGAAAGCAAAGTGGTTCGTCTTTATTTCAATCAATTTCTAGAAGGTGCATCTTTAACTTTCCTCTTTCCTTGTCTTTCAAAATACGCAAATATTAGATTTGACAGGGTTCCTTATTGCTCCAATTAACTTCTTAAATTCTTAAATCGTAAATCACATGGTTTCAATTTTGGTTTTCAATATTATGAAACAATCGAGAAGATACTGACTTAATATCTTAAAAGGACACGTAATCTGCGAATAAATTAAAGTAACGGTGCTGTCACCGGGGAGACTGGACAACACTGTTATAAAATGTATATAATTTTGGAAAAGATTAATTTCTAAGAACAGTGAACGCCTCCCTAAGCAATATAATGCATCGCCATATCATGATTTCAAAATTCATTTTTAAACTCATCTCCTTTTCGCTTTAAATTTAGATTTTCCAAATGAAGAGGAAATATTGGATATGACAGTTCACCGCCATATCATATTTCCTGAATTTATTCGACTAGCCAGCGGTCAATGAGCTGCCAGTCCGAGATCCGTCCACTGGTCATCTGCACGGACTGGTCAGTAATCGGTTAAACGCCGCCATCAGGAGTTGTTTAGCACGGGGTGACAAGACTGTTATCTCTATAGTTCCCCGGCGTTCAACCATCACATACCTTGACAGGTATTGTCAGAACTCCAAGAGCAATTTCTAATTTTGACACTTGCCTATGAAAGGGATCCCCAAAAACCTGGGGTTGGTCTTGACCTTGGTATCTCTGCGTTATGACCCGGCGTTGTCCAGTGGTCCCTCCCAACTACCCCCATCATGTATTCACCCCCTTCGACAGATACTATCAATACATATAAATGCCACCGGGGTACTGTGATAAATCACACATATTCACAAATCCAGATATTTCTGATTAAGATAGTACTTTGACCCAAACTGACCCCCTGTTTTCTCCGAGGTGAGCTGCTAAAAGCCATAGATTATGTCCCTAAGTAGATGGCGTAGATTGACAGTTCACTGCCGTGTCCTCATCCTACCCATCTCACATTGTGAACCACTTCCTTCTATCGTACCCAGGTCTCTTAAACCTGTCATTAAAGAGGGACTATCTATTGTAGCATTCAGGTGTCAGGAATTGGCGATTCGTTGCAAAATACAAACTGATTGCATTTCATGAATAACGTTGATGTTTTTTGCAAATATTTTCTTTGGGTGTCATGGAATATAAAAACAGATGACAGATATGTGCCGAAAACGTCTGTCATCTGTCTAAATATCAAGGCGAGAAATCTTTGACACCAAATAAATCTCTGATAATGAATGACCTTGATATTTCAAACAGAAACTCCTGAGACATTTTGAGCAGAAATTCTGCAAGGACGACGTTTTGGTGTATGTTTCACAGAATTATGTTTTTGGCTTTATGACGTCATCTTTTTAAAGACGTCATTGTTTTCATTTTGAATCAATGTGAATTTCATATCAGTAATGGTCATCATTGTAGCCTACTCTGTAAACAACAACTACGTTTACTACAAATACCATGGTATTCGTTAAACATGAATCCACTAATACTACTACTACATTTCTACTACTAAAAATTAGACGTATTATATATTACAACTACTTCTACTAATACTGCTGCTGCTTCTGCTACTTCTTCTCTTGCTGCTACTAATAGTGCAAAAGGCGCTATAGTATACGTCGTACATCGCTACAACTTTAACAACTGTACGTCATTCATGCATATATATTATTTCATGCATTATATATATATATATATATATATATATATAAATGCGATATTCAAGTAATGTATCATTACAGAACAGAACAGAAGCTTTATTCAGTATTTTGAGGCCATATGACCTATAGTACATTTGTGGTTTACAATGTGTTAGTTAAGTCACGTGGTTAAAAATAAATTATTTTAGTCTTATTTCAAATACATGTTTAAGGAAAATGGACATTGACACTATGATACTTATATTTCTTGAAATGTATCATTACCGTAAATTGTGAATGCTACGGTATCCTCACTGATAGCCTCAAAACAAATTTGTTCACCAAATCCAAATATGTAGTCGGCCAAATAGCATTACTAAAAAGTAAAAATAAGTCATCCTGGTTTTATATATTTTTTCCTGTCTGTGTTTATTGTTTTGGATAGATTTCGATATAGTTAATGATATGATTACATTTTGCTTTGATTATAACTTGTTTAACATTATAATTGTAATTGTGCAATTTATCATGTAAGTTGATGGAATTTATCATGATTATTCATTATATCATTAATTTTATGTCGACGTTGGAATTCAATGTCGTATGTTCATATTTTTATGAACGTTCAGAACAACATTTCCTTTAAAAAACCTTGGGCTTTCCTGGAGGTAAACATTTTTGCTAGTCTTCTTCTGGGGATTTATTTTTGTTCATAATTTTATTAATCAATATTGGTCAAAATATATTTTTATTGAAATTTTTTACTTAGAATCGAAGAAAGCAAAACCCCTGAACAAGAAGGCAAAATTACAAAATACTGCCTTTACCACATGACGTATATTATTGTCATTTATGTGATTATATACTAAAATCCAAAAGAAACGTCCCCTCTATATTTGATTCTCGATTCTCGATCGAACAAAAAATATAACAAAACTATATTTTTGTACCTTAACCACTGCATTTTGTGCGTTTAAGCGATGTGTTTCTTCAGATACTGCCTTGGCATATATAAAAATGGTGTCCTTTTTTAATTATCTCTCGTGATTTTAATGTGTGTGAAAAAACAAAAGGGGACGTTTCTTTTGGATTTTAGTTTATATCTTATTTCATTTATGATAAGGTTAATATGATAAGATAGTTAGTTATCAAACTTTGAATCTATACTCGAATCATCTTAGTTCTTATCAAAGTTATAAAAACTCCTGAACATCATGGCAACCCGAATATTCAAAGCACTAAACTTTAAGCAAGACGTTTATAGCTGTTATTTATGTATTCTATCCAATAGGTGTTGATACCATCGGTCCACGGGCTACAGCACCGCTAGCATAAATCAACGGGATATTAGCAAAATAGATATAAAATGTGCTATAGAAGCGGTCAAGTGCTTTACGACTTACTAATGTGATGTATATAGGTGACGTCGTGCCATAATAAGTGATCTATGGGAGGCTGGTGATGACACGAGGTGGATAGAATGAGGGGAGAAATAAATGGATGACACTTGCTGAAAGAGAAAGAGAGAAAGAGCAGAGGAATGTGGTGACACGGGGAACAATCAGTGATAGATGTGTAGGGAAAGATGAGCAACTCTTAGACAGTTCCTCTCTATCACTGTTTTGTAACGTTGCCATGACAACAGTGCTACTCCACAGGGCGTGGATAAGGGGGTGTGCCCTTGTTACAGACACTATACAACTCAATGTTCTGGTTTTAGGGTCATAAGTGAGCATCTGAAGTGGACATTGTCGGGGGTCCGGTTGTGATGAAGTGGCGTTGGGAAACTGGACATTCCTCAAGGGAGATGACCAGCGTTCACAGTCCCCCTTGACTATCCCCATAGACTGACCAGCCACATTGGCTATAATACCCTTGAAAATATGATTCCATACCGACTATGATGGATGCGACGTCAAACGTTAGGTTTGAATTTCAAGTATATATGGGAGCTAATGTTTCTCAGCTTCATGGGGAAAAGCTGGTTTATGAAAGGGGGAGAGGCCCTGATGGTCGTAGTGGCGACTGGTCAGTCCATTAAGCCGGACACGGTACGTGTAGGAATCACACGCAGCTTCGCCTCTATTGTCCGGACTTGACCAGCGACTGGACATGATTTATATCCCCTGATCACCCATGGGGAGCTGGTATGAAGCACAGCAAGAATCGTCTTGAAGGGATCCGAGATGAAACGGTGTATAAGTCACTTGTTGAAGTTGTGGATTAGCCAGTATGTTTGGACTACTGCGGAGGTGTTCTTACAGAGTTATCATATTCCGGTATAATGGAATAATAACAGATACAAACCATACATGGTTACTTCTGAAAGGATTAAATGTCTCTTAATCAGATCATCAGATTATCACAAAAGCCCAAAAGGGAAATATTATGAAAAATAGCCTTTTTATGTTATGACCCTACATCAAAACATAAATAGACGATGATAACTAGCAATTATTTATAATAAGATATCCTTTTAAATGAATGACCAGTTTTATTCTCATCAGTAATTTCAAACATTAAAACGTGATTTTATTATAATTTGACATAAATGTGATGAAGTAGCAACTGCAATAAAATCTCACTCAAACTCGTAACAACGTATATCACTATATAGACAAATAAATGTTTTGCTACGATCTTCTATGAAAAAAATGCCTTTGTCCTGACTCTGTATCATTCATTCACACATTACAAATAAATAAAGGTTTTTGATACGATTTTCTACGAACAAGTGCCTTTATCCTGAATCTCATTCATTCATTCGTTTAATTCATCCATTCCTTCATTCATTCATGCTTTCAAAGTGATAAATTTTTTGGCTACGATTTTCAACGAACAAGTGCATTTATCCTGAATCTTCATTCATTCATTCGTGTGCCTAAGTTTGCATACGATATCAACTATTAGAAGGCTCGTGATCTTAAATAAATACTGTTTAATGTGAATTGTCTTGACATGAAAGTTCCCTCTTCAAATAAGCGTTCTAACGCTGCTAAGATACGTCTTCAAATAAACTTTCCCTATCAAGCCATTGTGATAAAGTTCGCTAAAACAAACATTACACTGATGTTGTTGATGAATGATATGAGATAGTTTAATGGTATGTGTACCAAACTTCAAAGTTAGTAATAGTTTTATGACCAGTACAAGTTGACTGAACAACAACACAGTGACATCGCTTTATTATATCATGTTGACAAATGTATCTTGAACCCAGTGTAATAACTTTTTTCGGAAACTCATTTGTAGATAATAAGGATTGAATTCCCATCCTTGAAACAGCATCATTTTTGTAATTTAAAAAAAAATCTTGAAATGTGTTACTCTACTACTACTACTATAGAAATTTGTGTGTTTATACACAGAATCTCCGAAAGCATGTTGGTATATAATATCTAAATACATCTTTAATAAAATAACACATTTTAACTATCATTTTAGATTTTATCCTTAGTTAGAGACACTATAACACTCAATGTTCTGTTAGATGTTCGCTTGTTCATTTTATCCCTTACAAATGGACGGTGAAAAAGTGACTAAACATTTAACCCATAAACGTTTCCCATTTTCTCCCCTCATTATATAAAGTACTTTAAAAAAAGCTGAGACCCATAACCTGAGTAACCTTAAAGGGACAGTACCACTTCACCAACATGAAAGGACCAACTGTAAAATATTTTTAAAGCAATAGTGACGGTTTCAAAACTGATTTTACATGTTCAGTGAAAAAGCAACTCCGTGATTGTCAACATAGATTTGTATGCTTTGAAACATACGTAGATGGTATTATTAATTATATAAATTAAAATCATTTCACATATTCACCCCAGAACGGCAACTATATGCTAAATCCTTTTTTTTCAATAAAAAAATCATAACAGTTAGTGGAAGCCAAATTCACAATTCCAATTCACATGAATACTAGTTGTATACTCTATTAAACATTATCAACCGCTAACTGGTATACTAACTTCTTTAGATTAAGTTTCCAAAATTACGTTTGATTGATTCTTAGGGCTTGAAACCTTCCTAATGATACTTTACAACGTCGGCTGGCTCTAAAACTATACTTTCTGAAACAGTCGGTACTTCTTGATAAAATCACACTATTGATAAAGTTTGGTATAGACAGACAGACAGACGGACAGATATTTTATTAACGTCTCACCTTGCGTATACAAAACATATATATATGTTAATATATCAATAAAATATACACAAGCCATTCCTAAGGAATTATGAGAGACAACAATAATAATTAAAAGTTTAATATTGTACAGCAAAAATTCTATTAAACATAAACATCCTTTGGGATAGAATGATAAACTATAAAAAGGTAATATACAGATTTGAAATTGTTAGTTATATAAACACCATCATCTTAATATCATCATATTAAAACAGGCCTTGGCACACAATAGAGTTAAATCCGTGTGGGTAAAGAGCACTTCAAACTTTTCTGCATCTGTAGTATATGTGAACCCAAACACCTCGCGGAGTGGCTCTTTAAGCGATGCGAACCCATTCTTCCTATCTCAAATTATTAAAAGGTCCTCACATTAAAATGGTCACCAGCAGCTTCCCTTGATACTTGATTATCCATTCTACGACTATGTATAATCGAGTTTGATTATGAAATGTGCGAACCAATTAAGATAATGCATTGCTTCTTGTAGACCAGTAACAATCATATTATTATTCATAATTTGTTAATTTCTTACCTAAAAACTATTGTTAATTTTTAATGACGTCAGTGTGTTTGGTCTTAATGTCAATTATTTCAATCGGTTTGGAGTGTGAAAGTGCGAGTGAATGGACTGTCTTTACACAAAAGAGCTTATACCACTGGGCATGTTCTCCCATTTAAGACAACCAAATCTTAATCCAAAATTGAGATTATACATTTTGCATACACCAAAGTTAATGTAGGATATGTCAAGAAAACAAATTTATCAAAAAAGGAGCTACTATCCCTTTAAATCCTTATAAACCTCTATGCACTAATACCCCTCTAACCGCTACTGCCAGATTCCCCCTGCTGGGAAGCGTGCTTCCCAAACTTCTCAAGTCTAATTAATCGAGCGAATCGTCTCGTTCTCAACACCTTCATAAAATACAGGTAAATCCCTCTAACTGGGCGCTCAGCGGCGCTGCGCCAGCACACGACTGAGCACCGTCCCTGTCTAGTTGACTGTATGTCCGCCATAAAACGCAAGGTTGAACACAATCGTTAGCTTAAAGGTTAGTAACACGGTTTTGTGTATGACACACGATCTACAGACGAATGGCTGACTTTATGCATTTTTACAAATTTACGTCGCGACTGGTGACTTAGGTTTGGCTTATATGCTTTATAGAAGGTGAGAGTAATAAATCTCAGTGTACAAGTATGAACGATTGCGCTACTAAGTTTGGGAAATACAAAAGAAACTTAAAGGTAAGGTATAGAAAGAAAATCTGCTTTTTAAAGTTTAACGTACTGACTTCAACTGCGTTACTGGATATGAAGTGTTGAATGTACTTGTGATGGTTTCTTGAGTTTACTGCAGCCTTAATGTAAAATTACCGATGATACAAGAAGAAGAAGAAGAAGAGGAAGAAGAAGAAAAAGAAGAAGGGGTAGAGGAAGAGATAGAAAAGGCGGTAGAAAAAGAAGAACAGGTAGAAGAAGAAGGAGGATGAGGAGAAGAAGAAGAGTTAGAAGAAGATTAAGAGGTAGAAAAAGAAGACGAAGATGAAGAAGAAGAAGAGGTAGAAGAAGAAGAAGAAGAAGAAGAGGTAGAAGGAGAAGATGAAGAAGAAGAAGAGTTAGAAGAAGATGAAGATGAAGAAGAAGAGGTAGAAGAAGAAGAGTTAGAAGAAGAGGCAGAAGAAGAAGAGGTAGAAGAAGAAGATGTAGAAGAAGAAGATGAAGAAGAAGAAGATGAAGATGAAGATGAAGAAGAAGAGGTAGAAGAAGAAGAAGATGTAGAAGAAGAAGATGAAGGCGAAGAAGAAGACGAAGAGTTAGAAGAAGAATAAGAGGTAAAAGGAGAAGAAGAAGAGGTAGAAGAAGAAGAAGAAGAAGAAGAAGAAGAAGAAAAGACAGGAGAGGTAGACGAAGAAGAAGAATAAGAGTTAGAAGAAGAATAAGAGTTAGAAGAAAAGGCAGAAGAAGGAGAAGAAGAAGACGACGACGACGACGACGACGACGAAGAAGAAGAACAGGAACATTTTTTATGCAGTTGTCACACAGCATATGAGATACATCGGATAACCAAGAACAAATTCATGTTGCATATGCTTTCCGGCCAATGTTGATAAATGTGACAGTATCAAAAGCGTTAAAATGTGAATAAATAAGTAAATATATAAAGGGAGAACATAGAAAAAAGAATCTTCAAATTCATACGAATGACATTCGTCGTAAATATATTTTTAGAGTTATGAGGCTAAAAGGATGAATGTAATTTCATTTGTTATTGAATAAAATCAACGACGTCATTATTGAAAAAATTGGTTTGAGGACTTTGTAATTTGGGGATGAAAATAACTGAATGACTCCAATGCATTCGATGTCATGATATCATTTGGTTGTCAACAATTTCAATTTCTGTTCTCGTAGGCGGCATGAGCACGTACATTACATCAACAAAATAGAATAGCAAATAATTTATTGAAAACAGTTTTTAAAGCATTACAGAAAATATAAAACGATTCCGAAAAGCTATCGGGATCTTAATATTTAGTGTCAAAGTGAATGACTACAATGGGTGTTATAATAATCAATGAACATCAGGTTTCTTTATCAAACCTCGATCCAACGACTCAGATTCTTGCTTTATGATCGAACATAAATCCCTAGTTATCGATAATGGATTTGATGAGAGGTAAAAATGTCAAACTTTGAAAGGTGTGACGAAGATAGCTTTCGGCAGGTTCAGTCAACCGTATAGGAAATATCCGCAAATAAACTGACAATTAAAACCCACTTTAAGATATCAGATTCTAAAGACGCTCATCAATGCGAAAAAGGGAGAGTTCATTTGGGCTAAGTTGATGAGTTGTGTTAAGTCCCGTGTGAGCTTTATAATGCTGAAGACATCAACACGCCGAATTAGGGAGCATGTTTATGTTGACCACGACTGATTTGTCGGAGTTAAAGGAGAGTACATTAGCATTGGTAAAACCATCAAGGTTGTTTATGGACATGAAATCCCATCCGATGGGACGGATTCTGTACAGCTATGGGCGCTTAAGACGAGATTCAACTACAATTGAATGCCTGGGAAATTGGGTTCAATTCCGCCATAGCAATTTGTTCATTGAGTGAAACCCAAAGAAGAAATATCAGCCCTTTCGTCAGAGGTGGAAGGGAGTCGGGCGAGCGAGCCACATCGGCGAGGGAGGAAACAAAAGCGGCCTCTCACACTTAGACCGTAAAGTAAACTAATACTAGACGGCATTGTGGCAAATATCCCCTCAGGTAAATACGCATTAACCTTGGCTTGACCGAGAGGGGGGCAGGAAGAGAGGCCGAGGGGGTGTGGGAGACACGGGAGGGTGCTCGAGTCCCACGGGTACCGACCCACACCTCCAGCCGTACAGGAAGCGCTGTAATGTACAGATTGGACTGTCAATCACCCGCCAATCATATCAATTGCACATTTCAAATTATATTAATTAATCAGCATCCGAGCAAAACATTTTCGTTGTTAAAGAGATTACTGTTAGAAATATTTAAATAGCTTTAATTGTGTGTTATTCGGCGTTATACCCGGCTCTAGAACTTGGTTATAGGTGGCTTGTTGAAACATTATTTATTTTTATAACATTTTCAAAAAAACGTGCTACTACCCCTTTAAAATCATGCACTCTAGGCGCTTGTTAATTATTTACTGCTTGGATTTTCTAATATGTATTAAACAGTAAAGCTTTAATCGACAAAAAGTTTAAGATCATATATTTAATGAATTTTGTGAAGAAGTCTGTGAATCCAAGATTACACGTTCACTTCGATATTTCAAGAGTCATATGGCTTTGGATGTGCTAAGTGAAATATTGATAGAAAATGAAGGTTAACATTGAAAAAAAGCAAAACACCTACTAAGATACATATTTTATAATATAAAATAATATTTTATAACATTAAAGGGGTTTTAGTCTTCCTTCCTTCTTAATCCTATCGATACCAATATCACCAGGATTCCTTAAATCATCACCAAACTTATCTTCTATGTTTAATTCTATATTTTGTGGAGAAAGAACGCAGGTATTGATATTCAGAAAATAAAAGTAATATACGGTTGTAATTTCTCAACGACCACGGATAAAGCCAACAGGTCATAACATTGACTTGACACTTGACAATACAGGTCTACCTACTAAGTACTACCTCCGTTCATATAGAAAACTTTGAAATCGTTTGCGGGTATGTATTTTAACCCTTTAGCAGTCTGAGGATGGGTAAAAGAAAAAAGTGTATCGTTATAAACTGTTTTGGGAAAAAATCAGAACTAAGATGTGACTAGACTAACATTTAGTTTCAGAAAAAAAAATTCAATATTGACAAAAAAAATGGAGCCCAGAAGAAGCTTTAACTTCAGAAAGCTGAGCGATCTAGACTTGCTATAATTTTCTAGACTGGGTTGGTCATGAATTATTTTTTTTTGCTTTAGGGTCTGGATGACAGACCAAGATGTGACTGACGCCGCAGTTACGGTTCCATATGGTTACTTAAGTGTTTAACATAACTTGGTCATAAGAACACATTTCTTCGTTGACATTTTAACAGGAGAGTAGTTGACAGGGTAAGAACCAATTTAAAATGTCAACACGAAGCTTCGACATCCATTTAAATCAAAACGAAAAAAAGTGAAAGTATTGCTGAAGTCCTGCTGCTTTCGTTTACCAACAGATAACACACGCAGCCAAATCTCGTCAGAAAACCCGTGCACGAGACTTGTGGGTGCATGTGTCCTTTAATGGTGACAAACTCGTGCAGCTCGTGTCTCGTTTTATCACAATAGGAATTTATCGAAGCACACAGCTCTTAATTACTCGGCTATTTGAACGCTGTTGCGTCACGAATGCACCCCATGCTTATTTGGTTGAAGAGAGAACACCAAGAGGCTACCGTTATCAGATAAAAACCACCCGTTGGTGGCAGCACTCGCCGCGTGGCGCTCACGTGCTCATATTTACCATATAAAAATTCATCTTGTATTTCATGAGGGGAATTCCATTCACAAATAGCCATGTTTTTAAAAGGTGAGCGGCGATTCAATTTCTTTATCGTAGCCATCGTTCAAACATGTTTGGTTAATATTGTGCTATTGTCGGCGCATGCGTTACCTCGTTCAAACATACATAGCATTCGGATTGCTTCGGTTTACTCGGGATTCCCGCTAACATCTTTTCTGTTTACTAAAAGGGACTGTGGTATTGAATAAGATGTTTTTTCGATGTAAAGGGTTTCAACTGCCGTCCAAGGATACTTAAGCATGAATATAGACCCCACTTATGAAGTGAGTTGTCGTTATAAGTGCTTGCATAAACTCGCGCGAGGTGAACAAAGTACAACCAGTATGTTCCGAATGTTGTTTTAATGGAGACCAATGTGTACATTTTGTACAAAATTTTCTGCTGAGTAACCGGACTATTAATAAATATAGAAATACTACGAGCCAAGCTTCCATGCTCTCAAAGAGGTGATTATTTACGAGGGATTACTGAAAGATCGGATGAACTTTACTGCAAAACGATCATGAACAATTTGTTAAACGGACTAACGCATATCAAATATCATAATGCAGCGCACCTTTAATATTCCTTAGTTCTTCCCGCCGACAAAGAGGAAACTCTATACTGCAAGCAGAACACCATAAAGAGCGGTGTACGCCTATTATGATTTGATGCATTATTATAAAGCTCCCTTTTCTTAACTTTGATAATAAAATATAATTATTATACTTGTACCCATGTGAAAAATGCATATTTCCCATGGAAGGATTTATGCGAGATAAGCTGTGGTCATCGTATATCCCGAATCTCTATGTTATCATGTCCGATAATCTGGTATGGTCATCATGGTCACTTCATGGTGAGATCCCCCGTCTTAGGGGGATAGCCCCTCCCAAAAGACGCTCGGACATTTTAAAAGAAAATTCGTAACATCTTGTCAGGAGTCTAATCCGTGTCCACCTTTGGTTCTTCTTTGTAGCGCCGCCAATTTCTCAAGTTTCCCTTGATTGTTGAGTGAGAGAAACCTTAGTACAGGGAAGCGCCAACACTGTATAATTATCAGTAGCTCCCACAGAAGCTTTGGCGTTATTACCCAGCCTCTGCATGTAAACTTTGGCGCTAAAATGTATATTTGAAAATATCGGCGCTGCTGGAAATTGGATATTTAGAAGTTAAATTGGGTATAGAAAATATCATATCTGCCTTTTTACCGATTTTTTTTTTTATAGTTTTAATCATTTTTAGATACATATGACATCATAATTGTCTATGATCGCTGTATGGCTATTTAGATTGTCTTCGGTTGTTGATAGTCATGATAGTCTATCAGCGAATGTCAAAATGCTACATTACCTGTAACAAAGATTTTGGAACAAAATATCCAAAGAAGTACCTTTAACAAATCCTTTTTTGATCGGAAACAGATCTTCTAAATGAAGAATAAGATCTCACGCTAATTAGTTATACTAAACACTAAATTTCTAGTTAGTATGTGCTAAATAGTGTCTTGTCACAAAACCCGCGAAATAAGGATCATGATATTTTCATTTTTAACTCAGATGTCAATCAAATTTCAAGGTTTGTCTTAAATATAAACAACATCAGGATCATTAATGGTTTGCCAAAAGCAGCCCAAAGATTATTTTAGAATTTGTAGTTTCCAAAAAGTCAAATGTCCTTATTTACCTTTATACGAATTACTTAAAGAAAATTTAACCATCAACGATTACCAGTCGCGCTTTTTCTTTAAACATTTCAGTTAAACCATTTACTTCATTTGCTTTCAAGTATTCCAAAAGCAGCCCAAAGATTATTTTAGAATTTGTAGTTTCCAAAAAGTAAAATGTCCTTATTTACCTTTAAACGAATTACTTAATGAAAATCTAACTATCAACGATTACCAACGTTTTCAAACATTTCAGTTAAACCATTTACTTCATTTGCTTTCAAGTATTCCTCTATTGACCGGAAACATCTAAATTATATGCATGTATTTGTTTCGCAGTGTCAACAAGTGGCAGACAGACAGACACTAATCGTTCAAGTAATTACACAAGCCGAGTCTAATAAATACCATCTATCGTATTCCACCAATTACCTGAATTCCCAGTCCACCCCTTTGGAATCACACCGACATAACAAGGATTACTCCACATCGGTACCTTACATTACATCCCACCCCCGGGCAATTGGTCTGACCCCCTGTCCACCCCCGGGATTACCCGACATGCACCCTAACCTGGGTGTTCCCAATCCACCAGTGACATAGCAGACAGACCCGCATACATTCAATTATTTTAAAGTTCAGTTTTTTTACGTTTTTAAGTATAATTAATTTTATCGTGAAAGTATTGTGTCACAAGAACCAGGGACATAACAGACAGACAGACAGACATAGATGATATTATATGAACGAGTGCCTACATATTGTTATATCCCGAGTGAGCTGATATTTAGACACGAGTGTCGTAAACATCATATTTAATGGGCACGAATATTATATTACGTTTATAACCATATTTGCGAAATTAAAGAAAATACTTAAAATCTACTTCTAGCTAGTCTCGAACTAGCCGCCGCCGGCCCCTATAGAACGCAACGTCATAGACAACCATGACGCCAAAGCATTGTTTATAACATGACGTCACAATAAAAAGGGGATATGTTGCCCTAGGACATCATATGAAAAATATGAACCCCGATATGACTGCACTCTTAAGTAACATTTTTAAATATTTGATATCATAGAAGTTTTACGTTCTTTAATTTGAGAGGGGAAGAGAAGTACATGCATTTCAGCTGCACTTGCTCTTGCGAATAGTACATTTAAATCAAGATAAATGTACATAACTCTACCTACTGTCTGTTTAATTTTGTGTTGATGCGTCTAAGGTACAGATGTCACTGCAAAGGGAATAATACAGGGAGGGAGGAATACACTTTTCAAGTGCTTTAGAAAATGTAGGTTTGAAACATGATGTAAGGTATAATACTTAATCACACAGACCTTGTTTTCTTCTTATCATATGTTTCTCTTAATCATACATGACACTGGAATTACAACATGTTGTGATTGATTAAACTGGTTATTGTTAATATTTCAAAGTATGCTTATGATGTGTCTTGGCGGTTATTCTCGTTTTTCTTGATTGCTTTTTTCTTATCAAATAAAATTCGTGAACATACAGGTTTTGAAATGATATACTTATTCAAACATTTCATAACAAATGATATTTCCACAATTTTAGTACTATTTCTGTGAACTACCCAAACCATCAAATTGATCATTTATAGACAGAAATGGTGTTCTTTAATGGTTTATTAAAACAGTTACTTAAACAAATAAATTCACACCCGACTCTCTCATAAAGTTCCTTAAACAACGTATTTCACACCCTGCTACCTTACCAACATCTTTAAATTCATCCTACACACAGATTGCTCTACATCAGCGCTCTGACCCCCGGGCTATGAGCCTGACCCCCTCTCGCCTCGCTGACCAGTAGAGAGGGGGTGGGGCCGCTATCATTACCCCCGGGACCGAGAATCTCGGGATCTGACAACCTGCAATCAGTCTCTCACCCACCCCGGAAACTGGTGACCTTTCCCGGGGGTTAGGTCACAGGTCGAATTTCAATTAAACCGCCCATTAGAAATTTCTGAACTTTAGTATTTAATTCCTCGTTTTGCTATCAACAGTCAATCTGCTAGGTGTGAACTTGGCATGTAGTTTTTTATGTCGGCATATCAAACAGATGATAGTGTAGATACTGCTTTGATCTTGAGCGAACCGTGCTACTTCCTCACAGGGTGCCGGAACTTAACGTGTAATTTTGCTATGAAATGTAACAAAATGTTGCTATTTCTGTCAATTGTTCCTAAAATATGCTTAAGTGAACGTTTCAATTGTTTGAACATGAGACGCTTTACATTTGCCTGTGAAAATATTTTAATGGTCGTTCGACGCGAAAATGTCCGTTTAACTTAAATTTTCAATCGCACATTAGCAAGTTAGGAGCTCACGCATTATAGATATTTATCCGACCTCTGAATTGCTGTGGGATTTATCATCATTTCACCATGTAATTTATCATAACAACGATATTAAATGCATGTTGGAAGATGGCCTGTAACAAATGGTAAATGAATAAAAAATGCACAGTTTCAAATTGTTTAAACAATAGAATTTGAATCGTTTGTAAAGCTTGTGTGACTGTTAGGTTTTCTTATTTAAATCTGGACTATATTTGTGTGATGAAATGCTATGAAAACGCTAATTATAATCTTTTTATTACAACAAATGTTTACATCACTTTACCTGTTCAAATACGCCATTTACTTACTGTAAAGCCTTCTTATTTATTTACCAAAAGTAAAATTGCAAACATTTCGAAGTACATGTGAAATCAGCGGTTTGATATCAAATTGAGAGAGAGTGCGTTACATTCAGTTTCGTAAAAATACTGACGCGTCTTTTATATTCTTACGAATTTAATGGTCGTAAAAAGCCAGAAAACGAAAATTATAAATATTCACATACAACAACAAACACAAGGTTATGTTTAACCACATTGGTAATGAATAAAAGTAATTGAAGTTTCAAGAGTACACTTATGTTAAAACATGATAAATGAAATAAGGTATCGTAGAGTACATCAACTTAATATGCATATCTCCATTAGCCTTAACTTTAGACATAAGTAACGCCTTTATATGCCTTGTCATCCCACATTCATCATGACGTTAGTGTGTGTGAAAGTTGTGATAAGTGATTTTTTTTGCGAAAAACCTGCTTCCCCTCTTCTGTCAACTTTATTGAATCTGAGGACAAGGAATCCCGGTTCCTTGTTCGGACTCGTAATAAGGATTCAGAAATAAAATATTGATTAAAAAAATAAAGTATCGTGTAACGAAACGTTCGAGTTTATACCATGATAAATATAAACCTTTGAAAGAACCCGCATGGCATGTATACCGATTTCAACCCGTACCAACTGTAACACTTTTCCACCTGAAGTTTACACCAAGTCTCCCCCTTCCCCAACTGTTGTCCTCTCACCCGTGTGTGTAGTTAACTTATCTCATATTACTCCAATCATATTGGGTATGAATGCATGTAGATTGCTGGTCAGTTCACAGAGCACGTGAATCAACATAATGGTCAACACTGACTGAAACTTACACGTGATTGTTACAAGTGTCATGTGGTCATTTCTCATTGACCAAAGCTTGTCAACATAAAAATAATTTGGGCGCACTAACAAAGTAAGATACATGTAAGTTGACCAACACGTTAGCGGACACTCAGACTACATAGATAACAAAGGAGTAGTTACAAACGATACTGGACATTCCGACTATGGTTTATCGATAGTGAAATAATTTGAACGCACGAACACATAAACTGACCAACTGTTTTTACCTCTTAGGAATAAGAGAACTTGTTTCTAATAGTCAACGGTACGAGACATGTAACCAACATTTTCCAATAATTATGACAAGTTAACGAAGTTAGCAAAAATGTTAACTTACACCCAATAGGGTTGACTTTCAAATTATTAAGAAAATTCGTCCAAACTGACCAATGCCATAGGACATCTGGCAATCTTGTCGATTTTAAGATAATTCGGACACACTAACCAAGATAGAGAATATGTAAACTGACCCTCGCCAGGATGGACATTTAAATTATTTCGAAAATGCGTTCAAACTGACCAACGCTTCTGACCAACTGACCAACGCTGGACACGACAATCCTGACAAGACAGATCTGTGTCACACGTAAAGCTGCTCGTTGCCGAAACATTACCCAGTGTCATCCGCGACCCAGACTTCTCTGATTTCAAATTCACGCTGATTCCATTAAACCGCGAAAGATTATTTTCATTGCAGGGGTAACCTTTTCCCCCAAGGGACGCTCTAACGATCCCCCTGTCCTCTTGCGTCCCGTGCAGTGTAATCAGGCACATGTTGTGCAGGAATTGTCCCCTGTCATGGTGTAGTGGAATCTCTCGCACTTCCCCCAAGCCCTAAGTGTCATTGCTCCCCCGTCCTTCCATATGAGTGCATTATGACAGACGGGTGACAATTCCGCCAAACGGTCAACGACAATGTTGTATTATACCAGACCAGAAGAGCAGTTGGTGAGAGCAACTGGCATCGCCTTGACCTTAACAATGGTCAAGCGCTCTGGCATCTTGACCCTCGCCACCTGTTATGTCCAGTTCGGATTCTCTCAGAGGAAGTTGTAATTAAATGTCCATCTTAAAGACGGAACACGCTGTAAATCATCTCAATTCAAGCTTTTAGCTCGTACTGTGTTGCTATATGCCACTTAAACAACACCATTGTGGCCAGGTTGACGGGTAGAATGAGACGGTTTTGTTCTCGGGTGTAACAGTTAAGGAGATGTTCTGAGCCCACCTCCATTAGTAGAGCAGCAATGGCAGGGGTACTACCGTTAACCAGACAATAGGCTGGTAACTAATCCCACGAGAATAAATAAACATGCTCATTTAATTTCAAGTTAGCTGTTTGCGTGCCAAAATTAGATAAATATTACCATTTTGAAATTTTAACACATCTGCAGATGGTACATTTAGTTCTGGCATTTATGAAAATGGACGTGGTTGTTTTTGAACAGGGATTAGCATGGCAGTTAAGTGAAGGAGTGTTAGATTTTATGTGGCAGATGTTCAAATGTGAGAAAATATTTTGTTTGATTTTATTTCTATTACTTTTATTTCATTCGTATTTTATTAAAGATATATAATATAATATGAAATTTTCATTTTGTTACGAATGTGTTAGATTTTGTTTTTATTTGATATAATGAATTATGTAATCTACGTTCGTGTCAAAGCAAAACGATATGTGATGAAAATCAGGAAGGGGCTCTTATAGAATTTACAATGATATGATATAACAGTGCAGCGTCGAAAGTGCCTATGAATAAGGATGGGCAGTTTATCGATATATCGGTATATTGCAATACAGGAACAACATGATACGAATCGGAATCTACACACTTCAGAAAATGTTCAATATATCGAACGTATTTAAAAAACAACCAAATAAAATATGATTTTACGAAAAGTTCTTACCAAAGTATAAAGTTGTGTTTTGAAAATAGTTAAAACAATGAAATCAAAGGTAATAAACAGTGATTGAAAATATCATTTTTCAAAATGGCTCATAGCTGAACATAATGATCATTCTTAACGCAAATATTTAGAGAAGATAGCATGCAAATTCTTAAATTTG
This sequence comes from Steromphala cineraria, assembly GCA_916613615.1. Classification (NCBI taxonomy): domain Eukaryota; kingdom Metazoa; phylum Mollusca; class Gastropoda; order Trochida; family Trochidae; genus Steromphala; species Steromphala cineraria. The sequence goes on along the minus strand of OU744725.1, from coordinate 53,741,157 downwards.
AAGAGTACCAATTTATTGCAATACGTTTTGCAATACGCTTTTCTGTATCGCAATATAATATATATATATATATATATATACAGAAATGAGGAACGATGCCCATCCTTACCTATGAACTGTTTGGTTTAAACATATCCATTTCTATAACGATACAGAAATGGACTGACAAACAAGCCCCTCGACGAACATTTACTCCTGCAATTTCAAAAGTATTCGTATATATCTTAACAAGCAAACATAACACTCAACATGTGAATGCATATGTTCATTCCTAATCCAACATCTGCAAGTTCAGAAAGAACAAGAAATAATTTGTAGAATTTAAATTGACAACATCGATGTGTACGGTAATATTATCCTGTAAAGATTTGCTCATGCAAATATATACTGATGCTTTGAATTAGAATTCAGAAAATTTAAACTCATATATACTTTTAAAGTTACTTTTAAACTTATTTTCGCATTCAAGATCTTAGCACTTTTTAGTTTAAAATTCAATGCTCCGAAACCACATACCTTTCTATGTAAGTTCACACTCTACATAGGTAATTCGGATCTCAGTTATGTATGAAGGTCTACCATCCATTATAAAAATCTACCCGCATCTAATTCTCCTATGTAAATAGACTGATTGTACTAAGGTAATAGCTACCCGCATCTTCATGGAATATAAGAAGAGATCATCTTATTTATGTGTCACACGTTTCTGTCCGACAGAAAAACCCACTAGTAGTTGACACTAGTTTTGTCATAAAACATGTTAAACAAAAATGACGTATATGCGTACAAGCCCACACATCACATCTACACAGATATATAGTTTCTACGACTATGAGGACAGCATTCATTATCCTTTTGTCTGTTTCAACTAAACTGCCATTAGACGCACTTCTTTTTCTTTCAATTATAGGTACAACATTAAGGACACTCTGTAATCTGTAGGCATTAGTAAGTCTGTCAGCCAGACCCTAAAAAAAAGGTCTAAGCAGGTCTATAACACTACTTGAGAGCTCAGTTTAGGCTGATAATGAAGAAATCTCAGTCCGTTTAATTTTTTTATTCATTTTTAAAATTTTAGATTTATTGGAAATAATCATTTAAGAGTCTAATTTTTTATTAAAATGAGTTGACAATTGATAGATATATAGCAAGTAATTTTAACATAATTATTATAAATTATATTCATTAATTTATAGTTATATAGGGTATTAGTATAATAACATTGTAAGGGGAGGGACTAAATATTGAACAAAATCGTGTGGTGAAACAAAGTGTATGTTTACTATATTGAAGTGGATGGTAAGTGCAATAAGGCCTAAGTTAATGTTGTAACAGGCTCAGTGTCATATCGTATATGAAGTGAAATATAGGACGGGAGGGTGATGGACGTTGTATGGTACAATTGATACAACAGAAGTATGATGACTAACTTTACTTATTTCAAAGGAGGAGTGAGATTGAGTTATAGTGAAGAACACAAAGATGTGTTCTGGAAAGTGAAATGAAGTTTCGGAGAAGTGAAATAAAATTTTGGAAAAGTGAAATTTAGTATTGGCAAAGTGAAAATGTGTTCACGAGAAGTCAAATTGTTTACACGAGAAGTGAAAATGTGTTCACAAGATGTGAAAATGTGTAGTATAGCTACAGGTTAGCGGAAACGTTTAAAAAGACAGATTGATAATCTTGATGTAAAAAATGAGGGAGAATAGTGAACGATGGTATAAAAGTCGTCGATTAATTGAATAAATATGATATTGGACATAATGTCTGGTCGTACTATCTGCTTTGCAAGGCAAACAAAACAAAATCAATGTTTCTGGTCTTAAATACAGACAAATTTGACGAGATGTGGCGGGATTTTTGTATTATTTCAAAATTATTCTTTTTCATTATTGAACATAAAACTTGTATAACTCGATCACTGCAAAAGCATCTTTAAAGGCAAACACGAACAAAACCATTTACATTTTAAAAGTAACACAAGTTACTTAGGAATTGGGTTGATTGGAAATTTAGGCATTCAACTCAATGAGAAAAGCGAATGTTGAGTTCAAGGAAAAGTATGTGGGTAATTGTTATAACATAGACTAGACGAAAGGTTAGAGATATATTCTTAAATTAACAACAGTATTTAAATCATTGACATGAAGGTAAGAAATACGTCATTAAAAAGCTATTATTCCAAACTTGGATGAACTCAGTTGTGAGTCTTGGCTCGATGAGATCATGACATTTAAATGTTGTATATGTAAGTGGCCGTTGAATTGAAGGAAGGATAGAGAAGAACTTGATATGGGACAAGTGGGTAGGATAGAAATTGAGGCCAGACACTGACTTGCTGAAGGGGATAGGAAGATAGGAGTCTTGAGGGTGAGGCAAGATACGGTATAAAGAGGGTACACACTGCCAAGTATGCGATAACTTTCCTTGTGGTTATCTGGTCGAGACACTGAGATGATTGTATGTTTAAACAAGCCTATCTACTCATTACACGACTCTCTGTGTGTTTAGCCTGATAGCTCGTTCTGGTATAATCGACAACATCGAAACCCTCGGCCAAGTGGCGGATTAAGGACTAATGTCAATTTGTCCTTCATTCATGTGGCCCTCTGAGATAATCCGATCTTTTACCGTGTCGGGAGGATTAGGGATGGTCATGAATATGCAAATGAGCTCGTGCCGCACGGACTGCACGGACCGCACGAGACTTGGTATTCAAATTACAGTTTCCGTTTCATTTCAAGCATCTTCCAGTCAACATTACAAGATGAGTTGTGGGTATCACTTTTACACGTGTCACGTGACATAATTCTATCTTTAAACACGTCTTTAGGTTTAATCATTAGTGGAAGCGGGTAACCCAAATCAAGCATTGTCATCTCAACAACATGACGTAAGTTTAGCCAAGGTCGTCTATAAAGTGTCGTCTGCTATTACAGTCCAACACGCGTCACGTGATGACGTAAGGTAACTACCCGGATGAAGTTAACGAGGAAAGAGCCGAGACTGTAATCATCGTCAGTCAGTCTGTGACTGTGCAATTAGGCAATAGGATTCTAAATGAAGAGAAACCAATTATATCAGAGGTGTTTGTTAGCGTTATGAGATAAACATCAACATTGCCTTTGCTGAAATTAGGAGGTGTCGTTCATTATGCAAGAAGAATCTCATACTGTGGTAATTGATATTAAGTACACGCTTCTTACATCTACTATGACACGTGCGGCTACTAATCCTTGTAATTTCTTACTAATTCTCTTGGGTAGGAGACAACTAAACTACCAGGCAAAAGAAAGTACACATCATAGTTTGTTTAAATTTACTTTAGACCGACGAGACGTGTTACGTATACGTATGACACGTTAAAACGAAACATATTTGCAGTAATTGGAATACAATAATTGGTGTCTTGTTAATTCTTTGTTAAAATATCTTTGTTTAATATCGGTAGGGTTAAGAAATAGATTTTACACTTTAACGACCCTACCATGTTTAAAATGTTTTCAATATGTGACAAATAGGCACGTGTATTGATTTTGATATAGAATGTGTCTTCTTTGTTGATGAACATTTGTGTATATCAAAATATATGTGGATTTTTTTTGACAAACCACTTAAAAGTATTCTTTGAACTATGATTTAAATTTTGTTCTGATGAGTTTGAGAATACGAGAATTAAAACTCGAAATATTAATACTTGAAATTTTTAACTTTTTCTAAATTCAACTGAAGTGTGTACTTTCTTTTGGCTGTCAGTTTAGTATATATATACAAATCTAAAGTTACCCGTCTATGTGCGTATAATGTTGTTTCTATATGATATTTGCAAATATCACTACCAAAAAAGAAATAATGTCATAATACTAGTTTTAAAATTGTATCTGTCTTTCAAGAGACGCACGATACGTGACGAGTGTCTTTACACGTGTTTACCTTCATTAAAAAATATGAAAAATACATTAGTATAATAAGAAAAAATACGTGGAAACTGTAACATGGTTTCAAGAAATTGTTGCTATTAAATGTTTGCTATCAATGATTATATGGACTTCATCTTTGCATTTTACCAATGTCAAATCGCCCACTTATTAATACAGTTCATGTTCACTGACTTATCTTCGAATATCGCTTTAGTTAACAGTCGCAATGTGATTCTATTTACAAACACGAATATATCCATTGAGTTTCATCAACACAATGTATGTCATTAATAAGCATTTGTATTCTCTATGTTGGTCAGGTTTGTTGAATTATCATATTTATCATTCCGTCATCGTCTTTAGAATACAATGAATATCTTGGATGGTATTCTTATATTGTAGCATGTTTTACAGAGTTTGATAGACGGTTAAAAACTATGAATGGAGGGTAAAGACTCATGTATATGAAGTCTAAGTCTGTCATCAAAATAATCACTTGGCGACCAACCAAGTCTACTGTAGTATAGAAAGTCTAGATCACTTAGCTTTAGCTGAACTTAAAGCATCTTCTGGACTCCATTTTGTTATAATACATGAATTGTTCAGAAATATTGTCAATATTGAAAAAAATACTTTTGAGACGAAATGTTAGTCCAATGAAATCTTCATGTTTCCTTCTCACTTTAAAAGTTCTCCCTTTTCGTCCTATAGATTTACCAGCATTGCCTCCCATTTTGTGTAAGTTAAAATATTTAAACGAATCATTATCCATTTTCATCTGAGTTTGGCGGAACGACATTTTTACAGCTACTTTGCACATTTTCTCAGCGCATGGGTAATAAAAACATTGTCAATTGTTAAATTATACCTTCTATTGTCATCACATCAAAGTGAGAAACCTGCTTCAAACCTGTAAATTAATTTCTAAGAAAAAATGTTTCCATGGAAACCTGTGATTGACAGTGTTGCCCATTCATTATCCCAAGCACACATCCGGTCTCTTCCTAAGTCCCACTTAAAGCTATATTGACTCTACATACGGGTTATTTACCTACGGCTTAAGGAGAATATTCTTCATCAAGGGACATTATCTGGCCATTTCGGGCGCTATCTTTGATATTATCTACCTTATATATCTACTTGATACGTGATACAGGCAACCCGAAACCTTCACTGGCGAACACAGCGGTCAGTTGTGCTTGTGTGGTCACTCTTGACCGTCTCATCTCCTTCTCAATAACGCTTGACCACAGTGACACTGACAGTTGAGAGTTCTCTATGGTTCTTTGTGTCAGCTGTCATAATCAGAAACCAAACTTATACAGTGGCACTTATCAGAACCTATTGCTTTATTATCCGGCGTTAATAACGTGTGAATTGAATCATATCTCCAAGAAAAACAGTTTAATATGTCAAGATATGTTCTTTCAGGGAAATGATAAGGTGTGAGGTCGTTGGTGGCCGTTAGTCATTATCTAGATGATATAGGTATCTGATGTTATCGGGTACACTTATATCTGATAGCTTGCAAAATGAGGTAGACTCTGACAAGGAAATAATCACTTTAGTGTGTTTGAAGTAAGCGAAAGAATCGGGTATGTAAACAGACTAAAATATTTGGATATTATAAGAACATTGACATTTGGAATAAGATATATTTTGTGCGAGATGTTGATATAACATGTTTTGTTGCTAAATTTTAAAAATACATACATTATATACAATAAAATATTTTTCTTCGTTTTTTATTCTTCCTGTCATATTTCAACATAAAATACAAATGAGGCATTTCAAAACATATACATGCTACGTCAAAGTGTTTTACCTTTTACCGTATTTACTTTTTCAAAATGGAAAACCTTTATCAAAACGGTTTTCTTTTTGCTAATATTATTGAGTGGAATTGAAATATCGGGATATGGTTTCGATAGGTCTTAGAACATCTCAAACTACACAGTAGGTAAGCTTTAAAGTATAAGCTTGATCTTGATTCATAGTTACGTGACATATTCAAAAATGTCATATCAGAAATATGGGGATAACCATCTTCGCAAGTTCTTACTAGAACATCTCTAAATAAATTTTAGGTAAGCTTTGTGGTATAAGCTTGGTCTTGATTGATAAATATTGAAAAATGTCATATCAGGAATATGGGGATATCCATTTTCGATAGTTCTTACATATATACATGTAGAACTTCTCAAACTATATTTTAAGGTGAGCTTTAAGGTTTAGCTTGATTGATAAACATTGGAAATGGTCATATCAGATTAAAAGGGCCTTTAAGGATTTTCATAAGGCATGTCACCTCTTTAATTCAAAGCTTCGCCGAGTTCGTTCACCAAGGGAACATGTAACGATATCAATTTCAAAATAATTAGCAAGAGAGCCAGGAACATTTCTTTTCAAGGTCAAACGATATGTTTGAACAAATGAAGAAACACAAGCAAAGCATTGTAGCTTGTGAAAAACTGCCTTTAATTTGGTAATAAATACAATCATAAAGTTTATTTATTTCGTTACATGTAAACAGTGTGAATATCCCATTTCTGGAACAGACTTTTATCATGACCCAGAATACGAGTATGTGCCAGTAACTTGTATTTTGTTTCAATTTTAACCATGTTCACTTTTTAAAGGCCTTGTTTCATGGATATAGCCACGTTTGTAGTGGTGATGAAAAAGAAATTTGGACCTCATTTTACAAGCTTTTAAAAATTGCGTTCAGGAAGTGACATTCAAGGATAAATAAATCACCAATTTTCTTCACGTTAAAATGTGGGTTTCCATGTACAATATCATCTGCTGAAATTTCATAAATTTTAAATATGATACTTATTACTTTATGCTGCACTATTATTTTAAGGGGTTCAAGTAGAAATGTTATAGTATTTGGCTTTAAACAGTTGAAACTTTGGAACAAATTATCATAATTGAAACGTCATTCAATATTCATCAAATAGTGCATAGACTGTATGCCTGTCTTGTGCCCGTCTGTGATAATACATATATAAAATATATTTGATGTAAAGAACTCAATATCTTAATTATTCAATAAACCATAACAACCACAACCAATACAGTGGCCACACTATCATGCATAAATCATATTTCCTAGTCTTTTAAGGAATACAAGGAGTTCTTTTATTTTATAGCCCTTTCGATTAAAGGGGCAGTCCTATCTGGGTATCTTTTTGGAAACAAAATTCAAGAGTACTTCCCTGTTTATACGTATAGGTGATTATTACATTATCATTTCACTCTTATTTTCATATATGTTAGTGAGTGTAACATTTTATTTGTTCTAGATTTGAAAAATTGATGAAGAATAGAATGCATCAGTGTATCACCTTGAATTTTGATTCCACAAAAATACCCCGATAGGAAAGGAAGCGCAGTATTGTCGCAGTATTGTCGATATATCGGTATATTGCAATACAGGAACAACATGATACAAATCGACACACACTTCTGAAAATGTTCAATATATCGATAGTTCAATCTAGTTAAAACTAGCTGTAATCTTATCGTCCCCTCAGTCCTTACGGACAAAGTAAGAAGATTAACATAAAGTCCATTGGCGGCCATTTTTTGTGAACACCTTTAATTCATTTTGTGTAAGAAAAGGGAATCGCATGGCTAAACTTTACATTATATATTTGAATTATTACTGCTTCAATAAGTTTAAAGACATTGTCTTTCGATTGGAACTATTAATTTTCATATTCCTGACATCACCTTATATTTCCCCTAAAAACGTGCTACTGCCCCTTTAAGGGATATCTTGACCAGCTTGTAACTTGTCGTGAAACCAATACAACATTACTGGATTTCAAAGGTTGTATATCAAACAAAACTTCAAGACGAGGAGCTGGTTTGAAGCCAATTCATAATAAATGTTAAAGGTTATGTGATGTCAATAAAGGACTTGTTTGAAATTGACCTGTTGAAAGATAAGGGGCAATGTAATTGTTCAAGAAATTTTAATTCCTTTATTTTCAAGTGGATATTAAACTCACCTTTGACCTTTTGTTCACAAAGGGTGATCTTTTGAATAGACTGTAAATCTTTATTGACATTTAATCAAAAGAGGCTTAGGACATTAAGAGACTTGATATCGTTGTTGGATCTGTTCAAAATTTCAGAGTGTGTACAATTCACTAACATGCCAAAGAGGTGCAAAGTTTTAAAGTTAAATGTTACTCATACAAATAAATTTGGTAATCCATAACTAGTCCGCTAACACATGTGTTAATATTTTTTAAATCCATAATTTTCATATTCATTTTCTGTCCATTCCTTTCTTATACTACATTATATTTGGTATGAGCGAAGAAGAGAGTGTATAAGTTTAAAGGGGCAGTAGCACGTTTTTCAAAAATTTATATTTTAAAATTTTCACTGATAATTTTACGTAAATGCTAAATGTATTTTTGATAGTGTTCAAAATTTAATTACCGGTATACAAACCAATTTTCATAGTCTGAGAAGCCATTGTTGGTAAACACCTTTAATTCATTTTGTGTCAGAAACAGGAATCGCATGGCTAAACTTTCTATTGTATATTTGATTCATTACTGATTCATTTAGATTAATACATTGTCTTTCAATTGTAACCCTTTTTTTGTATTTTCCTGACATCACCTTATATCCCCCCCCCCCTCAAAACGTGCTACTGCCCCTTTAAACTCAAACGTTAAACATTTTTGCAAAAGCATATTATGATTCCATAATTTTATAGTAAATCGTCAGTAAACCATTGCAGTACATTATAAATCTAACGAAGAATTTGACAAGCTTTTGAATACACCGTTTCCTTGATTACCAAAATTGCTTACATGTATGTACAATGTTCATTTAGTAAATATATATATAAATGACTTTTTGGGCATTTCAGCAGTTGATGTAATGATAGATAATAAAAGTGTTTCAAAGACATCTTAATTCTGGTACGCGACAAGGAAGCAATTTTTAATGACCTTTTATTAATATATATTTGAGGAAATGTCACCATCACTGAACAAAGAAGTCATTTTTCCATAAATTTCCTTCATCATTCCTACAACTAAGTTTATATTCAATGTACACAAAAGCATTCCTATCATTAAATGAGCAGCGTCTGCACAATACATTGTCTTTTTTCTCTATAGTTTGCATTTTTACCTGCACATATTTCCCAAACCAGATTCCAATCTTTAAATTCAATAGCATTTTTATTATCTTTTACGGTGTTCAGGTGAACAAAGCCTTATTGTAAGGACCTGTTTTAATGGCCATCATCGATTTACAATCCAACGGTCATTACACTTATCAACCTCATTTTATTATTTCCTCTTTAGTATCCCCCCTGGGGTAGCGGCGAGTATACCACGGGGGTAGGGGCTACCACACGCGTCTCCCTTGTTGAATCTTACCCCGGGGCTACCTGTTACATAACGAATCTGTAGCGTTGAGCTTATGAGACCCTTTATTGGACGTTTATATGTCTTAAGATTACAATCAACACCGAATGTGAGTAGTAAATTAACTAACACAATAGCGAAGGACAGATGATGAGCGTTATGGAGGAGACGATAGCGCCAGTGATAAGGTGTTTAACTCTATAGAGGTAGATTTAATGGTTTAAGAAGCACGTACATATCCTGCCTGCTCGTAGATTAGCTACTGTTACGACAGGGGAGATAAGCGACTGGCGGGGTGCGATTTATGACAAAGCAAGGGTGCTTGTGGGTGGTATATGGTTAGGGGTGAGGGTTATGATGGGAGGTGGGGTGGTTTTGCAGTGGTGTTGTTTGGGGAGAATATAGAGCTTGGTTATGGTTGGTTGAGAGTGGGTGAAGTCATTGGTTATGGTAATGTAAGCATTGAGGTGGGGCTATGGGTGGTTTTAATGTGGGAGGTTTGATACAACGGTTTTGGTAAATGGTTATGTTTGAGGTGGTATATGGTTATGTTTGAGGGTTATGATAGGAGGTGGGGAAGATTTGCAGTGGTGTTGGCTTGGGGAGAATATACAGCGGGTTCCGTGGTTGGTTGAAAGATTTGGGTAGTGTCATCGGTAAAGGTAATGTAAGAATTGAGGTGGGGTTGTGGGTGGTTTTAGTGTGGTAGGTTTGATGCAACGGTTTTGGTAAATGGTAATGTTCGGGGTGGTTAGGGTTGAGGGTTATGATGAGAGGTGGGGTGGTTTTGCAGTGGTGTTGTTTTGGGAATATATAGCGGGTTTCGTGGTTGGTTGAAAGTGGGATACAGTCATTGGTGAAGATGATGTCAGAATTGAGGTTGGGGGTTATTGGTGATTTAAGTGTGGTAGGTTTGGTGCAACGTTTTAGATTAATGGTAATGTTTGGGGTGGGGGTATAACGTCATGAAACGGGTTGTTTGCAATGCTCGTTGGTGTGGGGAAGACGGTAAAGGCTCTGGTACAGATTAAATGAGGTAGCGGTTGTATTGAAACCGCAGAGAAGGTTAGATATTGAGGATGGAAAGATTAGTGTAGTTTGTTAAAGGCAGTTTACGACAATGATGTCAGAGGACATGGTAGAGTTTGAAAAATCGTTAATGGTAATGTCCTCTTTCAAGAAAAAGCAGTGGCTGGGTAAAACAAAAATTGAAAGTGAAAATATTTAAAAAATTGGTAAATTAAAACCGGACAGCAGAGAGAAAGGTGCATTCGAGGGGTAGTGGAGAGAATAATGTACCAGAGGGGTGGCGTTACGGCCAGGAACGAAAAGTTCCCCCTCGCATATCTGTTCCAGCTGACCCTACCCGGCAACCCGTCCATGTGTGTGAGATTGCTTGTTTCTAATCAGTGCCACCCGGTCTCCCTTTCATTGCTTATCATGATGCAAATATAGACAACGCACGCGGAGGGGAGACAGTCGCGTGCCATACCGGGGGACACGGGGAGGGGTGAGACGGGGTCATTCTGGGGTTAGGATGGTTACCCTTGTTCCCTTGTTAGTGTTCCGTCGTGACGACGTCACCGATGGTGGAGCCATCTTTGTTCCTGAAGCCTGAAGCTTTGATGAGGCACACGTGTAGGTGAACGCTGTCCGGTTGTTTAAAAAAGCTTATCCCATCCCTGATGTCACAACGCTGCCATAGAGATGAGAAAATGCATTATGCATTTATATTGCATATGATTGTTATTGCTCTTTTGTGAACGCGTACTTGGTATTCATGCTTCACTTGCATATCAACATCAATTATCTTTGTATTGAAACACCACGTGAGCAGCTGAAAGATCAACATGTGATATGATTTAACCACGTAATGAAATACTATTCACTATCACGTAACCAATAAACATGAGAACGGCAACTGCATAAGAGGTGTTCTTACTCCATCACACAAACCAGAAAACACCTCTTAACAATATACAACCAAACACACGTATTTGTAGGCCTTAAGCCCATATACATGTACAAAACATACACTATGAAATGATAATAACTAGAGTAACGATTGCCTCCTTTTAAGGCTATGAATAACATATTTACATAAATTAAGCATCATTGCATCCTTTTCCGATTTAATAAGGCATTTAAACTTCAACACATTTGGAGAGATACCATTAAAGTTTGGAAAATATAGTGTTCGCAAGTCATTATAATGTTCACACACATGTATAAAATGGTATTCATTTTTCAACGTCTAAACTACAGAGAGGACATGATCTTAAACAATAATCAATATAGAGCCACCTTCCCTCATTTGCCAGATCTTAATCTTAAATACAAATTACGATATTTCCTAAAAATTTTAATCGTCAGCATTAGCATCTTCTTCATACCTCTTTCATCATTTTACCTTCATTGTAAACCAACAATCACAAATACTTTTAAACATTTGTTTTTCCCTGCTTAAGTTTTCTAAAACTATCTGGGCATCACAAATATTAACCAAAATGTGTAAACAACTAATGACCAAAATGAAAACCACATTTACTACTCAAAACAACAACATCAACCAAGAACTTTCAACCAACTTAACTAGCATCAACCGACGTCATCAGTAATACCAACAACATCAACCAAGAACCTTAACTTTAATCAACTATTGAAAATTTGCAATAAGACCTCCAGGCTTGAATAGGCACTACCGGTAGGGAATGACATATACTGACAAATGCCTGATTTATAATGAATATCTGAGCTCATATGATTGTTTCGTCATTCCCATCTTTTCTTTGCCGCTACATTACTTATCGGCGTAGAAGAGCGATGTTAAGCTCTATATATTAAGACATTCTAAAATAATTTCATCGTAACAAAAGATGTCATATCAAACGAATTTAAACACATGATAACGGAAAGCTCAAGAAAAAGTTTATGTTTCTGATAAAAGAAAATGTTAGCGTTTGGAATGGGATACTATGAAATAGGGTAAACAATGCCTTAAAATAATGGTTTAGAACATATCATAGCAAGCCATGGCATACCATATTAAAACATTGTGCTATGAAATAAGCGTGAACGATGCTTAAAATAATGCTTAAGAACATAAAATGGCAAAGTTTTTCAAAACAGGACATACCATGGACAACCATATCGTCCAACGACAGACCACGGAAAACTACACCATATATCCATAGCATATACCACTATCTTTATATTTCATATGTGTATAGAATACTTTTTTACCAATCTTTTGGTTGTAATACTTTTTATATCTTAACATAATATATATATACACTATACCTTACATCATTTTATATCGTGTATTGTATTCTCTTTTATGTCTCTCATAACTCAAATAAGAGTGGCTCATTTCATGTTTTATCTATGTGTATTTTATGTATATATACATGTATATCATAGCAAGCAAGCATATTCTTAAGGTTTTGTGACGTAATAATGTAATGACGTCATAATGTACATGATGACGTTGCCTGGCGACGTTTATATCCGTTATGTGTATATGGCCTGAAGATGCTCCTAAATTGAGCTGAAAGTACTAGCCAGTAAAATGGATTCATTCTACTTCTGACTTATCTTTTCAATATATATATATATATATAAATTGTGTTTCTAGATAAGACCTGAGAGTTGGACACATTTGAACTGTTTATATATAAATATATATATATAACTTTATCATGTAATGTGGTGAGACGTTAATAAACTATCCGTCTGTCTGTATATAATACCAAATCACACAATAACCTATTAGAGCATGTCATAGCATAGCAATGGTAAAAGGCTGAGTTTTTACGTTGTGGTTCTTACACGAGAATCTCCACCAAAAATTACAAAGCAAGTGGTATTTTAGTTAAGTGTTACTAATACAGTCGTGTTAGATATATTGCTAGGGGCCTAGAGAGGCGACAGAGTGAAACACATGAATAAGTGTGATAAGTCACTTGTAAGAGTAAGTTTGGACACTGTTGACAGAGGAATTTGTACATCTGAATTACATTGTCAGTTTACATTAGAGATAAGTACATTTCAGACTTACATTCCTTTCCAGTATCGAAAATATCTGTCGACGACTTAATAGGAACTTTATTCAAGGTAACCATACAGACTCTTATGTTTATAATGTTTACTTATATAAAGTGAATTTGTGATATACATTCCTTTCCAGTATCGAAAATATCTGTCGACGACTTAATAGGAACTTAATTCAAGGTAACCATACAGACTCTTATGTTTATAATGTTTACTTATATCAAGTGAATTTGTGATATAAATTCCTTTCAAGTATCGAAAATATCAGTCGACGACTTAATAGGAACTTAATTCAAGGTAACCATATAGACCCATATGTTTACAATGTTTACTTATATAAAGTGAATTTGTGATATAAATTCCTTTCCAGTATCGAAAATATCTGTCGACGACTTAATAGGAACTTAATTCAAGGTAAATCATAAAGACTCATATGTTTACAATGTTTACTTACATCAAGTGAATTTGTGATATACAAATGTATGACTCGTAGGTAAATGTCTGTCTTTCAAAGTTATTCGCCTTAACGTTTTCAGAATTCCATAACAGGAAACTAATATGTGATTTGCTTTTACTTTCATAATTACGTTGTGTGTCCTAAGCCATTCTCTCCCCACAGAGGCAGATCAAGTCATTTTGATTTAGCCTCTGTTATATTACGCCGACTTTATGGGATAGAATGGGAGATGCCTGATTGGAGGCAATCAAAGTTAGTTGTGCAATCAACGACGTTGTTCTAAAATCATCGTTTTGGCTACTGAATCAAGGCAAAAGCACTGTGATATGAACCACTCTTTCCATGCGAGAAGCGTTGTCATTTGATAAAGAAATTCAAATGGATCGTGCTGCGGGGTTTTTTCCGCCAGGGGAAACTGCGGAACCCACGGATTTCGGCGTAATAGAACAGAGGCTAAATCAACATGACTTGATCTGCCTCTGTGGGGAGAGAATGTGGTATAGACAATACAAAACCTTGCACCAATAGGAATGAGTATTAAAGACTGAATTCATTCATATTCTGAGAGGCCCAGATATACACTTCCGGTTAAACCAATGCCGAAAGACCTTCTGAAACACAAAAGTTATTGTTATTATTTCCTTGTTAAATATATCCCCTCTTCTTCAAATTCAATGTTTTTTTCTTTCTAACTCTTTTCCCGTAAACAACAATATACCCTTTTATTTAGATATTCAATGTTTTCCTTTGTAACGTTTTTCCCATTAACAACAATATACCCTTTTATTTAAATGTTAAATGTTTTTTCTTTCTAACAACAATATACCAATTGGTTTGACGAGAGGAAGTCGTTTTGGTTTATAGCGAGCATTTGAACTTTCTGTCAACCAATACAATGTCAACACATCTAGGTACATAACGTGAGAACTCATGTCAGAATTCCGATGCTACTTCTACTATAAGGGACATTTATACCTGGATGTTATTGCCGTATCACTATTGCCGTGATAATGATATGCAGGGGCCAGTTTGATCAGAAAACGAGACATTCTCTTCGAATCAAAGGCTTGAGGTGAAGGGTAACTGGGGTGAAAGGAACATGAATGGGTCGAACAAATGTGCGTGTTGATTGAGGTCAGGGGTCATGGGGTAGGAAATCACGTGCTGCACGTGCTGAGGAGGTCAGACCGGAAGTGATAGGTCAATGAATAAGAGAGGACGTGTCAACGATTCGGGTAGATTGGGAGGAGAATATGGCAGAAATTGGGGATGTGTAAATCAGACTGACCGTTTAGATGGGGGACCTTGGAACAATAGTTGGCCGGAGAGGTCATCGCAACACCACCCTTGGACATTGTCTTCAGGGATGACCACTTGGCTTTAATTTTCTACTCGTTTACAGAGCAATTTCAACTTGTTTGTCGATGAGTGGTTGGCAACTAATTTAATGCCAACATTTGCGACAATGTCTTTACCGGGTGTTCGCTGCTTCTGGGTTTGTACCGTTAATGGTTCCACACAGATGGATTAGGGGCTGTATTTGATTTATAGTTTCGAATATCAATTTTTCTTCTTCTTTTCATTGAAGCTTTAGAGATTAACATTTTCAATTATCACTTATACTAACTTTGGAGCAAGTGTGATCATAATTGACATGTTAAGATTCTTGTTAGGCAATCAAGGGGCCACTTTCATTGAATTCGATATTATTTTAACACAATGCTTTCTTATGTTAACACATACTTTAATTACTGTCAATGAAACATTCATCATTGCATTTCTGTTTTTCACAAGATTTATGCCATGTTTCATTAAAATGATTGTCACATTATGAAATGTCAAAGTTGCGAATACAAATTTCACTCTTGTTTGCATGTGACAATTTGTTTTTCGCGAGTGCTATTTGGTCATCGTTATTATGTGACTGTTAATAAAATATTAGAAACTCCGGTCTTGCACACAGGATATTTGTTTATTTATGAAAACAGCATATATGGTAAATAGCTTCCATATATACCAAAATATACATGGTTAAAATTTGGTTTCATTTGAAAGAATTTTATATAAATTTGCATTTGGAATACTTATATTTGTCTATTATTTCGGTTTAGAATAAATGACCCTCTAGTTTGTAAAATGCACTGGGAAAGGTTTTCGTAGGTTATATGGTGATCTGACGAAAGCAAACGTAACTTTTAAATGAATGAAGTTCTTAAGGGAATGCTTTATCGTACTAAGATTAGTTAGTTAACTTTCGAAGATCCATGTTGACCTAAAAAGGTCGCAATAAATTTTCGCTTGGCACGTGACACGAGTTTCTGTGATGATATGTTGATACAAATTATTGTGAATAAACGTATATGTAATGGCTAGATTTTTAACAAATAAAACATTTCTCAATGTGCTACAGAGCCTTTGATATTCTAATATGGAGATAGAGCTCAGTTTTGGTTTAATAATGTTTTAAAGAAGAAGTGTTTAAATCTGTATAAAACAACACCGATGGTATTAGAGAACTTACGTCAAGTATACAAAATCATAACCCTTTTACTTTGATTTACTATATTGCCCCCAAAAACCCTTGGTATGTCGGACATTTACATATAGATAAACAGTACAATTACTAACGACATCATGCAGTTTTTATTGACATGACTATCATTGACGATCATAACGAATGTGTCATCTGTCTTATAATGAGCCTTTCGAATTTCAGTGGTCCATTTTCTGTTCTGAAAGCAACCCGAAAATTCTAAAACAAGTAAATATGATGTATCTTTCAATATCTTACTTCAAATAGAGGCCTGATGGCAGACATTGTTTTATCTGTTACCGGAAATTGTTATCATCTTCATGGTTTAAATAACAAAATTTATGACATTTTAATTCTAAAAAGGTGAAGTAAACGGTTGTTGAAATGCATCGCATCGGATTGTAGAAGTTTTGATCGTGGCGCTAAATGAAATAAGCACGCTTGCGGAGATCCGTAAGTTCAACAATAATGTTGGCACAATAGGACGCATTTATATAAACTTGGACAATTATTGTCAATGGAGGTATCAAGTTTCACATTTATAATGATATATTCAAGAAGTAGGAAGCTGTTAGATCCTTTTTACAAATTTTATTATTTGACTTACGCAAGACTCTTTATGTCTGCGCATATTTTACCACTTTATCTGCCAACTGTCCAACATCTTGGATTAAAACCTGTCGGTGCAGGAAGAAAAAATTGGAGTAAATTCATCAAATACTACGTCACATTAACTATCCTGTCTCTCATAAACTGTATGCAAAGTTAATAAAAACTGTTGAAAGTTTCCCTTGATCCGCCAGTCAACAGACTTCTCTCCCCCTAGCTATTTATCTCAGGTAAAACCAGGTAAAGCTCACCTGAGCGTTACGCGAGACCAGGTATGATTGATGAGTTCTCGTCCACCTGAAATGTCGCGAGCGGCGCGCGTGTACAGCGAGTCACGTGACCACATGTTTACTTTAAAGGACTTATCAATAACGTTATCAATAAAAACGTCACATTTAAACCCACACCTTCGTTCGAAGCAGATTTAACTCTCTTTTGTCTTCACTTTAACTTTTTTACTTTGAGTTTAACGACAAAATTTTGATTTATGTATTTTCGCAATCATTCTAAGTTTGCTTTGAGAAGCCACGCGGCGCCGAGACATTGTGACTGAATAAACGGGAATTGAATTGAAGATATTCTGTAAGCTATTTTACCATCGACACAAAGATAATATTTGTTGCTTTGAAATCTATTAAGATTTTACTCTCGGATTCCTTTGAATGTTTTGGTTCGATGTACGCTAGTCCCCGCCCTTCGCGTCTGGGCCAGAAGTACACGACCAATGAGCCAGTTTGTAATAAGTAAAAAACAGGGTCATGTCACTCCAAACAGACGCCGCCCTTCTTGAGCCCTGCAACTTTAATATAACCTTCCACGCTCACATCTGAGTCATGCCGTATTCCTGCAACTATATAACAAACTTTACAATCTTAACACAACTTGGTTGAAAATTCGAGCTTCCCTCTATTGAGATAAGCATATCAGTTGTTTGTTTGTTAAGCAGGTAACGACGCTCGATTTCATACCCGCACCCCTTTCAGGTTGTAGCCCCACGCTTCTTACAACAACTGTTACACTTAACCAGGTGCATAAGACAGGGTTGAGATATTAGCCCTCGCCTTTTTAAGAGCCTTTTAATTCTCCTTAAATCAGGTGGCCAGGAACAAGCACCTGAGCTTATTAAAATCTGTGGTAATTTAGAAAACCTCTGGACGGACGGACGGACAGATAGAGTGTTTAGTAGAATTCAACGGGGAATCACTAGATTAGGTTAATAAAGGAGATGGAAATACGTGACTATGAAGGTGACAGGCAAAATTTAGATTTTGAATATCGGCAATCATAAACCTGATTGGAATGAAGGAATTACTTAATAGTAGTGACTCAAACAACGATCCTTCACTTTTGGATAGTTTTGTCGTATACAAAATGAAAATACATCATTTGCACAATAATAACAGCGATGATTGAATATGAGAGAAATCAATTATATAATGCATGTTATACACATCATATAAATTGAGACAGTATGATGCTAGTGTGTCATAATTTTGCTTTGAGACATTTTTGTTTTAGTCACGAACGCCATTGCGTGTTTGGTTAAAGGTCCACTACATACATACACAGACCTTTTTCATATGCATTCAATTAATGTTTTACATACACTTTGTTTGTATTTCGCAGCACGTTCTATGTCATTCTGAATTTCTGTATTTATTTTAGAATATGCATCACTAAAGATGCATTCGTGTACGTTTTAATAATTCATGTGCATTCCAAAGCATTATTACGCTTGAAAAATATTATTTTATAATTTTTTTAAATTTCAAAGACTTTTTGTAAATTCCTGTACGATGGGATATTTGTATGTGGAAACTAAATCACAAAGGTGTATAGATTTTTCTGTTTCATCTTAAAGTACTTTGCAACAAAGCTTAAATATATACTTGTTGAACCATGTAATAAACCGGATCTTGAGGGATAATTATAAACAGTTGGCATAATAAGTCCCATGTTGCATTTCAGTCGCGTTATAATGATATATCACTTCTGTGCATAAGTCACAATAAATGTCGTAGTTATCTGTGAATTTCTCTAACTGCGACGTGAGTGAATTCATAATTAACACAACGCCTACGTAGAGGTATTTTATTTTAATTCAGCAGACAGCGATTCCTGAACTGTCCGTTGACCATCAGAATCTTTTGCAGGCGGTAAAAATGAGGTCTTTTCCTATCTCGCCATTGTGAATAGAAGTTCGCATATCGTCGTACACCCTCCGAGCCGAGACCAAATGGGGACAAAGCGGCACGCGTCTCTCAAAGGGGAAGGGGGAATGGGGAGAGGGGGGTGTAAGGGGGGATACTAGCTCCTCGCTCAGACGCCAGCCAACCATGCGGAACGATAGTATTCGCTCACTCTGGCGTCAGTGGCTGCTCGCGCGTAAAGCAGTTTATATCGTGTTTTCTCGCTTTGATGGTAAGAAGTTATAAAAAGGCTTTATAGTGGACTATGAGCGCAGGTATCGTTAAAAGCAGTTATGATTTGGTAACGCGTGTCTTGGTAATAAACACATTTGTGATAATGAAGACTATGTCTTTGATTTATTCATGTTATTACTTCAACATGATATACATACTAAAGTCTCCGTTTTTGTTCATCGGAATTCAGTTGGCAGTAAGTCAACCAGTATTGTTACAGTAAAAGTACATGTCGATCTCATGTGGCTGTGGAAATTAACAAGGCTGTGAATGTTTTACTGTACGTTCAGAAAATAGAGAGGGAGTGATTGTGTATCCTTGCTGTGTCATGATAATGAAAATGAGTTATTGTTTATGTGACAAAGGTTTGCATGTGGTAGATAGAACATTTTCAAAATATTAATATTTTCTCCTATTGCATGATGTTGACTGGCAGAATTTCTGCCATTTATTAATCATAGTAAATATGAAACTGATGCAATATTGCCATGATCTAATGTGAATAGATGTCTATATGTTTAAGTTTCCTCTCTCAAATTTTAAATATATATCTGTCTGCGCTTGATTTGCAGCGAATTTCAACAAACTTAACCTTCCAAGAACAATTAAATAGAATCGCCATTCCGATACATGGCGCCAAAACTGATGCTTCGCTTTGGCGCCTGATTGGTATAAAGAAAAACAGATCAGATTTGTAATACAAATATTTATTCATTGCAAAAAATAAAGCACATTTCGTAGAAATATAGTTTGTGTGTCCACAGTAAAGTTGTACAAAATGCTATAGGGATTATCACTTGGCGGTACCAAAATCCGCCTTCAACAAACAAACTCCTTTCAGAGCGTAACAATAGAGATAGAATTTACAAAACATATATACAGCTTTGTACATTCGATAAAGCACTTGTGGTAAACATGCCTTGTTGAACACATGGGGAAAATATACTTCTGTAGAAACATCGTTAAAATAGATAACAACGAGTACAAAATTCGGCAGTGATAATGACTATTTTTGAAAGCACGCCAGTTGTGACGTCACCAACTGTCGCGTGCGCGCACGAGCTGTCCACGAGCCTGATTGGAGATGAGCGTTTCGTCAACAAAACCATCTCGCACTGTCCATGGAGACCGATACTGGTAGCACTTTACCTCCCCAAGGGGGTCAATCTTTACCCCAGGGATGGTCAGTCCCCACCCAGGGACCCTGAGACTGTCCTGATTCCTCGGTTAATCACTCCCAGCACATTCAGTCCTGAGTCGATGGAAGTTCAGTTTTGACTCTTCGTGTAACAAGGGTTTGCACCAGGGATCTCTGGGGGTCCTTCTGCTTCTGATTCTTGGCCTGACCCCCGGGTTTAGGAACCCTCGGGGCCGGGGAGTCCAAGACAAGGGTCACCCGGGTTCTGGTCCTGTCGAACCTGATCTTAGAAGTCTCTGAATCTGAGATGTCATCTTCGGATTACCTTTCTCGGGGACTCTTGTTTTCACAGTCACCTGAAGAATGAAGGAGAAAATATAAGTATATGGAAAATGCATTGAGTGTGAATAAATAACTAAATACGTTAATGCGTGTGTAAAAGAGGTCTGAACCTGTGGTGTTCGCTAAATAGACGCCCCGAGCCATTGAAGCTTAATATCAGTGCACGATAGCGGCATATTTGATATCTTTTCACAAATCTGTTTTCTTAGGGTGAAGTGGAGAATCAAGGAATAGAGCGAGTGCGCCATCCGTTCACTCTCAGGGTCAGTCATTGTGAGGAGTGGGAGTTAGCAGCTGGGCCTCGTCTCTAGTGTGCAGCTATTTGCTCTGTCCGCCTCCCTAGTTCACCCTCATACCCGAGCTACCCGACTCTACACTCCATTCATAACCCAACAACTCCCCCAGTTATCTACCATATAGGACGCGTGTGAATGAAATCACTCATAAAAGCCGCTTCGGCCATTTATTTCTATTATTTGCCCAGCCATTTCAATACACACCTTAAATATTATCACTGAGGCTACCAGATTGAATAAACAAATGAATGAAAAGATTTGCATCGACGCTTGAGTTAATTCACATTCCATATATTCTCAAAAGCACTTCTACTGGAAGCAAATATTGCATTTGGCTTCCGCTGGCCCACGAAATAGAAAATAAGTGTTTAGAGTAACTATAGAGAGAAATATGGACACAAACGTACCTGTAAAGTTGATGTCAACATCTGAAGACTTGTAGAGCTCAGTTATCCAGTGAGAGAAGTCCATGAGGTCTGTCTCTTCCAGGGAACTGAGAGAGTCATATGAGGTATCAGAGCACGAACTGGGGGACGGGGAGTCACTCATGGGGGTGGTGAGGTGGGAGCCCAGGGAGGGGATGATAGTGTGTGAGGGGTCAGGGTGCTGGGGCTGGTACACAGGGGAGGGTGCTGAGTCCAGACTGTCCGGGATCGACTCCGGCGAGGAACAACTTGAGCTTGTTGAGTGAGGCTGCAGCACCTCCTGCAGTTGTTTGATGTAGTCTACAGCTGATCTCAGAGTCTCCACCTTGCTCATCTTCTTGTTCTTCCTGCCACTCGGGACATGTTCCCTCAGAGTCTCGAATCCCAGGTTTACTAGCTTCACTCGGTTCCTCTCTCGTTCGTTGCGTCGTGCCACTGCAGCGGGCTGGGCTTTAGGTAGGTTGTAGCCCAGCTTACTGAAATCTATCCGTCTCTTACAGCGTAACACTTCGGGTTCGTCGTCTGACTTGACTTTCTTCGGCCTCAAGGCCTGGACTTGCTGGGCCACGGTTGTGGCTTTCAGGAGGATGCATGGTCCCGTAAGGATCACCTTGTTGCAGTTGGACATAGGGATAGCTTGAACTGGCAGACATCCCACTGTAGACATGTTGACTGAGGGTAGATGTGCAGTACTAGTAGGGAGCGTGTCTGACTCGTGATGTGGAGCAGGCGAACTGGTGGACTCGTGTCTCTCAACCTCTCGGTCTCCACCCGGTAGTAGCAACACTAGATATGGGGCCACTAGAGCGACGGGAGCTTATAAGCCTGAGCGAGGTGAAGCTCCGCCCCCAACTCGGACACGCACCTGACGGAGTGTCAATCATCTCTCGACTCGCGCCCCGCGCGTGCCCTGTCTCCCCCTCCCTCTCCCTCACACCCGGACTGTCCCCCCGAGATAACTCGTCTCTTCACAGTTTACTGGCTTTGTCAGACAACCTAGCCGGCGAAATATTCCCCAACTAAAGGGATTTTTCTTCCTGAATAGCATTTCATCTTGAATAAGACTTTATATCATTGATGAATTTCGGTCGCTAGAATTGTAATGCGGTGAAGACACGCGTGAAGCAGCCATGCGTGTCAAATTTCCCGAAAGTGACAGAAACTCTGCAAACTGTTAAAGATGTGACGTGCGAGTTTGTCTCGCCTCAAACTTGCAACTGGTTTGACATAATTCAGTTAATCTTAATCATGTTCATAAGTTGAACGAGGTTATCAGTTTCATTAATCTCATAAGCCTTTCCTTTTTTACCAGAACTCTTTCCTGCATTTTTGGTCTGTTTGATGTAATTCATTTATTACATTACCAACTTTTAAATGAAGAAAACAGAGGGTCTATGAGCATCTAAGAGTTCTAAATTCCTTTACAGTTAATTGCGCACCTGTGCATTAGAATGCGCGCGCCTGCACTACCAATGCGCGCTAGTACACTCACGTGCTCTTAGAACTGGTGCGCGCTCTGAATTGCGGTAGCGTGACCGCCCTGGCCGTAACCCCTCCCCTCGCCCGGGTTTTATGGAGGGAAACTGACCATCGCGCTCCCATAAAGAGCTTATTGGTTTTAAAAATCCCCGAGCAACACTCATCAACCATCAGGGTAGATATATATTGACTTTTTACACTACCTCGGAGTTTAAGTTTATTGCAGTATTTGGACCGATATTGTCATATCGTATTTTAATGAGGTAGCAAAAGTGTGCTTCTAAATGGCAGGCAGGTGACGGTCATGTTGTTGTGTATATAGGCAATCTCGCGGCGTGTCATAGTGTGTACACTGTGACAAAATTCTGATTTATATTTACAGTGGTCGATAATTTTATCATCAATATTTATTTAGTAATGCAATTATAACTTAGAGGGGCTTGCTTGACCACATTAGCTGGAATCTATAGGGTAAATGTTACTGATAAGGTTGCATGTGTTCCTGTTACAGATTTACTCTCTGCTAATTAAATGGGTGCTAATTGGTGATAATAGTGACACTGACACTCATAACTTAAAATTTTCACCTTTGAGTTATTTGAATGAATGACGATGCTATGTTCTGATAGAATTTACCACGTTATTTGTAGTCAAGAACAATGCAGTTCTAGTTTGTCATTTCTGCCACTGATTGTGTTTTAAAGAGATTTTGCAAAAACGTTTTCGTGAAGATTTAGACATGATCATCGTTTTCAAATGTTCTTTCTTGTCGAGTTGTGTATTATGATATATAAACATTTTTTTTGTGTTTTCTGCAAGCAGTATATGAATTCTGCATTCTTAAAAAAATAACTGTTTTAAAAATTAATTGAAATTCAAATTGTTTATCACAAGACCAACATATTCTGTTTGCTTTTTGAATTTTATTTTTTGAACTAATCGTGTTAACAAAATCATTCCCAAAAAAACTGAACATCAATTGAATAAGGAGTATCCACTTTTGTCTTTGATAGTTCTGATGTACTATTTATCAGATATGTAATATACAAAAACTTTAAGGCCATCAAACCTGTTTTCTGCTTTACCGAAACGTCGCTAAAGTGATAATATGTATGGTTAAGTATCAACAACAACATATAGGGTGATTGGTATACTTGACCGGTCACCTATAGCATATACCTATATCATTAATATCTCAATAATTAATATTTAAAATAATAACCAAGTACTTTTCTGCTAGTTTAAAGAGTATAACAATCCATTGAAGTAAACTGTTTAATTGACTATCGTATGTCACCGTTTAAGCAATGTAAACAAATCAACAAATCCAACTGGGTACATTACCGTATTGACTATTCAACTAATCACGTAACCCACATAATGACATCATACCCATATCAGTAAAGTAGTGGTAATCGGGTACTGATTACCAATGGTAATCATCCGAGGTAGTTGACAATCTGCAAACCGAATTTATCTGCTTTAATGAAGCGCCTGGAGGCACGCGGCGGCCTGATTGATGTGAACGCTACCTACCTGTATACCTCAGGTAGACATAGATGTACAACCGCCACGCGACTCAAGCCCCCCGGCGAAGGTCGGAACGCTATAGTACAATCTACTCGTGGTCGTATAGAACTATTCACGCGTTATAGCTACGTGTTTCCTCTTACACTCTGTTATTTAATATTTTAAAATCTGATCAAGTTTTCAATGAAAGCGTTAGATTTATAATCAAAGCGTTAGATTTCAATTACAACAATCGCCCGTGGCAAGGGTTGTCCACACGACCTCGCCATGTGTTAAACTCGATGAAAATGGTTTGAAATATCAGAATGTTTCCCCGGAGACTGACCATCGCCAAGATGGGAAGTTTAAAGATTGAAGTTCATTGTCCCAGAAACACGCTATCTGGTCCATTAGACATTCTGCCCCCGTTCCCCCTCAAACTTGTTTAATCACCACACTGGGTGGAAATTACCCTCCTCCTTAAGGTCCACCCGCATCCCCTTCCTACCCGGCCATCTGTCCACCCTAACCCCATTCCTCCACTGACCACTGTCTATGTAGAGTAATGTGGAGAAATGGGGTCCACCCCTGTATAGTAATGCAGTCTACTGACTGAGATATTCGAGCCTACATCAAGGCAAATAATTATAGATTCTGCGCCCCGAATCGTTCCCTACATATAACCCTTTCATAGTTAATGGCTTGGTTTTATTTAAAATGTCAATATTTCGTAATGGTCGTTTATCATACTGACTTGTTGTTATAAGGCAACTTTATGAGAAGAATGAAATTAAAGGGTCGACACAATTCAATACGTAAATTAACTAAATTTGGTCATGGAATAATGGTGATATCCTGTGATGATGAAATTCAGTCAAATTGAAAAATTTCTTTATGATTTTTTTTTTAATATCTAGCTCATTTAATTGATCTTTCCAAATATTATAGACCTCTTGATTTGGACAGTTTCAGAAGTGATCGCACAATTTGATAGATTCTA